>JACYXH010000802.1:6682011-6914511 GCA_026745465.1 Lota lota | reverse complement strand
ATGTGCGTGAATGGAGACAAAGGTAAGATATCTGTGTTTATGTATGTGTGACTCCGTCGCCATGGCACCCTCTGGATTCTTTGGAAGTGGAATAGAAAGACAACGATAGTTCTGCAGGGCCTGAAAGGAAGTGTGATGAATTGCCACACCAATCGCAGTTAGACTTCCTCCCTGCAGAATGTACTTTGCCCCCCTAATCCTGGGAAACAGAAGAAGAACATGCCACGTGCTTCAGAATAGAGGTGTAAGACAGACTCTATGATATGTAACCGAGAGCGGACAGAGAGAGAAGAAGAAGAAGAAGAAGAAGAAGAAGAAGAAGAAGAAGAAGAAGAAGAAGAAGAAGGAGACATAATCCCTGAAGTCCCCTGCCCGGACCCTCCTCCCGGGCCGACCTCTGATCAGGAGTGTATCACAAAAAAGGGAGCAGTGGAGGGAGACAGAAAGAAGAAGGGAGGGTGGGTGTGTGTGAGGGGGGGGATGTACAAACCCTAGACAGGCGTGAAGCGTGTGTGTCTGACTCAAGGTTTGCCGTGCTGCGTGAGACAGCGCAGGCTCTCGTGACCGCAGTGTGTTGAATGGCGACGGGTGGGACGCATGTAAACGGATGGAAACACAAACCAAACGCAACACAAAGTGAATACGAAACCTGAACTCGCTGTGCAAACATGTGCAAAGGGTCGTGCCATGTTGTGCATTGTCTGACGCGCACACACAGACACAGGGGCCCGCATTGTCTTGAATCGCTCAAGGATGTCGGTTAGAGGATCTTCTAGACTCGCTGTTGCACATCTCTGTGACGGCTGTAAAGAGGTTCCACATTTGTAAGCATTTATTCTCGACCAGGGAGGGGGCTTATCTCCTTTGGGTCTGTATGCGCCTGCATGTGTGTTGCATGTGGGTTGTATGTGTATGAGCGAGAAAAAAATAGGACTAGACAGACGGAGAGACATGCTCTAAATTGACCTGAAGTGAATCCAAAATCTCTGGAGACTGACGAGCAAGCCTACACAAAGACAGAGATAGAGCGAGCGATAAACCAGTCGACAGATAAATATCTGAACAGATGAATAGTAAACACAAGACCTCTCACTGCCATCTCTTCAGTTTAACAAACATCTAGTTCCTGCTCTGCTTTCTCTCATCATTCCTAAACATGACCAAGACAGAATGAAACAACGTGGGTGTAAAATAAAATGGTATTCTTTTTTATTCTATTATCCTGTGGCCCTGAGTTGCAGCTGTGATGCGTTGCTGGGAAATGGCTTACATAAAGCAAACATGGACCTTGTGCTTCCCAGCATGCAGGGCACACACCATATATTACTTAATCAAAGATAATTTGACACTGGCTGGTAGTTTACCAAGGATTCTTCAGAACACTTAAATTGTCTGTCCTCCCAGCGTGTTCAAACGGGACTCTCCGTGCCTCCCCCTGACGGGGAGCGTAGCAGCGACATCAACAAGGGGCTCCGATAGATTAGCGCTCTTCCCAGCACGGTGGGAACACAGGTCACCATAACCAGGAGCTGAACTCCCACAGCTTTCCCCACAGCTTTCTCGAGATCCAGTTTATCCCCCCCCCCCCCCCCCCCCCCCCCCCCCCCCCCCCCCCCCCCACACACACACACACATCCCTTCAGTCAGATTCAGAGGAAAGAAATGGAAAATATTTACCCAACTGAACTCCATTCGAAATGAGCTGACCACCTTACCATGGAGGGGAGTTTATCTGTGACTGAAGATACAAGATTGTTCTCACACACACACACAGGCACACACACACACACACACACACACACACACACACACACACTTTTATAACTTGGAAAACTTTTAATATATTGGATTAAGGCAAGTGCATGCATGCTTTTAAACCTTTCTATAAAGTTACTACAAAAAAAAACCATAATTCTTTCAGAGGCATGTGTGCAAGAGATGTTTGAATTCCTTGCAAAGTGTTTCCAGTTCACTAAACATTGCTTTTTTTCCACTCAAGTAGCACTAGTTCACCAAAGCTTTCGACCAAAGACCATAAATAGTCAAACACAATAACACACAGAATACTAAAAGACTGTAGACTCCTACATGTCTTATAGTTGGAGCATGTGTCTGGCGGTTACCTGTTCCTTCCCGCTTTGCTTCCATAACCTTGGGCTTATCAGCCTCATCTCTATGAAGTTGGTGGTTTTTTCATGGGCTAATGTGCCCGCTGGCTAATGTTGTTGGTGATAACATCACCCTACTGCAGCCCACTAGTCGGCCCTTGTTTACAGACATGGTGCCAAGCAATGAGCAGACACCCTTTCCTGTGTATGCCCCAAGGGCCCCACTGGCTGGGAGGCTGGGTGGGTGGAGTGATGGGTGGGTGGATGGATGGACGGATGGATGGACGGGACGGATGGATGGACGGGTGGATGATGGCTGGGTTGACAGGTAGATGGATGACTACACTGAGGAGAGTGAGGGCTGAAGAATGAATACGATGATGTATAGAAGGACAGATAGAGGACTAAGAGAAGCGGGCAGCATAGCGGTTCCGTCAACAGATGGAGATGGTGAGTCTGTGAATAGTGGTGCAAAGTAATGTTGATGACAGTTTGAGGTGAAATGTTAATTAGGTCATATGGGACTATTAAAAAAAAAAAACACACACACACACACATACACACACTGTGTAATAAATGCTGCAAATGACCAAAGCAGTTTAAATCATATTGCGTTGCCGTGAAGCAAACACGTTGGAAGCTGGAGTCCAGCGCATCAATGTGACCAAGATATCAGACTCAGCCTTTGAGCAATGCAAGCACTGAACAGCATGTACAACAACAGTGTATTCTGCAGTCGGCCCTTAATGGCTGTCATTTGTGTAAAGAGTAAATGAAGGAACTGTTTCTACAGGAACAAAGGCTGGGCCACTCAGACTGCAGATCTACATGAAATCCAAGAGTGTTCTGTAAAGTAACTGCTGATGACCTGGTAAATCCATTGGGCTTTGGTCTTGCATCACTCTCTCTCTCTCTCTCTCTCTCTCTCTCTCTCTCTCTCTCTCTCTCTCTCTCTCTCTCTCTCTCTCTCTCTCTCTCTCTCTCTCTCTCTCTCTCTCTCTCTCTCTCTCTCTCTCTCTCTCTCACACAAGGGTATTGGAGTGGGGAAGGCGCACACAGGAATTCAAAACAGTTGTAGTATTTACTGCAGATGGGTCTTTGTCCAAGGCTTGATCTTTTGGACTGTAGTAGTACAATAAGCTATGTGACTCGTGCAAAAAACAACTATATATTGTGGGAAAGAAATTATGGTAGTGAGGAATCATGCGCTCCCTTTGGAGTTTCAGATGACTAGCGCAGGTTGTGCAATGCCTTCTGGGATTATGAGTCTCTATGGATTGGATTGAACTTGGTTTTTACAGACACATGTGGGAACACATGATAGTAATAATAGCATAGGAGTGACAATAGCAAACTCCATTTTCCCTCCCATGCTTGCTTAGATGCACAAAAACAATACAATGAAACTTATTTTCTAACATTAATTATTTAATTATTTAATTATTTCTATTCAGAGACACCATTTTTGCCACTTTGAGGGAGTTGAGGTGTCATTCAGTTGATTCATTCCATCAATTACTTTGTATCTCACCCCAAGGTCTTGGGGTTATAGGCAAGGCCGAGCTTACGATTATTCTTAGCTGTGTGAAAAACTCTCTGGGAGTCTGTCAAGGATCATACATGAAAGGTTGCCAGTCACCATATCTTATCTCTGAAGATAAACACATATAGCAGCACATAGACACCCTGAAATGAATACACTTTTAATACTAAACCTATTTAAAATAAAACAAATAATACATAATACAGAACGTTGATTTAACACTCACACTATCCACTGTTTCACGACAACTGTGTCGCTACAAACTCTGCACGGACGGCACAGCTATGATGTGCACAGCAACATGTGATGACATGTTGCCCATACTTAAAAAATATCATGAATAATAACAATTTGAAAGTTCATCGATTTGGTCTTGTTCTTCTTCCTAAGACATTTATCATCACTCCGGGTTGTAGTCAAAAGCCATTCCAACCGCGATTCACTGTGACCAGGTCAGGAATCCTCCCTCCCCCCCACCACACACACACACACACACACACACACACACACACGCCTGACCTCCGAGGTCAGGAGTAAAAGCCCCCAGTGACAGCTGTGCAGCCTGGGTGTGTTTTATCACTTCTGAAGTCTCCATTAGCTACTTTCCACTTTATAACAGCAGCAGACCTCTCTACTCACACTGACCTATTCAGCTCCTCCAGTTACAGGCTCTTCAAGGAGGAGATGAGACAACAACACAGCGTCCCTGACCTCCGCCGACTAGACTTTTAATAGCTGCGAGATTATGAACGATTGAAGGTGTATGTGTGATAAGACAAACCTATGATGGACTGTGTAACACATACACACCCACACACACAATGTAACAATGTGGATGGGGGTGGTGTGTGTGTGTGGGGGGGGGGGGGGGGGGAGGGAAGGGTGGCGCTCTATCATACACATTAATTAGCTTTACATAGCAGCCAATAAAAATGACAACCAGTTTAGTAACTAACTGCCGTCACAAATGAATCCACTGTCGGCCATGGAGATGAGCCAAGGTTATATCATGGCGCTCACAAAATCAAACAGGTTATTTTAATCACATTCATGTTAAAGTACTTTGTAATGACGTTTGAATGATGTTTATCACACATACTGGGGGGGGGGGGGGGGGGGGAGTAGGGGGTCACACCCTGTGTGTACATTTTAGGAAACGCGTTTTGCACAGAACAAACAAGAACTCTTAATAGGAACACACATCGACTCTTAATTGGTTGGCCCCAGTCACGGTGACAATGTTGAATCGCGTTGAAAGAAAAAAGAAATGCGCACATAGACACACACACACGTACATATATACCTACACACACACACACACACACACACACACAACACACACACACACACAAAAGCAGGAGGGAGAATCACACATGGCCCTTGTTGACCCTACTGTGAGCCATGTGGTGGATGCGTGTTGCCCGGCCCATTTGAAAGCATGTCTATTTCAGTCCTCTATTGTCTGGTTCAGTCATCGCTGTGCCGGCGTGGTAAGTCAACAGCCATCCCCGTTACATGTGCGCCACCTCCCCTTTCTCTTTTTCTCTTTTCCTTTTTTTTCTTTGCTCACAAAAGCAGGAGCAGGAGGATTCCTTTAGGAAAAACAACCAGGCCATGTGTTTCCTCTCTCTCAGCATGTGTCCATCCACTGAGTACAACTCTGCCCCTGCTACACTTTGTTCCTATTATACTCTCTCGCTCTCACTTTCCTTCTCTCCTCAACACACACATTCACATTCATGCATATTCACACACACACACACACACACACACACACACACACACTCACACACACACATACATACATACACACACATGCACACACACACACACACACACACACACACACACACACATACACACACACACACACACACACACACACATACACACACACACACACACACACATACACACACAGGAACACACACACAAGCACACACACAGACACACACAGAGACACACTCAGACACACACACGCATGCAGAACGGACACACACACACCTAACCCCAGCCACGGTTTGGGATATGTTTGGCCAGTGGGGTACAACAGTGTGGAAGGGAGTAAATGTCTGGCAGAGGTATCCTGTTGTCACATAGCCAAAGGTCCTAATATGACACTCCGTTTCTCTTGCAATAAGAGAAGCCGTAGGAAAGCTGGCAGCATCCATGCCCTGCCATTTGATTTGAATGACTTTCCGTCTACACACCCGGCCTCATTAATCCCAGACAGTGTCTCCATCTGTCCCTTGTAAACGACTTAGATTTATTAGCACTGGTAGAACACAATTCGTGAATCTACAGGTCTTTAGCTCTGCTGCCTGAACACACTGCACTGTTCAGTAGGTACCCACTTACTTCTCAATCTCTATGCCATTCTCTGTCTGTCTCTATTTCTGTCTGTCTCTGTCTCACTCTAACTGTCTCAATCGCTATTTCGTTCTCCGTCTGTCTCTAACTCTATCTGTCTCTATCTGTCTCTCTCTGTCTGTCTCTATCTCTGTCTGTCTCAGTCTGTCTCAATCTCTGTCTGTTTCTCTCTCTCTTCTGTCTGTCTCAATCTCTATCTCATTCTATCTCTGTCTGTCTCTTACTGTCTGTCTCAATCTCTATCTCATTCTGTCTGTCTCTATCTCTGTCTCTCTCTGTTGGTCTCAATCTCTATCTCATTCTCTCTGTCTATCTCTGTCTCTTACTGTCTGTCTCAATCTCTATCTCATTCTGTCTGTCTCTATCTCTGTCTGTTTTTGTCTCTCTGTCTGTCTCAATCTCTATCTTGTTCTCTGTCTGTCTTTATCTCTGTTAGTCTCTGTCTCTCTCTCTGTCTGTCTCAATCTCTATCTCGTTCTCTGTCTGTCTCTCTGTCTCTCAGCATTGTAATAAACACACTAATTATCAATGGTGAAAGGGATTAAGCAAATATCTAAAGCATTTCCACAGGGTAATGACTTGTCTTTGGATGAAGTTCAGCTTGTTAGGTAGTACTGGGAAAAGTGTGTGTGTGCGTGCATGTGAGTGTGTGTGTGCACACGTGTGTGAGTGGGTGGGAACACTTCTTTGACTGATTAATGAAGCAGAGAGAACATCTCCTTTCGGTCAACATGTCTATAAAAAAAAGTTCAATCCTGAGGTGGTGAGGCCGTGGTGTATGAGGTTTGATTGAAACCATAGCAACGGAGGTTCCGGGTCGTACCGCTGGATCTAGTTGACCTTTGAGTGCAGAACTAGTCAATCAGTGATATGTGACACCCACCGCCACCTGTTCAGAGATAGGTGCCTGCGCACAAACACTCCACTCCACTACACACAACCACACACATGCACACATGCGCGCACACACATGCGCACACATAGGCGCACACATACACACGCGCGCACACACACATATGCACACACACGCACACACATATTCAAAAGCCTCAGCAGGCCCTGCACGTGAAGACTAACACGAGTGAGACAGGAGAACACCTTGGCCATTCATGTAATGGACAGTATAACTTGTTAGTCATGCAAGAGTACAGTGAGTACAGTGCATGTGATGCATTAACAGGCCTACCTTTGCCTTCCTCAGTTCTCTGAAACTGTGGGAGAAAATCCCCTTGATTGCGAAATCTGAATGTTTGACTCATGCCAGATTTCAGATGATTCCTACATTGCATGGTCAGCACCTAACATCGAGGCCTGTATGTGTGTGTGTGTGTGTGTGTGTGTGCAGGTGTAAGTGGGTGTGTGTGTGTGTGTGCATGTGTGTGTGTGTGTGTGTGCATGTGTGTGTGGGTGGGTGTGTGCGTGTGTTCACGTGTGTGTGCGTGTTAACTTAGACCTCAGGCTTTTTGATGTGAGAGTTCACCGTCCTTTAAGGCCAAGACTGGAGGGAAGGTTGCGGTTGCTTGGAACATCCTGCTTGGGAAGTAAACACATTTTGGCAGCCAGCTGCCTTCATCATCATGTTGAGTTTTCCCCATCTACCCTCACGTTCAGACATCAGCCTGGTCGTGGGACAATTTATAAATAAAACCGGTCTTCTATGAAGCTTTCAGTTTTTTGCAGCATGAGAGCTTGAACTGGACAACAACATAGGAGTATATAGGGGACATGGAGGGCAGGATATCCTTCAGAGGAACCCAACGGCACAAGGTGACGTGTCTTGTCTGACTTTCATCTGCGGGGTGGGGGGGTGGGTGGGTGGGGGGGGGATACATGTTGTTCTGACATCACTTCCCGTCGGTCACCGCTAGGCTGCTCGCCAGGGATAGTCCGTGTCTAGACTTCCTGACATTCTCTTTGCTGACGGTGGTCTATATAATAGCATCAAGATTGGGTTTTGATGTTTAGAGTTGTCAATTATCCGCACGGCAAACATTTATATTTTGACATATTTTGACAAGTGAAAAACGGGCAGTGTTTTTTCACTCACTGACTCACTGAAAATATTGTATCTATGATTATTGAAGACCAGATATTTTGGACTATTTTGGATCTGTAATATGCATTTGAGGTTTTGATCCTGGTTCATATCCGTAGAAGTTGTACTGCTGTTGTGCTGCTGCAGTGGGATGTATTTGTAGTTCCCTCTCAGTGAAGATAGAAGAAAAACCTCAAACAGAGAAGTGATTCCAGTTTTGCAATTTATTTAATGTCCAATCTGTTTAAAGATAGGCCTTGTATTCCGTCTCCTTCACAAGTCATTTAAAAAAAGAAATCACTTAGAAAAATATACATTGATATTAGAGATGAAACCTAGAAATTCAGTGTATTATTCAAATATACATTTTGCATATTAAGAAACTAGACATTTGTCAGAAAGGTGTGGCATTCATGCTGGATTCTCTGAGGTGAACCGGGAGATGGCATCAAACTTCAGATGCCGTCTGTCATTTTCTATACTCTTGAAGCCTATTTACATTCAGAAAACCGCCCTCTCTCCTGTGTGTGTATATATATATATTTTTTTTTTAAACAGACGGAGTAAAAAAAGAGAATGGGTGACTGCAAAAATAACATGTTCGACTTGTCTGATTAACCCCCTCTCAAGCCCTCTCAGTTTTCCCCCTGGCTGGAACAAACAAATGACACAGGGGGTGTATCTCGAAGAGCCCTGCTACCACTACTGCTTATGTTGCTAATGCTACAGTGCTACAACCCTGGGAAAGATCATCAAGAAGAGCCCTTCAGATTGAGAAGAGACCGAGTAAGGCTTAGGAGTTTTCTGAAGACTACCCCGTCATGTTCAGGCCCTATTGGCCGCTTCAGGCCACTGACGGAACTGGTTTCAGGCTGTGTGTCTTTACAGCTGTGTGTAAAGACTTTCTTATCTTGCATTCAACATACTTGTACCAATACCGCATTTCAACATTGCGTTCCTCGTTTCACTTCTTCGACCCGCGTCATGTACCCGGCGTCCTTAAGCACTTTCACTTCCGCGTTCACTCCGCAGTCCGACCCTCGGGCCAATCGACAAGTCCCCCCAACCCGTTTTGCAGTCAACGTCGATCAGTTCCTTTCGATCTGGTCGAGGTCCAGCTCTCCGCCCAGGTGGCCGATGCGACCCCGTGTACCCTGGAAGGCGCCCTCCCAGAGGGCGTGTTCAGTGTCCTCCTCCATGTCCACGGGCGACCTGGACCTGAAGCCCACGCTGCACGCCGAGTCGCCGCTGTCCACTTCCTCCTCGGAGGACCAGTTGTCCTCATTGTGGCCGCCGCCGCCGCCGCCGCCGCCATGAGCGGTCACTCCCTGCCGATCCTCCAGCGGCCCCGGTTGAGACGTGGAGGGGAAGGTTGAGCGTTCCCGGCCGGCGATTCCGTGGGACGGGTTGCGTGGGCTCCACTGGTAGCTCTGTGTGGTGGTGCTGGTGGTGGTGGAGGCGGGTATCCCGAAGGAGCTCAAGCTTTGGAAAGTCTGGAGATTCTGTACAGGAGGAAACCAAGTTAAAAAGAGTTTAGAAAAGAGAGGCACGGTTCTCTGGTAGGAGAGTCCAGCATTGACTAATCCTGCATAGAGAGGTGTTGGCGGACATGCTAGAGGAACTTGGGAAGCCATGGGTCTCTCTGGAGGAAGCCCCCCCCCCCCCCCCCCCCCCCCCCCCCCCCCCCGGACAGCTTGGAGGCACATAACCACAAATGTGCACAATTATCTGCACAATCATGCAGGATTACGTCAGCACACACACGCACACACACAACCAAACACCCACACACACCCACACACACGGATACTATGATTGAGCCGTCTGTGTCAGAACAAAGCGCATTGAAAAATAACACTGGGATTATTTGCTAACCACAAGTGTCTCCAGTTTCTTTCCCTACCGTGAATTGATCGCCTTGCACACTGCCTTGTCTAATGCAAAGAGAACAACTGGTTTACCAACTTTTTCAAGAGCTAGTGTTTCTCAAAATACTATATTTTGAGTCTCGAGTTTTCATACAAATCTGGCCAAGATGTCATGCCTGTGTTTGTGCTTGTATATAAGGAGGGCACACACAAAAGAAAAACACGAGTCACTAGCCTTCAGGAACAATGTATGTGCTAGCGTGCTTATGTGCTTTATGGTTAGACAAGATTTCAGTCCAATGGCCTGTTCCAACTGAAACATGTTTCATGGTAGAGAGAGAGAGAGAGAGAGAGGGAGGCACGCCATGTTACCAATAGGTTTGAGCTTGTTGAAGAAGAAGAATTAAAAGACACAGCATAGAAGAATGAGAGGGCGTTTATGTGTGTGTCTGTGTGTGTGTGTGTGCGTGTGTCACACTTGACCTCCCACACACACACACAAAAAACGTTTCACCTCCACAGTTTAGTCCTGTTTTGCCTATAACCCCCCACCCCCACCCCATCGCCCCTCTAGTACTCACACGCGCAGACGGAACCCATTTTGCAGTGCCGTGAACGGGTTAATGATGATTCTTTGGTGCCCTGGCAGCAGCAGATGTTGGAGCCCTGGAGGTGAATAGAGATGAGGTCCCCCTTCTATAGAGGCACGGCCGCCATGACGGACATGTCTAATGTTCCCAGAGCAGGCTGCAGGGCAGCACCTTCCCTGCCCGGCCACTCACCCTTTCAAAATAAAAGTATTTTTACTGGGCTCGAACCTCCACCCTTATTTTGTGATTTTTTTTTTGTGACACAAAGACAGAGCAGGGCTTCTCCGTGTCTAGGATACGGGTTTGCTCGCTGGCAGTGGGCAGATTAAGCCAAACACAAGGAGCCCAACGCCAGGAAGTTGGGTTGGGGCAGTGGTGGGATGCTCGGGTACAGCTACTTGTGTTTACCATGTGAGTGGCGAGCCAAGGGCTTTGCTGTAGCTACCCCACTGGAGTGGAAAAGAGGATTTCTAAAGTCCTTTCTCCCATCTCCAGCTGCCTATGGAGCGCCCCTACCAAGTCCAATGATCACAACAGACTGGAAGAGCAGATGAGAGGGAGAAAGATAGAGGGGTAAATTACACACTGAACATATGAGCAAAACGGGTTGACTATCTGTATCTACAAACATGCAAAAATCGATTTCTTATTTTAGTTAAGAGAAAATAAGTCCCTCCTGTCATCAAATTGATCACTTATTTATCAATGATCACTGACTTGTTTTCAGATGAATGGGGCTTCTAGCGTATTCGATAGTGCATTTTAGTTAATTTCAAAAACGTCCTATTTAGTACGCATAGCTCAGTCAGACTTTCCTCGTCAATTTGGGAATTATCAGTGTTTTTTTTAGACAGGCTATTTGAGCTGTCGAGAGACACTGGAGAGAGAAAAAGAGAAGGGAGAGGCCTTTACTCTCCAATATGCTTCCCATTAAAAAGATCTACTGGGGACCAGGATTTGAGGGATGGGGTGGAGGCGGGAAGTTGTTTCAGTTGTATGCTGTTAACCCAGCTCTTCCTGTCTTTATACCTTGCCTGGGTATAAACCCAGCACCACCCCCCCACCCCCCCACACACACACCAAACATAATTATAAGTTTGGCCTGCGTGTGCCTGGTCTGAAGTGGTTCCTATATTCTGCTGCCTGCGTGGATACCCTGTCTACCCAACTAACCACACACACACACATACACATGCATGTTGTTGAGGACGGTCCCAAAAACAGGGGGTCAAATGGGCAAGTCAGTCCCAACCACACCACCACAAGTCGCTGCAGCAGCAGCAGAGCCAGGGTGGCTACGTCTGCAACATGACGAGAAACTCTGTCTCAACAGAGGATCCATGTGCACACTCATAAACAGAACAAAAACAAAAACAAACAAAGGAGAACCAGGTGTTTCCACAAGCGTGCCGTGAAGATCTTCCATTCAAGAATGATCACCATGTCTGCCATTCAAGGAATGAGGGAGGTGATATGGGAGGAGGAGGGGGGAGGGGCCGTCCACATGTGAGTATGGGTAAGAGGGGTGTGTGGGGAGGGGGGATGTGAATGTCGACCAGCAAGCAGATATGTATGTATTAGAGTAGAGACACGTTTGTTGCTGTAGGTTTCATAAAGGCCCCCTCCCTTTCTTTCTCTTGTTTACATCCTGCCATGACTTTATGACTCACATATTTGTATGTTCACCAGCGGCATGCCAACATATACTACACACTGCACATGAGACCCTGACTCCCTTACTGCTGTCGTTCGATAGCATACGCCGCCAAACACAACTTCAATCTGGTTATTTGCAATCTAATACCGATAATGACCTGACAGATGTATTTCGTGGATTAAAGGGATTATTCCTTTAATCTTGGGAAGGCAAATTGTGTGCCGACCACATCCTCAAAGCATAGAAGGACTCCACAATCCTTGTGACTCATAAAAGAATGAACTCAGCTGAATACATTCCTGGTGGACAGAAGCCTAGCAAAGCCCTCCACTCCCAAGGAATAAACAAATAAAGAGCCTATATAAAAATATACAGATGGTGGAGGGGAGTCAATGGGGATTAGGGTCTACTCCCTTCCTCTCCATGTTAGCTGTATTATGGCCCAGCATGCAACATGCCCAACCTTATGCTAGGAGGACTTCCGTCTGATTCAGATTGCTACACTATCCGCCTTTTGTGTCCTCTAGATTCAAGATGGTTGAGATATAAGAGGTTGTTTCCTCTCTTATTTCATTCTAATTCCATGCAATGTCTAAATATATCTATAGCAAGAAAACTCAAGACAAAATTGATGGCAGACTAGTTGTTAACCCAGCACAATAAATGAATGGACCATGTCTATAGACATAGCTGTTACTGCCATTACATTTGCTATTCCTGAAGCTAATAAAGGGACATTCTCTAGAAATTAACAAATTATTTTTATCTTACATTCAATACACATTTGTTCAAATATGTGTTCAAGTTATATGGCTTATAAGTGTAAAAGGTGAGTGTGGGGTTTGTTGGAAACCTGTAGACGAGTGCAAAATGAAAAACACATCAATATGTCATTTCACATCTCAAAGTACTATCATCTTGTGATTAACATCATGAGAGACATTTTACTCACAACTCTGACAAAGATAGCATATTGTAGCTCAAATAACTTGGCCCTTCTTGACAAAGATTTCCAAAAACGACACAATCGAGTTATCTGTGAGGGTTGAAGAATTTAACCACTAATTGCAGAGGGGAAAGAATTCCCATGTGAGGCTATAAAACCTCATGTGTTCCCAACCTTGACTGTAATTTTTGTGCTCTGTCTGTACTAGCACACAGACGCAGGTTGTAACCAGCCAGCCCAACATTTTCATATTCCGACTTCCTTCTCTGGACAGTGAGCCAGCTACCAGCTTTCCCTTGGCTCTGGTGTCAGAGACAAGCCACCTACCTCAGAGCCGATGAGCCTATTGGACAACTAAAGAGTACACGAGCAATTTACTTCTCTGCTCATACAAATGAAAGCCATGTGCGAGTGACAGTAAAACAATCGCACAAGTTAAAGTACCTCCTAGTGGTGGGTCTAGATGTTTTCTGGTGAACCCAGCAACCCTATGGGGTCGGTTTCATCAGATTGCTGGCTTTAACAGGATATGTGCAGAACTGTGTCAGTTGAAATTATAGAAGAGCAAAAGAAACAGGGTGACAGGCAACGAGAGTGAATAATGAAAGCATTAGACAGTGAGAACCAGCTCTGGAGGCCCCAAGCAGGAGGGCTTTAAACGTGAGCTGCATACAAATGAAAGCAGTGAACTGACTAATCCCACTTCCCACACCACACCTCTACCTTTAGCAAAAGGTAAAAGACGACTCGAGTGGTATTCTGTTGCATTGCGCCATTCCTGAACATAAAGGTAAGGTAAAACCCTCCTCCAACTAGTGCGCAAGGCATTCTGTACATCGTGTTGGACTTGTGCTGGAGTTCCATGTCACCACACTGTGTGTGTGTGTGTGTGTGTGAGTGAGTGTGTATGTTGACTTGCATCGGCTAATGTGTATGCGTATCTTTTGGGTCTGTGCGTAGTTTGCTTTCTTTATCTTCCCCTCTCGGTCGCTGGCATGAACAGAGGAAACCAGCTCGCTGGGCTCCAGTAGCAAAGCATTGTTGATACGAGCCTTTGGGCTACATTCTGAGGGCGGTCAACTGGAAACATGATGGTTTGGGGAAAAGAGAGGGGTCTACATTTTTTTATTAATGGTACTTTATAAGAAAAGGGCTAACATGAAGCGCAATTATCCCCTGAGGAACGACTCTCTCTAACATTTACAGTACATAGCACACATTTACATAATTTGTTACACATCGATTGTTCGATGTGTACCCATTTAACTTCTCAAACATACCTCAAATAACTCGCTCTCTGTGGGTGAGTACAACAGTTTGTCTGCAAAGTTTTAACAACACCACTATTGAACAATACAAACCAAACGTATGGATATCAGTCAGTTTTTTTTTTATTCAATCATCAAATCGCCCCTCTGCGTTGGTTAAAAATACCGCAGACCTGGCAGACCTCAGACCAGTAAATACTGCTACT
Source organism: Lota lota (assembly GCA_026745465.1). Classification (NCBI taxonomy): domain Eukaryota; kingdom Metazoa; phylum Chordata; class Actinopteri; order Gadiformes; family Lotidae; genus Lota; species Lota lota. Next base: position 6,899,920 of record JACYXH010000802.1, on the reverse strand, counting down.
CTTCTATTTTCAGCTCTCCCGGCAGTGATTTATAATCTCATGGCTGTTCCTCTGCTTCCCCTGACCTCACGATGGAACAAACAATCCAAACATTCACATAGGGAATGTTTTTTTGCTAAGAATAATAGGCCTGCGCAGCCAGATATCCCTACAATTAATCACCCCTGGTTGCCCTGTCCCAGCATGAGATAAAAGTTGGGCAGCATGATGAATCAATAAAGCATATCAGCCTTTCAGTGGTATTTTATAACCCCAAAATCGCAAACGAGGCCAAGTTGTGATACTCGTAATATAGTAGTTGGAATTTACGCGCAAAAGATGCGCTACTCAAATAACATTTCGTTTTATTTGCTCTGTAATCTTGTCTGGGGGAATTCGTCATTGTGGGTTTTGGCAGGTGAATATTATATACAAGATATGTTGCAAGCAACACATCCACATATTGTGTCATAGTGTGTCACATTCCTGTACATCATCCCGTCCAAGGTGGAGGAAGGATTAGGAGAGGGCACAGGGGAATAGAGTGATAGATGATGGAGGGATCGAGGGAAGAAAAGGTGAGGAGGAAGCGAGGGGTAAGTGAAGGGGTCAGCCTTTGTATGGGGCCTGTTTACTCAACAGAGTGAGGGAAATGATAAAACGTGAAGTCGAGATTGCCGGAGCGCGGTGCTTGGCAATGTGAACGGACACGAGGAATGCTATTTCGGTACACGCCCCCTCACAAGCCTATGGGAGAGATGCCATAAGAAGCCTTATGCACAGACGCACAGACGCACACACACACACTCCATCCAAAGTCTTGGACCAGCGATCCAGAAATCTTTATTCAGCTAGATCTAATCCTATACCCAATCAGACTCATACACACACACTCACAGAGAGTGAGAGGCCCCAAAAGTAATATTTGCACAGAGTTCCTGAACTCCCTTTACATCCAAGAACAGAGAGGTTTTTGTCTTGGTAATTGCGCTTGGCCTTGCTATTAACCCAATTCATTAGAGGAGACTCCAGGGCATTAAAGGGGAATTAGGACTAAGCTAGGGGATGATTCCCATTTAATCAACCCCAAGAACATGATACTCTTAGTATGTGAACTGGGTTCAGTCACAAGAATCCAGCCATAATCTGAAGTAGTTAACGGTGTTTACGTGTGTTTTTGTGTGAGGGAATACTCAACATGTGTTCATCATTTCCATGCTAACCTGAGTCATCTTAGCCAGGTCCAGGGAGGGCCGTGGTTCCTGGGCGTCCTCAGGCCTTCTCCGCTTCATGCCTATCTTCTTGTCGTTGAGCTCACAGGGCTGGGACCTGCTCCAGGAGAGTCCCCCGACGCGTCTCCCCAGTTCTGGGGTGGAGTCCTGAGAGCTTGCGTCCGAGGCCTCCTCCTCCTCCTCCTCCTCCTCCTCCTCCTCCTCTTCTTCCTCCGTCTGGGCTTCAGACAGGCTGATGTGCTCATGGGAGAGCGAGAGCTGCCTGGGGGAGTGGTCCTGGTCCCGGCCATGGAGTGAGGGCGGGGGAGTCTTGGGGGAGAGCGGCGAGGCGGTGAACAGAGGTTGGAAGGCCAGGCCCTGGGTGAAGCAGGGCAGCTCCAGCGCCACGCCGTCCGACAGGATGCAGGAGCGCGACGGAAGGCTGAAGCTAAAGCTCCGCTGGATGGCGGGGAAAGGGCCGCCCGACAACGCCGAGGCCGCCGGACCCCCAGCGCCGCCGGCCCGGACACTCCCCCCGCTGTGACACCGCCGCTTCTCCACGGTGGTCCATACACGGGACCCCTGGGGGCGCCACGTGGAGCGGCAGCTGACAAACTCGTCCGACAAGGACAAAGAGCGACACTGGCGCTTGATGGGGGGCGCTATGATGGCGGGGTTGGGGACCGAGGGGGACGTCTCGTGGGAAGGGGGACTGGCGAGCCGGCCGTCCACCAGGCTGAGGTCTCGGATCAGGCTGGTGATCACAGGAGTGCTGCCCACCTCGCCGAATCTGTCCCCGCTCTTCTGCTGGCACTGGTCAGGCAACACAGCCCACAGGCGCTCCAGACTAGAGCCAGACTGGCAGGGGGGACCATGCTGAATGCTGCAGTCTCTGCCCATGTCAATCCACCGATCGGCCTCTGGAAACGCAACGCGCCAACACACACACACAAACACACACAAACACACAAAACAACCCATTCGAAGGAATGTTACTCCTTACTGTCACATACCAATAATATGAATCTATCCCTGTGGGCCCTATATCTATGGAGACTACAGCACTCCATTATAAGTTCAACCTTCCAAGCGGTATACAAACTAAGCAGCTATAAGCACTGGCCAAAAGACACACCGATTCGTATGGGAAAGGAGTTTCGTGTCCAGGTCATTTTGAAAACTACTTAAAACACATAAAGTTGAAATCAAGCAATTAATGATTCGTTGAAACTTTAATTGGATGTTATCATTTCTTAATGATTTGAATAGTCTTTTATATTGTATGTTGATATTCAATAGTATATTTTCTGGTATGTTTACAGAGTCAAGCCCGTCCATGCTCACTTTCATATGATACACACACAAAAAACGAAATTGTTTGCTAAGCCGATATCTCTGGTGGTGACAGTTGGCCGGTCACCTCTACAGCTGAGTTGGTTATTATCAGGACAAGCTACTCCAACCACTGCATGACTCAACCCTGCCTCAGGCTCCAAGACAACGGAAAGACCAGTATGCCAACTGCAAGGAACAAAGGAATCTATCACATAGCCGCGGGCAACAGCCCACCTAGAGTACGCTCTCAAAGTGCTTCTTGATAATGTAGCCAAAAAAGTTGACACGGGAATCCACTGATGCAGTTGGCAAATAAGGCTCATGTGGCGATCCAAGCCTCTCCACTGGGATGTTTTGTCTCATTTTTGGGCCCCCCACTCCCTCTGACTGGTGGACAGAGATCATTGTTTTCAGAATGATAAATAATGCTTGGGGGATAATGTGGTGATCTAAAAGGAATCGTCGAAAACAAGCCTCAACCAAGGGATGTGTTTCAAAACGGGATGGTAAAATAAAAGGTGTGTGTGTGTGCTCCTAACAATCGAAATGGTGAGAAGAATAACATCATGGCTATGCTTGATGAAATCATTCTGAACCTCTCCCATCTATGTAAATGGAGAACACTACGCGAGAGCAACGACTTTGTATTTACTGAAGCATTTCTGTTAACATAACACATAATTACCGCGAGCCATGGGGGAAGACAGTAATGTATTCAATTACAGTGTATTCCCACAAGAGCTGTGTGTGTAACGTTGTGTAGAAGCAGGTGTGCCCTGTAAATGATTGCTGACAGGCAGATCTTTTTATTTATAAATGGAGAAGTGAGAGGGGAACTGCCAAACGAAGACTGCCTGTATGTCCGTAAATGTTATCGAAAAAAGTTTAAATAAAAAAGGGGTAGGTTGAATGTGTGCGATGATGTCATGTTGGTATATATCATTTTTTTAAAGACCAAACGCAAAACTTGAAGAATGGAGTTGTGGGTTCATCCTAACTAATGAGATGTTAGGCTACCAATCAGGGATTCTCTGCCCTTACGCAGAACAGGGGAGACACTCACCCACAGTTCCACGGGAGAAGAGGGTGGTCCCTCTGCTCATGGCGTGGAGCTTCCGCTGTGGGATGAGCGAACGGATTGAAAGACAAACAGACATTGAGATGTAGAACACAAAACGTTCAGCCCTCAGTCGCTTACTGCAGTCGGGTCATGTGACTAAAGCCCACTGATATACTAAACCCATACAAGAGTGCAATGTAAAATGTTATGGAGATGGCTTATGACAAACAAGATCCCGTTTGAAAGAACTCCTACACTTTTGTGATACATCCAAATCTAGCCCCACAAGGCACACATCGAACACTGAATAGTGTTAAATGGGACAACATTGTATCTCTAGACAGTAAGATAATGAGCAACAGAAGCAACTGAATGACATTTAGGGGTATTGTTGATAAGATCTACACCAAGGTTGGACATCCCTTTCAATAAACCCAATAGCTCCAATTAGTATTTCCCAAGACTATGGTGTCCCAAGACCAAGTGTTGAGAACATGTATATACCATCAACAATAGGGATGTAACATAACAGGACACACTTCCTGTATTATGTGTATTCTGTGATATAAATGTAGTGTATGCTAGATTTGCGATTTCAAATCTCCAATCTACATTTTTTTAAAAGGACACTCTCCTTACTCTGTCCAAACCCCACACCCCCTCAAAAAGCGAGGCCCACTGAGTTAAAGCGAACATGAGATTTTTGCTGCAGAGTCAGGATTCCTGTGACCTTAAAGTTAGCGTCTACATTACATGTGTTAAGGAGCACATTTCAAACAAGAGAAAAGGTGTTGCATATTGTACTTTTAACATGAAACTACAGCCTGCATGGATCCACAATGATTAGTATATAGTGTACAATAAAGTGAAATTGGTAAAAATCGTGCTCACCAGTAGTCTTTCGCTTTGCGTGCACCTTACATCATTGACACCCTTCTTTTCCAAAGATTTTGAAAGAATGATCACCATGGTAACGCACTGCTATGCTCCAGATTGGTCCAACAGAGGAAAAGCCCACGGGCGACCATCTTAGACGTGGGTGAAGAACAGACAGCCGATAGAGCGGGCGTTGGAAGACGTCCCATCTGCAGATAAGCCCTCAGATGGTGCAGAGTAGACTCTCACACTGCAGCCAATCCTTTTTTAAGACAATGTGAAATGGCATTTAGATCATCATCATCTTAACTTCATTACACAATGTATTCAAACCAGGTCATTAGCACAGGACAAAATGTCAGACAAATGTGACTTGATCACATTCACTTTGTACTATGAATTGTACTGTAGTGTATCTTTATTTAATTTAATAATCCCAACTCGTTGATATTAGACTAAGCCTATGCTTTACAATCCACTTAATGATCCATAACACTAATTTTTTAATGTAATTTAAACCGGTCAAGCAGTCTAAAGGCATAAAGGGAATTTTATCTGTAACTTGTAGCCTCAGTGAAACACTGGAAATGTTTTCATTCAACATTAAAAGCCACATTGGATGAGGAGCATTTGCAGACGTAAATGGACATTGAGTTGTCCTTTACAAGGCCTCTCTCATTCCAGAACTACAGCTGCCCCAATACACAGGAGTGCAAAAGATAGGTTTAAAACATCTGACACCATTGACTAGCCAATACACTTTGCTTGAATGTCCACTTGGGAAGAGCCGAGCTGAATTGGAAGCGATGGTCATTCATTAGCCCGATATCAAACAAATTGCAAAGCAGCCAATGAAAGGGTATCACTCTTTGTTCTGTCCCTAAATACACCATATGCCAACAATATTGTAACTACCAGTGATGCCTGCCACCGTATCATGTGCCAGGGAAGTAGTTTGCAGTGATGGTTGTTAAGCTTATGTAACTGTTACGTCATTGGGTGTTTTTTTCTGAAGGCAGTATATCAGATTGCTTATAAATGGACTTAAAAAGAAAAGGAACCAGGGCCCAAAAATTTTTGTTACAAATGGAAACGTGCGTTTTCAGGACAATTCAGGTGCTCCATACTCTTTCAACGTGTGACCCATCGCGTTCCCTCCATTTCCTTTCCCTTTCAGTCTATTCCTCTGCAGGCTAAAGACTACATCGGAGCCTCTGAGGAGGCTCAATGAGGTCCAGGCCTCTGACAGACTGTTAACATATGATTCCCATTATAGCTATTTATCCCTGGGAACCAGTGGTGCACAACTGGGCCTCCTTGGACGTCAGGGCTTGGTACCGCTGGGTTGAAGTGAGTGAGCGAGGTGGGGGTAGCAGCACTGGGTCTTCTCGTCCCGAGTTCATAGATTACCCGGCTGATGAGATGCGACAGCTAAGGTGGGCGAGGCAACACAGCAGTTGGTATTGATTACGCGTGCTTGGTGTGTATGTGCATGTAAATATACGCTGGAAACCATGGGAATGGTGGATTACATGAGGCAGTCAGCATTCTTCACATATGGTGCAAGAGAGTGAGACATTCTTTCTGACCAGCCTTAAAACAGTGTGATATTCTAGCGCGTGTAATATGTGCAAATGCACAGGTAAGAGCGGAATGTGTGGTGACAAGCAACTGGGGTCATGGGAAAGGGAAAACGGAGTGTGAATTCAACCCTGGGCCCATGCTTACTGAAGCAGTTCCTTGACGCGCCCGGCACTGATTGGATAATTTATCTTAATGGAGGGAACTCCCAAGGCGCACTTAAGTGGGCCAGACTACTGGTGAAAATACTTGATGAACAACATTGCATAGTAGTAGGCAAATTGTTTGCCAAATACATTCCAAAAGAGACTAGATGGAGGCATAACAACTGGAAATTCTGTATTGTATCGTTCCAATCTGTCATCACCATTTAATTCACGTTAATTTATTGAAATGCTCCATCTAAAACTTGCTTCCTGCAGCCGTCATTAAAATAGGAAAATACTAAAAAGGTAATGAAAGAGTTAATACTAGCACTAGAAAGTACCAATACACGCTAAAGGATAAAGGGAATAAAGTAAACCCAGTTCTATAGACAACATGGTACGGTAATTCTCCTAAACTAGGTTTTTCCCTAATTTGTGTAAGCTTGGGTGCAGGCAGGCAGCAGCAGCACTCGACTCACAATGGCCACAGACTGTGGAGGGCAGCTGAAAGGGCAGCTCTGATAATATGGCTCCATGCCCAGGCTGAGATTTGTGCAGGCAGATGAATAGAAGCCTATTTGGGCCCCCCTGAAGTCCTGTGATGGGGTGTTGGGTGTCCAACACCAATTGGCTCTGCTTACGGCATACTTGTGTGGAGTGCGTCTGGTGTCAGGCTTTGATCAGTGGCCCAACAACACCGGAATCTCAACACTTCATAAACAATAAAAAGTTCCTGGTGCCAAATCAATTGGATATTGCATATTAAAAAAACATGCAGTAGATTGTTTATAGTTTTTTTTAGAAAACCCATTTAACCAAACCATTCGCCGCCTAACTCTGCACATGAGTCTTAGCATCAATTTGTGAGGATCATGGAAGTAGCCATTCCAGAGTCTTTGGTGGGGTATGGTCAGGTCAGTTTTAACACCCAGCCACCCCTCTCACATTGAGGCCAAGGTTGTTAAAGTGGTCCCGACGAGGTCAAGAAATACCATTGGACCCTTCAGCCATCACCTTGGCACCCATTTGTGGAACCACTTTGTCCCAAAACAACAAGCCATCATGCAGCTGGATTCTCAAAAGGGGATAAATTGTGCCTTTTTCTTCTTGGCACATTTCGACTGATGGTTTTTTAACAGCAGTTAATTTTGACAGGATACTTTCATGCCTGATAATCGGTTTAAAGATGTCCTTGTTTTGTCATTTATATGCATGGCTAAGTGGAACCACACACTTACAATACACTTTAAAAGTAAAGGTAGGATATATAATTGGAAAAGCAGGCAACAAATCTTTCAGAAGAGAAAATCTACCTCACAATCAAGCAATTATGGGCCATGATAACATCCTTGTTGTTCCATTTGGGTGTTGTCTATATGCACTATACTACCAAACATGTGATAAGGAAGAAACCCTCAAAAATGAACTTCACATGAACTACTACTTTATTTTAGATTTAAAATCTTTTTTGGTCCCTATCCCATTCCTATTTATCTGAAAATTAAATACTGGCGGCATAAAAAAAAAGCATGCACACATCATGCTCTGGTTAGATCAAAGATGTCGTTCTGTCAGCGCAAGAGAAGGCCTGAGAGCTGGTAACCCCTGGAAATGACTGCTTGGTACACTCCCGTCAAACACTTCCAGCCAGCCGTCATTGGCTTTGTGAAAGAGGTTTCTTGATTAACCAGCCGGGGCTGTTCAGTGCACACTAACCAGACTTGTTATCCACCAGGGATACATTACATGGACCTCCAGATGTGGCCGAAATGGTTGAGCCCAATTCCCCTTCCATGCGTGGCAGCATACCTATAGTGTCTAAATATGTGACGTTATACTCCACGGCCAGACCATGCAATTGAAGATGAAGGATTTAATTTAGAAGTTACATAACGCTTGTTTTTCCACCATTATGGGCAAGAGTTAAAGGTGGAAGAATGTTAGACTTTATAGTTTATACCCGCTTTGGCTACAGAACATTATGCCTCCCACATATCCATCTTTCACTATAATTGGGTAACAAACTCGAATCAGCGCTGCAAGTCACATTAATATCTAACCTGCTAAAGGGTTTATGTTTTGGACGCTTTAGGAAAATAGACAAATAATATATATATGTTTTAATCTATCATCTAAATACCCTCACTTTTGTCTCCCTGCAGCAGAGTCAACATCTAGCGACTTTAGTGGCTATGAAGTTATTATTAATGCCCAGCAGAGAAATACAAAACCTGCTTATCAATACAAAGATAACAACCCAACGACACAATAGACAGTGTCTATTTCAATGACAAAGGCCTGAGTAAAATGCTATGACACATTCAGCTATAAGTATACCTGTTCATCTTGCAAAGATCATTAGACAACTAGCCCATTTTTGCAAGCCTGGGCTTGAACAATTAAAACTCCCTTGCTTTAATGGAGACCAGCCACTGTAGTGTACAAGCACATCACGGCAATTTAGAGTGAAAGACAAATGCCTACACTGCCCATAAAAATGAAACCTGGCCATTTTTTTGCTCCATTTTAAAAATATGTAATTGGGTTATTAAACACGAGATTGACAGAAACAAGCCACAATGCACGTGAGTCACAGGAGTTATGCAGTGACAATGTTTTTTTTTAAAGGCCAGCATAGAGCAAAGAATGCCAAGAAGAATCATAAGATAATACAGGAGAATAGAGAGATGGGATGTCACTCAGAATGATAGTGAATTTACATTGCATGGATAATTTGTCCTACATCCCTGACTTTAACACATACGGCAGACAATGTAAGTGTGATCAACTTTGACCAACTGCACTAATGAATCCCTGTGGTTTTTCTTACCTGAAAATGTCTAAATAAAGTGTCTATAGACATGCGTCTTGCATACTTAAGGTTGATGGTGTGAAAACCCTGTGAATGTATGGTATGCATGTTTTAAAGCCTTATCAATGCAACAACAACAATCAAGCACAACTGGCCACCTCCAAGATAACATTAAAACATTTGAATCACAAGGTTTTATTTCTTTTGAAGCTACCCTGTGGCAAAGTGGTGTGTTTCCTCGTGTTTGTGGTTGTAGTAGTTAGGATTGCAGGTCATGGAGAGCAGCAAAAAGGAGACACTGTTCAAACAAATTGTGAGAAGTGTGAAGGCACTGGCAAGCATAGCTAACAAGCCCTTTTTTCTGGTGGCTTTGCATAATACCTCAAAACCAGGGCACTAGTGAGAACAAAAGCAAGACAACGTATACTGAAATAAAGAGGTAGCATGGAAAAGGGAAAAAGCAAAAGATGAATTGAGAGGAGAAGAAAACATGAGATGACACGCTGGAGAAAGAGAAAAAATGGCTGTGTCTGTGTGTAGAGTGATGACTAACGTAGACAGAGTGCAAGAGCCAGAGACAGAGAGAGAGAGAGAGAACAGCACACTGCCTTGCAGAGCACACAGGCATGCAGCTGCCCACTCACATAATAGGCCTCTAATAGGACCCTTTGCTGCTACACAAAGGCATTGCAAATGTGTGGATCAAGAGCACACACAGGAGCCCCCTTTAAAAAAAAAAGAAGGCTTTAATCACTTTTATAAATGATCACTATGCTTTGTCCAAACAAACTATCTCGCCTGCATTCAGACGAGATGGGTGATTTGTAACTCTACTACCGTGACAAGTTCCACATCTGCCGCAGTACACAGACAAGAACAAACAAATATCATCTGTTCTGCGCTGGAAAAAAAAGGTAAAAAGGTAGCACAAACAAAGCACCAAGTTCAATCATATACAGTATGTACATAGCAATGCACGTTCTATGGCAATGCCTTGAATACACTTATCACAACAAACATGCATTGCATTACTGGTAAACCTAAGAAGAATAGAAAGCTCTATTTAAATCTGGTCAACACTGACAAATGAAAAAAGACAAAGCCACAGGTTTCCCTGTAACAAGACCAGCAGCCCACAGTGTGTGATGATGTTTGTGTAGGCTGTATACCCCATGTCAATATTCTCTTTGTAATTACATGGAGATGCTGGCTAGTCATTACATCTTTGGAGCTTCCAGGGTTATTCGTTTGAAACTAAGCAAAGTACATTTGGAGAATAGTGTGTTCCCCATTAACCCTTTATACACCACCCACCCACTCAACATGTTGCATAGTTATATGAACCAATGACAACTTCTGTTAGAATAACAAGGCCAGCCACATTCGGTTTAATGTATTCACAAATGCTTAAGTGACAAAAAGTGACAATAAACAGCAAACTGACGCACAGATTAATCTGTGAGTTAATTGTGAAACAAAAGTAGTGGAGTGATTACATCGACATTAATCAAAAGAAAAAGAAAACACTGTTTTAACTTGGGCTATGTGTGATAAAATGTGAATATTTAACAGACAGCCTGAGAGATGTGGAAACTAAATGTGTGCGCATGTTCATGGGCCAGAGCTCAGCGGTGACTCACAGCAGCACCCAGTGCCTTGCAGTTTCACACAGAGGCTGTGTGGCACGATTGTTTCAATACGAGATGCGATACAACCACAACATTTTCCCACTTCAGGGTCCGCACACAAACGTTAGTCTTATTTTAAAGTGGTTGCATTGGCACAAATACGGAAACGTCGTTTCTAACCCTCTTAAAATGGTTAAAAAAAAACACACATGCTGCTTATGGAGGTAGAACTTTGTAAAGGGGGGCAAACTGAAACAGACCGTTTGCCCACATATCAAATAGTTAGCTGAAGTGAGCTTTAAATGCTGGTTAAATTAATCCCATCGGAATGAATTAAAAACACCTTTAAGTTATTATCTAGACATTCCTGTAAAAAACGTGCCATTATTTACATTTTTACAATGCCAATATTTTTATTATAGCATACCGAAAGGTTTAAAAAATAATAAAGGAAAACTTGCACTAGTCAAACACTCTCAACATTGCCTGCGAGGCATCAAACATAAGCATTGTCTGTTATGAGCCCATATGTAATAGATTATTCTGAAGATACATACAAAAACAAATCTTGTCACAGCATAACTTCATGAGAAACCGTTTGGAGAATGCAATGAAGTTTGAACAAAATAAAGACAGTAAGGCATTTGAAGTTTTCCCAACTACCTGGCTAGCTGAGAATCTCTCGAAGTTAAGTCATCTTCGTTTTCTGCAACAAAGGACCACAAAAAAGGGGGTTCTCACGTTTGCTGACACCAAGTTTGCGTTGTCAGTCTGCAGACTGAAACAACTGCGCGCATTGGCGTTGTGGTGACTGGGGTTTTAGCTCAACCCTGATTGTAACAAGATCCGCGAGCAGCCAGTCCATTTTGAAGGGAAAATACTAATAGCGTCAGAGTTCAAGTTTAGCTACCATGCCGAATAATTTCTACAAAACGGACAAATTCATACTTCAAATAGGATCTTTGATACACATTACACCCCGACTCAAGACATAAAGTCTGTTTTAACAAGACGTACTACCCACCCATTCTAAATTGGTATGATCCAGTGTCCTCGGTCTCTGACTTGAAAACGCACACATCTGATCCAACACTTGAAGCCTCAAACAAACACTTATGAAAAGTAAGCTAAAACATTATACAATGGTCCCTGGTTTATCGTTGTTATTATTAACTATTGTAACTGTATAGTGTGTAGTCTTTGGCCCATTTTAAGTGTACCATTATTATTATTTTTACTTCCCCTGTCCCATTGTGCAATGGAAAACATTTACCTCTTGGTAAATTCAATACATTTTCCCAAATCCTATAACAAAACATCAACATGTTTCCAAGGGGATGGTGTGGGAAACAAATATGTACTTGGGAGACTAAAATGAAAGCATGACATTCATAGTCAATCTTGGTAATGGGGGGACTGGGAGCAAGGATCAGATTTTCCTTTGATTTTTAATATATTTGGCTAACACTTGTGGGAAAAGGCGTAGCTTTCAAGCTTCCAGGGGCAATGCTGAAAGTATCCATACGCCCTATACTCTCCGGTTGGGTCTTGTTGGTTTGTTATGACAAAGTGTAGATTGTAACATAATTTATGTCTCATAATCGTGTCCCCCTCTAGTTCTCCCAATGTCAATTTACTGCCACCTTGCAATGGTTAGTAAATTGAAATGTATCTTGGCCCCATTAACAACACCAGATGTACAATTTAACAGCTTTATAAAGAAACAATTAAATATATGTGAAATGTGACGCACATGTGGGCAGGCTCAAAATACTGAGCTGACTCTAATACGAGGGTGTTCAGCCCCATCGTCAGTCATTAACATCCACCAATCCGTTTGTTTTACCCGCTTATCTTGGCCAGGGCCACAGAGGTCTGGAGCCTAGCCCAGCTGACAGTGCACATGAGAAAGTGGATACCTTGAATCACACAGCATTTCTAGGGCACCGTACTCACACTGACACTGACACACACACACACACACACACAAAACAAACTGGCCATTTGTAATCTCGCATTAGCTTAAACAGCAGGTGGGAGGAAGCCCATTTGAAGACAAACATACAAACTAAACACTGAGTGGACCAGATGGGATTCAAACCAAAGCCTCTGGGGCTACCTGAACCTGCATGCTACTGTCTGCCCGAAGCACTTGACTACATTTGTTGGCTCAATGGCATTACAATGAGAGTAAAGAAATGGTATTTCCTGAGTACTATACATTGATTACTGTGTCATTTCACTAGGCAGTTTGTGTGAAAGGCAGGCCATGTCAAATTCAATCTGGTTGAATAATTATATTGTCCTCTGGGAAAAGACAAAAGTTGCTGTTTTAAATGCTATCAACCCAAAAAGAATCACGCAAACTTGATCTCGACCAGGAGGTATATCATTTCATTTTAATTTGAGCAATATCTCTTCTTTTGAGGAAGTTGATGTTGCCTAATTGTATTTGTCATTTCACATTCAGGAAGGACATCCAGCGCCTTGACAGGTTAACTTTGCACATGTTTGTACAACACGGTTTGTACAAAGAACCTTTTCTTTACTAAATAATTCCAATTACACATTTTGACAGACTGAATCCTTGGTTTATTCATAATATATAACATAGGCATAAGCATATTCAATGGGGTCCATCCTACAGCTAATATTCAAGTGTTTCATATTGTATCTTAATTTATGTCATACAATAGCTAACATCATTTACTTTTTCAGTAAATCTCAGTAAGTAAAATCTTTTAAGAAACGTCTCTGTCCATTATCAAATTGGGATACACAAACACATATCCAAGGCAGGTGTTTATCGATAGATATATGTAATATATGTGTAAATGTATTGAACAGCACACCATCAATTCTGATTAAAATAGTTTGAAAAGAGTCTCCATTCCAAGTTTGAGAAATGGCCCCCTCTACTGTGTAATAGAATGGTCCTCCTAAGTGTGCTGAACAAATACTGATCACAGAAAACAAATTCAAGTAGGACGCATGTTACAAAAATAAGGCATTTCATTTATTAAAAGCACACATTGTGTGAGATAGACAAATATTGAAACTAAAAACAAAATGGAGCAGTGAATGGTGTGAGTCAATGCAGTCGCTTGAAGATAAGTGCAGTTACATTGTTACCCGTCTTGCCTCCAAACTGAATGCTGGGTGTCGGCAACTGTTGCACAAATTCAAACCCTGTCAGACAACACGGAAAGAAAGTGTGTACAGTGTAAGGTTACTAGATATATGCGGCCAACAAAGCATTTCATTATAGCTGATCAATTGATCTACAAAAGCAGTGAGCGAGTGGAGCACAAACACACACACCTAGTTGGTTGCTAATGTTGCATTGCTATTTATCATGGTGGCAGGTCATTTGTCAAGATAGCATAACATCACATCACTTATAATACAAGCATCAATCAAGGTTGCATAATATATAGTAACTGTTGGGATACCAGTGTTTTTGGGAAATACATGGGAATTCCTTTTGGTCTGCGAGATTGAGTAAATAATCACAAACCAATGTTGCCATATATAATAACAGTTAAAAGAAAGCGATTCCATTACCTGAACTGAACCTCTGTAGCAATTGCTCCTTTGTCCAGTTACAGGAGGTAATGACAAAGTATCCTCCCTCCTTAAGCACATCACCTAGAGCTTGGACATAGCGTATCCTGACTTCCTTTGTGTTCTCTGGATTCAGGCTTATTGCGTCAAACGTTCCTTTGTCGACACACATGTCAAAGTCCTTTAACTCACCGGAACAACTCAAGAAGTCCACCTCCTGAAATGCATGGTAGCGTTAACAGCAGTATTTTTACTGTTCAAATGTGCTGCAACTAAGAAATAGCAGTCCACAGGGATGTTCATGTAATATAAATATAACATGTTGGATGCGTTTCCACGTTTAGCATCAACGTGACAAGACCATGCGTCGCCATTGCAGGGTGTCAGGCTCGAATGGCAGTGAATGGCCCTCTTGATTCAGGGGGCCATTCAAAAGACATCTAGGGCGAGGCAATGAGCCATATATATATACACACACAACTAAAGGGTAAGTTGAAGAGAGATTCATACTGAGAGCAGGGGAAACCGAGAAATGTAATACTTTAATATGTGAATATAAATATATAATCTATCAGAACAACCAACAGAGAGGCGTATATGCCCATTACAGTAAAGGACAGGAAGCATTAAGGCTTGATGTGGGAAGGTGAATTACGAATTAAGTGGAAAAAGAAAGAAAGATTAAGTCACAGCTGTACGTAATGTAGCACTCTTGTCCTGTGCTTCTCCCACCCTCAAATTCCATTGCACTGCTTCATTATATTTGAATGCAACTCTGAAGTGACGGAAAATAACATGATGCCAATATTCCAGTCAACACACACATACAACCTTTACTACAGCCCAGCTACTTTCCATATTTGGTCAATATTGACTTTGAAATATATTTCCTTCACTCCATACAGGAGAGGAAACCCCCTCATAAACTGAATGGCATCAGAACAACTTTTTTTCCATTGCCCAAACAGTTGAGGATATGTGCTAAATCCTGCCAATTACCTTGACACTTTCCTTGACTTTACTTGAGGTAAATAATTCACGTAATAATGTATAAATATGTTTTATAAAGAATGAAATTAATTGTTCTGATATCTAACAAATAGCTGTAACTGGCAGTGAAATAGGAGCTGGTAAAATGAACTCACCTTCACAGATATATTGTTTAAATCTTCAGCCTGAAGTACATCTTTTGCCAATGCCACTGATGCTGCTGAATAATCTATACCTGTAAGGTTTGTATATCCTTCTTTAGCCTTGATAAAGAAAAGGAACAATGAGTAAACCATTTGAAAAATGCTTTAAAAAACATTACCATTCTAATTGCATACGTTTTGCAACACTCATACCAGTTCAACTAGAAGGACTCCATTTCCAGTTCCAATGTCGAGAATGGAAGCATTTTTGGGGATCTTAGCTTTTTCCATCCACCGAATCACACGACCCATGCTTTGTTCTCCAAACCTTGGAAAATTAGAATAAAAAACGTAATCTGTACAGAAATAGTTATACCGGGTGTGTATGAATGAATGAATGTATGTATGTACTGTATGTATATTCCACATATACACGCAAGCCAAAGACAGGTATGCAATAAGTACTTACCATATCTCACCTACATCTCCAATGTCTCTGAATGTCTCCAGTTCCGTTTGGTATGCTTCATCCCAGCTAGGGATGTCACATAGGGTTAGTGACAAGAACACAAGACTTTTAAAGATAATTAAGACGAATATATTAAAACGAAGACAACAGACAGCCCCAGGTGACTACAGAATCATCCAACTGGATGTCTTGCGCTACCAAGCTGGATGGCGAAGAGCTACCGAACATCCAACTGGACACCAGCTGTGTATCTCGTGATGTCCACAAGGTGGCGCGGGTTGTATGTGTGTGTGTTGTTAACTGGATGTATAATTAAATCCACAATAAGTGACGTATAATTTACTTAAAATAATATATCATAGGCACATTTTGCATTAATAATATAATATCAATAGTCTCTATAATATAATGTCAGGTCAATCATTTGTAGTTCCTATACGCAAAACACTATGGCCAGCATGGATGTAACGTAAAACAACGATATGCAGTCATTCTAGCTCGAGATCTCCAACTGGACGTCTCGAGCTACCCAGCTGAACAGCCCGGGTACAGATCGATGGCAAATAGTCGCATGATAGCATTACTGTTATATGGGGCGAGGAATAGACACAAATAAGCCTACACTCTTTTTATATGCTGATTTACACATGAGTAATAGTGCTAACAGTGTCACATTTAAAGTAAGCCGTTTCAGTGCCTGATTACGAAACCCTCAAACGTTAACCCATATCTGATGTTATGATACTATCTATTACGTACTACTGCTTTGTTCCAAGCTTTGAAGGTACGAAATCATCTTCTCCGCCTTTGATTCCCTCTTGTTTCGTGCTGGTCGGACTTCCATGTGTACGCTCTGAGTCGTCGGCCATGCTGAAGCGATGATGGGTCGGCTCATGCGGGTACTTTATGCAAATGAACGGTCGCGGGTCATAGCTCTTTAAATGCACGGCGGCAAACGGTAGATGGTCTTCGGAGCTTTGATAGTGGCGTTATGGGTTTCCAGACACCCGATCATGTCTGTGTTGTAGGAAAGTGATGCCAGGAGATAGTATTCCCTGGCCACCGTAGTCGCTAGCACGCTGGGAAAACGATCCCAGAGTGGTCAGAGATTTCATACCCAGACATTTATGTGTATGGTAGGCCTACTCTTAGCCTCATATACATACTCTAAATATCTTGGACATATTGTAATAGTGTATAGGTGAGTTAAAGAGCAGGCTCCGGACCTCTAAAAGGTAAACGGTCGGACACCAATATATTTTAAATATTAACATGCTTTATTCATCTCCGTAACTCAAAATAACAGTTAGAGGCAGGCCAGACGTAAACGAGCAGTAACGAGAATAATATAGAAGCCAAGTTGGTACTTTCCGCTCCCAGTTCAGTTAAATAAAAAAACTACAACTAAAGCAGGCTGAGATGCTGGTCAATGCACAGCAGGTGAATCAGTCCACATTGGTGCGCCTCGGCAGCACATCATCCCGAGCAACCTCAACGTGCCAGCGATCTAACAACGATGTGCACCCTGTAGCCGCATGATGGTCCGACGGGAAAGACCGACACAACACGGATTTAATGTCAACTTAATGTCTACTGATTCATTAGTACAGCATAATAATAATAATAATAATACGAAAAATAAAAAAATGTGATTTTCCAAGAAGTCCCTCCAATGTAAATTAGGACTATTATGTTTTCATTCTCTCCGTTGTTAAATCGTTATTATTATTATTATTATTTGCCTAAAGGCCTGATTGTTCTAGGTTTTATGTATTTCATTTTTTATGTTGTGTGTTCGCGGAACAGTAAATGTGCATGTGGCTGGTACATTAAACTAGGTTTTCACTTTTCACTACTTTGTTTCTCCGTTCCCTCTAAAAGAATCATTGGGTTGATTGTGGGTAGGTATTTTTTTCTACACACTTTGTAGTTTCAATTTTCTCACTTTGCTAACAAAATGAAGAAATATGATGGCTGCAATGAAAACGTCAAATACTTTTGACCAAAAGTGAAAACATTGAAGTTAGGCTACATAGTCAGCTATCGCAATCATACAAGAAACACATGACTATTTCCATGTGATAACGAGGCAATTTAACTTCATTTGGGTTCACTTAAATTTTTTACAAGAAAACAAGACTGGAATGGAATGACGATTCAAATAGTTGTATAGATTTTATTACAAAACACATTCCCTCTGCCTGTTTTTGCTAAAGACAACTAAGGCAGCACACTAATGAAAATGCTTGTCAATTGTGGCCTTAGCTACCTCTTTGTTTCCCATCCCCATAGGGATGACTTCAAATATTGAAGAGGGCCATCCGGAACGTGGAACCTTACCTTCAATACACCAACCACACGCTCTATACCAAAATAAACATCCGCAGCACTTAAAAATAAATAAATGTCGAATCTCAATGTAGTTCAGCATTGATGTTGGCCGGTAAATTGTTTCTCCTAATCCATGGCCAAATATGGGGGTTGGTTGGTTTATAAACAAACAAACAAATACACAAAAAAGCACCTGTTATAATATGAACATTGGATTTCACCCTGGACTCTTCAACATCTTTCTATGGGAGCTGTTTCCTGCCTAAATTGAATGGGGTGCCTTAACAAGGAAGAGTCATCCTTAGGGTGATCAGCCATAATCTGAAACAAATCAAAGAGTACAACAAAAAAGATAACCCACGCCAGCCTTATTTCAGGCATGTGATGACAGCATCTTCTGTCAATCAATGCAATGCAAAACTTTACAGTCATCCACTTCTATAGCTTGTATATTTTTGTTTGTCCACAAACAAATTGGGACAGGATTATTATCAAAGCTTGAACAATTGAAAGTGATCAAATAACATTTGGTCCATAAATTAACCAATGTTTTAGCCTAGTCCCACCGTTTACCTTCCTTATTCTGAAGCCATGTGGCCCTTCTTTTAATCACTAAAGAAAATTACAGCAAATCACAGTTTGATGTGCAACCCGGGACACAGCAACTCTTCGGAGTTATTTCCATGGATGTATTATAGAGAAGATTGTTTTTTTTAAGAATGCAGGAAGTGCATTTATTTTCCCCTTTTGGGGGCGGGGCCTTAGCCAAGCTAGTTGAATGACGTATCGCCGATGGTCAGTGGATGTTTCCATCATGGCGGCTTCTATTTCGGGTTATACTTTTAGTTCTGTGTGTTACCACAGCGCTAACAGTAATTCTGACCATGTAAGTATTGGATATATATATATATATATATATGTTAACATGCTTGGGTGCAATCTTGCTTTTGTGAACGAAGCTTGATCCTGGGTTGGATGGTTACTCTAACATCGCTAGGCTGTGTTGTTTTCTAGTGTCATCATCATCATCCTGTTGCTGGCTAGCTGGCGTTAGCTACGTTTACTAAGAAACTGAAACAATCCAGATACAATAAACATGTTGTGTTTCACATCACGAGTGGTTAACGCTTCCAAAAGTAACATGCAGAGTTTCAACGTGCATGTTATATGCATCCATACCTTATTTTTTAGTGGCCATGGTTGGGTATTGGGGACTAGCCTTTAGCTGCGACCTAGCAAGCTAGTGGAGCTCGGAAGTCACTTCCGTGTGTCACTGACACCTTGGATTACAAAATGCAACAAATTCAAACATCTGTTCCTCAGTGTTTCATGTGTCGAACATCAGTATAGGAATTGGCTTGCTAATGTATGTCGATTTATATAACACTTGTGCTTGTCACGTTTGTTTTGGTTAATCTGACAGCTAACCAAAGTTACAAACTGTCACGATAAGTAGCCGATAGCTTTTAAACTAACCCCAAGTGGCCAATATAACAGGGTCTAACATGTTGATCTTTAATAGTAAACTGCGTCTGAATCTATGGTCATTTTGAATTACAATGTTTGAGAGTAAATATTAATTATTCAACCAACTTGAAGCTATCTTCAGCCAGCCAGTTCAGCTTCAAACAGGGGCTTAATTGCCTCATACATTCCTCAAATACCATCAAAGGGTGCTGCCCTTTATTAAGGCGACTGTTCTGCCGACATCCGTATCTTTTATTGTACGGCCCTGTTTGTTCGTTTCTTATACAACGACTGGATTATCTGGTGCTAGGTTTACCTTGATTCGTTTGCAACATATTTTCATGTGACACTCAGTCACATGAACACTCAGACATTTAGTAAGGTCAATGTGTTTTTGAAGGAGGGCTTCCTGCTAGGAGAAGTGAGGCAAGAGGAGACAGTCAGCATTAGTGACACCCAGATCAGCAGTGCAGAATTGCTTCAAGTAGTTGGTAAGTGAAACGCTCATATTATAAAATGTATGTTTGCTCCATTTGATTTTGGTGGGTAGATGTATAAAGAAAACAATTAAGTATATTCAAAATTGGAATGGGAATTCTACATAGAAGTTAGCTCATAATTAATTCATAATACTTTTTTTCTGCACAGAAATACATAACCATAACCCTTGTGAGCAGTTATTTAGGTAAGATAAAAAGAAATATTTACTGAACAACTACCAATCATTGTGTCCAGTAATGAATACTTACTTTTTTTAACATGAAACTCCTATTTCAATGTTTGGTGCAACCAGCTTTCAACAGGTTGTAGTACACATACAATGAATCAACAAACGAGCTATCAAAGATGAACAGTAGATGGCCCTATGCTACATGGTTCTGTACAGTGTGAATAGTAAGGATATTCATATTCTAGATATAGCATCCTGACACATATTTGTTTGATTTAACAGCTTTTATGACTATGCGGGCAAAGTTGATGAAGAAAGTCTAAAGCAAATACTTAAAGAAAGACAGAAAGTAAGTGTTTTTCCTATTTTTAAGTGCCAATTAATCTTAATTCCGTTTATCTTATATTATAGTCTGCACATGTTGATTTGTCTTTAATTTTTTTAATGTACAGTTATTAACGTTGTTCAAGTGACCAGCCTAAGTGCTTTAAGATAATAAGAACTGCAACATCCTCCCTCCTTTTGTCAGAATGTCATTGGTTGGTACCGGTTCCGAAGGAACACGCAGCAGCAGATGTCGTTCAGGGAACAAATCATCCACAAACAGTTGACCCAGCTGCTGGGCGTACCAGACCTAGTCTTCCTTCTTTTCAGCTTCATCTCTACAGCCAACAGCTCCACACACGCTCTGGAGTATGTGCTCTTTAGGCCCAACCGGAGGTAACAGTAAATGCATGACCCCACAGTATAGGCACTTTCAACACTATTAAGACACGTAAAATCGTTGCTTACTTACTGATCATGTTTGTGACTAATTAAACAATAATAAACATTTAAAGATGAAGATTTTAGTCATTTGCTTTCTATTTTGCCCTTTTCTGCAGTGCTAAAGCTTTATATTTTTTCTACTTAGAAAGTAATCTATCCTCAGAAAGTATCTATAGTAAACAATATAATCTCTTCTAATCTCTTTTAGAAGAGCCATTTCTTGTCTAAATCTGGGTTTAATATCCTAATATCCTAGTAGTCTTTCTGTGCTAACTGGTCACCTCTACCTAGCAGGTACAACCAGAGGATCACCCTAACCATACCGAACCTCGGCAACACCAGCCAGCAGGAATACAAAGTCTCCTCAGTGCCCAACACCTCGCTCAACTACGCCACGGTCATCAAAGAGAATGGGTACATTTGCAATCCCGTCCTTGAGAGTTCATATTATAGTGTGTGTTTTTATACCAGATGGACAGTCATTCAGATGGAAATAGATGGAAAATAATAATCGAATCTATCTATTTTATATATATATATTATTTGTATGTGATCACTAGAATAATGTATCTTCTTTTTACAACTGATGTAAAACCACTTCTTGTTGTGACAGATTTGCGATTTAGAAAGCATGGTTTCAATGTATGAGCTTTGACCGCCTAGGGCGTCCTGAAATACACGCAAGCATATCACATTTCCATACGGGAATATTGATGGTGGGAGTTCTCTGCAGCGCCGAGTTCTTTGACAAGGATGGTGTCATGAAGGATATTCGAACGATTTTCCAAGTCTACAACGCACTACAAGATAAACTGCAGGTAAATCCCATAATCCCTGCATTTGACTTTACATTCACATGCGGGAGCATTCAGAAGCAGGCCATGAGGTAGGAAGATGTGGTAACTTGCGTTGTGCTTCCTGTTGTCCCTCAGGCGGTGTGTGGAGAGGTGGAACACAGTGAGCGCATTAAAGAGAAGATTCAGGAAGATGTGAACGAAATCAAACAACAAATTGCTCTCAGGAAACAGAAGACGGCCGAGGAGCAGAAAAGTACGTAAACGATTGACATTTAATGAAAGCCGTGACGGATGAGTTAGTCAAGTTTTGTCTACATTTGCCATGCATTCCATTTTTAAAGAGATTGTCTTTATACCTATTTTTTGAAAAACATTCAGATGAATGTTCATTCTAGTGAATGAAGCATGCAGTATTTCCTCGTGATGTATTTTTGAGACTCCAACAAGAGTCCCTCCATTGTTTTTGTATCGAGCAACCCACATCAATGTGCTCCTGTGTCTACTCTCTGTGTTTCTCAGAGCTCTGGGAGGCTCAGAATGCAGAGGCTCGTCAGTCCACCCCAGAGGAGAACACGGAACAGTCCAGGGTTTCCCTCACATCCAGGATAGCTTTCCAAACCCCCACGGCCCCCGAGCGGCCCGGCATCTCACCCAACCCTCCTTCTTATGCGGACCTCATGTCCCACGACGACACTCTGCTCTCCACCTCCTCCTCCACCACCAGCGCAGCCCTGCTGCCCCGGCCCCAGGCGGTGGGTTCCCCGGGCCACCCCAGCCCCGCCTCGCTGGTACTGGGCATGGGTCTCGGGCTAGGCCTCGGGGCCGGCTCGAGTCCTGCTCCCCCCTCCGCTGCCACACCGTACCTGGGCAACGGTGACGGCTCGAGCTCCGACTCCCTGGACAGACAAGCTGCAGGGCAGGAGGACGAGGAGGATGAAGACGACGACGATGAGGACGAAGACAGTAGCGAGTACGAGAACTTGGTAAGCGAAGCCCCGCTTTTGCCGACGCTCTCCGCCAGCATGTTGGCACAGGGGCGCCCGGCAGCGCTCAGCCCTGACGGAGACGTGCGTGGCTCACAGACCTCGTAGACCGCACGCCGCCGTGTGCCAAAGGGACACCAAACAGCTTGGTATGATAAATCAATAACCCAATCAAAGACATTTCCTGTACGAGGGAGGAAGTGGCAGGCCCCGAAGAGAAAAGGTGCACACAGGTGGATGTTTCCACTGTATGCGTTTCTTGTTCGTCTTTAGTTTGGTCTCCATTTTTAGGGGAAAACTAACCCCGGCTTTGCAGGCTTAATGGGAGTAACTGGAGAAATGTGTTCTTCTTTTTACATCTGGTCACTACGTAGTGGATGTGTGTTGTTTCAGTGTCAGCGTTGGCCGACTGATAGGCGAGCCCTCTTGGTACGACACAGACTTTAGTTCACTCTCACTGGATCCTGCTCCTTCACTTTCACTGGATCATGCTATTAGCGCATCTCTGAGCACCCAACGATACCATTACCTCTTGCACTATTTTTGCCTTCAATTTATTTAAGAAAAGCAAAGGGAAAATATTCAGCTGCCTTCAAACTTTTCTTTTTCTTTTTGATAAAGTAGGCACTTGTTATTTTATTTTAAAGAAAGATGTATGTTAACAATTACTTCTTTAAATTGCACAGTTAGATCGTTTTTGATTTTGGATGTCCATTAGTAGTTTTTCTTTCATACAAGCACAGTATGTCTATAATAAATAGTCAAGATGCCTATTAAGATGAAGTAAAATAGATTTCAATCGCATTCATCCTTCAACTTCTATACTAGGTGCTGATGTATTTTTGTCAGAGTAACAAGTTCGTGAAACTCGCTTAATCAACAATGATATCAGTGACTCCTTTTCAGATGAACACTGACAACGAATGCGCTTCGATGCACTTAGCTAGTCAGATTTAATCCGATTTATTTTTAATATTGTGCTTTAACAATGAGGAAATATGTGCCACTTGAGTACTACTCCTTTCATTTCTTTTATACATAGGTTTGGGTTCACAGGGCAAACAAACGTACTGTAGCTTTACCAACCAGATGCTAATGGCTCTTCCACTAAAGCTGCAACACAGAGCACTATCACAACACAAACTTTGCACCTGCCTGTTTTTTCTTTCCATAAAACTCATCTCTCGCACACTCACCTCACTGCTCATACCCTCGTAAACTACTACTAACATTACACAAGCTGTGTCTGTGGACTTGGTGTCTATTAAATTCATTACGGAAGGCCAACCGCTGCTTGTACTGTGTGTACTGTAACCCAGGTTACCAAGGCAGATCACTTTCTGTCTTTCTACAGAGTCCACATCAGACCTCATGCATTTCAAACAAGACCATTCAGATGTTATGTATGTAGACGTTGACAAAAACACCGTGGCTTTAGATTGGTTTACAGTGCCTTCCACTCAGGATTGTGTCACACATCCGTAACTGGACACAGAAAGCATTTGCAATGACTTTTTAATCTATGCTGTTCTCAAAATGTATTTTTTTTCTTAATTGCGATACATTTACACCGCACTTGTGTAATGTGTCGCTTCATCTCTACAACTGATATTGAAAACACTGCACACCCTTATATGTGATTTTTTTTTTCTGTTATTTTTCACTATCCAAATCGTCAAAGGCTTTAAGATGGACCTATAATTTACATGTACCACAGCTTTACAAATGTCTTGCTTGCTACTTATTTGAAACTGGAATTGTATATTTATATAATGTACAGATAGAGGGAGCTTCGATTCATAAATGTAAGGAGCCTCCCAGGTAAACTTAGAATGATATGGTGATTACATTTTATTAACTACCAGAAATAAATATTTTGAAAAGGTAGTTTAAGATTAAAAACACAATCAGAAACAAACACAATGGTTATAGGTCCTGAGTTTAAAACATCTTGGCCGCATGAACAAGGTTTACCATGATACAACTGTTATATTGGACAAATGCTTTTACATTGTGGCTGAAAGTCAAATTTCACAAGCAAGTTGCATTTTGTTTGCATAGGAAATAGAATAAGTGGAACGGCATAGGGACGAACTTTACTTGTTAAGATGTTGCTTTAGCTTCATGACCCTGATTGTGTATCACGCTTTTTGCTATTTCCTAACTCTCAATTCGTTTGGACGGATTGATTAGGGGGAAACTGTTAACACGGCGATTCAGAGGAAAGACTATCACATATGAATGAGTGAGGGGTACGCCAGTGACTCCCATAACGAGGGTTCCTTCTGAGTACTGGATAATATATATAAAAATATGAATGTAAAGGAAATGGGGCTGCAGAACAGCACGTACTGTACTTATCTCGGACAGTTGGATTACTGGGTGGCAGGTGTAAAGCATAAGAATGGATTTGGAATTTAGTTTTTGAAATTCTTTTAGCTTATAAATGGCAAATAACCTTGCTCTCTGGAGCTGGAGAAAGGAGGTAATTGTGCCCCCTTTCTAAAGGAGGTCATTGCACCTTCAGATTTAGCCTGACTCAGTCCTCTCACAAGCCCATTATCTTGTGAGTCTGTCTGTATGTAACGTGTAAAGGGGTATAAGAGTAATGTTTTAGCTGCGCAAGTTTTTCCTCCCACACATACATGGTCCTAAATTCGAGTTAATTAAATGAGACATGCTTATGTGATACGCTCTCCTTGTTTTCCTTTTTATTTTACATGTGTTTAATAGGTTGGGGGAGATGTGTACATGCAATAAATAATGCAGATTGCATGATTTGTGCTTTGAAGAACCAGCGTTAATTTGTATGCCTTTTGTTGAGAGCATACAATGTAAAAACAGAAAAAGAGACCTAAACACATTGCGTGAGAGTAAAGCCCCATATATGGATATAGTACCCACACAGTATATCTATATATAAATGCATTTCATTCAAAGTGTGGTTAAAAATGTGTTTTGATCAATATATGATATACTATTTGTTACATTAGGAACAACTTATGAGGTTATTTATGCAACATCTCGAACGACCGCTCAAGCTGTCATGTATTGCTGCAGACTGCTGCTGCAGTATTTTTACGATGACATCATCCTATCGCTGATGAGATACCTCGGGGGATAGTTGGGGGGAAAATGCAAAAAAGCTAAATGCTGAGGATAGCACAGCTCTTCAAGTTACAATTTACATTATATTCATCAAAGCATTGTGATGTTGTTGTTTTTCCACATTGGGGTTTATAATAAAGAAAAATTTTAATTATGGGGGCGAGGAAGGTAGTTTCTGATAGGTCCTTGAAAGTGGATACAGAAAAAGTAGCCAATGAGCTTGGCCGGCAGATTCAGGTGGTAAATCCTGTCTCTGACTGTAACAGGGATGAGGGTTTTTACTCCGTAGTGTATAGTGCAACCCTGGCCTTCCCCTCGGAGTCCCTGTGCCGCCATTAAAGGATATTGGATCGCCGTACAATAATGTGGATTAAAATGATTTAAAACCTCTTCAACGATCGACGTAGGGCTAGGGGGGTTGATATTCTGTGTGGATGTGTGCACTGCTATCCACACGGAGCCCGTAAGCAGTGGATATGCAGCTCTCCACCAAATAGCAGAAGCTGTGACTTCGGGACTGGGTTTCTACGGGGGAAGCTGGAGACGCGGAGCTGTTGTTGTGGTTGAAAACACGGTGGAGTGTAAACACGGGGAAGCAGAGGTAAGGTCACGGCTAACTGCTACGTGTACACTTCCAATTGAAGTGACTTTCCTTCTAGCCATAATGATTCACGTTAGGTTTGTAAGCACCCTAGCTCACTTGCCGTTAGACAGGCGAATTGGAGAAGGCTAGTTGTAATGTCAGCCGATGCTAATGTTAGCTAACTTAGTTTGTTTGGCGAAACAGGTACTGGCTGAACCACTTGGCAGTGTGTTGTGCTCTTATTTTATTCCATGTATTTTAGCAGGAGTCCGATTAAACCTCTCAACTCGCTGCGCCGTAGTACAATGTGTTTAGGCAATCCTATTCAGTTCACGTTGACCAGGTAAATGGTGTTCACGATAGAACAATTTACTTAATGCACCGTAGTCTGAAACAAGCTGGAGGGGTTGGACGACGTGTTCCGTAAAGCAAAGCAACTGAAAATAGTGAATTGACTATCTTTAAATACAGCACCAGGATGCAGATAACATGCACTTGGGGAAGCCTTTGTAACAATTTACTAGCACGACGTGCGACTTTGAATCGTGCCTCTCACTTTAATGTCGAATTTCACACGTCTTGTGAAGTGAAGGCTTACAGAAAGTACAGATACGACAGCCGAGATATTCTATGCCATGCATTTTTTAAAAGTTGTTTACAAAGTTGGGCCATTAGTCACGCCCATTGCAGTAAGTGCATACTTAACAAAGTTTAGGCTATGAATGCAGCATTTAAAAGACAAATTGTTTTAGCTACATAAATGTCTGCGCATACTTGACCACATCACACGTAGAATAACGTTTGAATAACGACACATTTAAAAAAGAAAGATATCTAAACCAATACAAAAGTGGTAAATAGGCAGACAGTGATTTCAATTAGACTCTAAGGAACTCCATTTGCAACTTCAAAAGGTTTTGCACACAAAAATACCACTGTACCTTAAATATATAAATTGTAAAGTATTGCATTATTTAAGTCATGATCATATGCCTGTTACATTGTGTTATTGCGTCTTTTTTTTAACATTCACTTATGTTATTGTGTTAACATGTAGCATCAAATGTATAATGCAGGCTACAATTCCCGTTGCGTACTAGACCAGACTATTCTGGTACCTGACAAAAAACGCTTCCCCCCTACTCGATTTGATTTACTGTGCCACAAATGAGTGCCGGGTCAAGAACTGTAGCATTTTCTTTTTTCATATGAGCGATTCCCCTGCTGGAGTTGCCAGACAGTATTTGGTAGAGGCTGCCCCAGATGTTAAGCAACGTAGGTGATGTGCAGCTCACCCTGTTTTCGGGTGTTTCCACTTGAATATAGTAAAATACTGCCCTTTGTAAAGAGATTCACCTGTGTGATCGAAGCAGCATAGTACATCGTTTTTTGATTAGCATCTCTATTTCCCATATGGGATCAACAGAAGCACGTTAACTATATACTATCTTATCTTTATAAAATGTCTGATATCAGATGTTTTTATCAAGGATCTGTCTAAATTAGTATTTGGCACTACAGGACATTTTATTTAAAAACCATTGCAAATGCAATGCCTTCGAGAGCTCTCAAAAAATGTGGGCTACAAACCAAAAACTGAAATACAAAATAAATGTAAACTTTAAGTCACAAATATATACCCGGCCAGCTTTTCAAGTGCACCACCTCTGCAGACTAAACCAAGCTATGTTTCCTTCCCCGGGGTCTTAGCGTCCCACTTGCCTGTGTGATCTCCCGCAGAGAGGATCAGCCGCGCTGAGAACCCCTCTGAGCGGCAGCAAGCCTCCTGCAGCGGCCGCCCGACGATGACAGAGGTCGGCACCAAGTGGGCCTGCGACTACTGCACGTTCGAGAACTGGCCCTCTGCAATCAAGTGCACCATGTGCCGCGCTCAGAGGCCCAGCGTGGGGCCCATCATCACGGAGGAGCCCTTCAAGAGCAGCCCCGCTCTGGATGCCAGTCGGCATCAGTGGGACCCCGCGAGCCACAGCAACAGCCCGCCGCAGGGAGGGGGTTCCAGCCTCCTCATCTGCCCAGACTCCAGCGCCCGCCCCCGCGTGCGCATCGCCGACGTCCCCGAGACGCCCCCCACCAAGTGGTCCTGTCACATGTGCACCTATTTGAACTGGCCGCGCGCCATCCGCTGCACCCAGTGCCTTTGCCAAAGGCAGCATGGCCAGCAGCATAAGGGGCATCGCGCGGGACAGCCCCGCAGCCCCACAGAGCTGCCCCAGACCTCGGGCTCCGGGTACCGCTCTGCACCCCCCACCACACCCACCGACCCCTGCGAGGAGTATAACGACCGCAACCGGCTCAACACCCGGGCACAGCACTGGACCTGTACCGCCTGCACTTACGAGAATTGGCCCAAGGCGCGCAAGTGTGTGGTGTGTGACCACCCCTGGCCCAACAGCCTGCTGGCCGAGTCCATCGAACTGGCGTCCGAGCCAGAGTGCCAGCCGCCGCCCTCCATTCTGAACGAGCGGGAGCGGGACAACCGGAGGGGCGTGGTGGGGATAGTGGGTGGGGTCGGCGGGACAGGGGGCTGCAGCAGCAGTCAGCGGAGGTCACCGCCCACCCCCAAGCGGGAGTCGGTGGTGAACATGGACTTTCAGAGGATTGAGGTGGCGTCGGGGGCCGGGATCGGGAGCAAAGAGGAGCTGGAGGTGGACTTTAAAAAACTGAAGCAGATTAAGAACCGGATGAGAAGGACTGACTGGTTGTTCCTCAACGCCTGTGCAGGTGAGTGTCCTAAAGTAGCAGCACTGCACTATGTGTCGATGGGGTCCAGGCTCTGGTTTGCGTCACACTGGTTGTGATTCAGGGCTAGTAAAGCTAGCTAGTAAAAGTGTGCTTCCATATAGCGTACAGCTAGCTGCCCTCTTTACGGACTGCACCAGGTGTAGGTGGAGGTGTTTATGTATTTCTGCCTCACATACTAGACATTCTTGCCCTTTTTGTGGGCTGTAAATATAGTTTGTCGAACAAACCTGCTCAAGTTCTCTGTCCTCATAACCCCTTACCATCACCACAAACATAAGTGTAGCATAGTCAGTTCGAGGGGTATTTCACGTGCTTTTTAAATTATTATTATTAGTAGTAGTATTAGTGCTAATAATTCGTTTTTTATTTGTTTCAATAGGTCTTTATGACTCGTACAACCATTCCATGGTTCTGTAAAGCTGTGCAATTGTGTAAAATATAAGTATCTAATTTGAGCAAAAGGATCATGCAACCATACGTCCTTTAAAGTTCACAATAATAACCCGATGCTCCTTCTCCCCTGTGCCTTAATCTCCCTGAACATCTAACACAGAATAACATATTAGATCATCTTAAGTCCACCTGGATAAGTACTGGCTTTTACAGTTATCAACATGGTTTAGAAAGGAGAGAAATGTCAACAAAACCACAGGCCCATGGAGGGCAAACAACTATTAAAGACGCCAGTGTACGCATGCTGCAACATTGTTCTTTCTATAGACGGTGAGCTAGTCCAACAGAAACCGTCCCGTCTATTGCATGTGCACCTTCAGTCTATTTAGCTTACTCCCCTCAGAGGCCAGGCCCTATCAGGTTATATGGGTGGAGTGCCTCTGATGACTGTTATTATCAGTATGGTCATAGGCCAGAGTCCCCCCGCCTCCTATCTGTTCTTATGGTCTCTGTGGTCACAGAGACCCCTGTTACAGGGCATGGAGGTTTCCCTCTCCAAACACACGCACACACACGATCCCGCACACGCACACAGGCTAGTAAACATAGTCCAGTGACCCCCGAAGGATCTGCTGTGCTATAAATGGCATTACATGGGGCAGTGCAAGCTTGGAAGTAGTGTGTGTGTGTGTGTGTGTGTGTGTGTGTGTGTGTGTGTGTGTGTGTGTGTGTGTGTGTGTGTGTGTGTGTGTGTGTGTGTGTGTGTGTGTGTGTGTGTGTGTGTGTGTGTGTGTGTGTGTGTGTGAGACCACAGCCAAATTATGGTGTGGCACGTAACGATAACTCAGTTGTGTGGATTCATATCACTGTTCTTCTGAAACCACCTAACCACCTAATGCATCGCCATAGCACATGCAAAGATAGCAACTTATTTGCTCTTTTCATAGACAGGGCTTTCTCAAGTTTGTGATTTTGAAGTGCAAACGCAAGCGTTGTGCATTTGTAGGTTGACCTTCACTTTCCCCTTGGGAAACAAAGAACTGAAGCACTTTCATTTTGATTGAGAATAGTTTGTGTAACATTGATCTGGGTGAACCCAATCATTTGTAAAATGAGTTGCCTCTAAGCCATGGGGTATGCTGTTGTCTATATTTGGCATCACACATTTGAAAACACGGTTGAAACTATTTAAATTGAAAAACCATTTGAAAACGGCATGTAAAAAGCCACTCTGCATTGGAATTTGGAATCGTAGTGTCGTTTCAGTGGCGACTTCAACCTGTTGGTAAAGTGCAGATCAGAGGATTAGCTCACTTGAGGGAACTCGCTGTGGTACACGGTTACAGATTCTCATCTTTCACTGTCAAGGAGCCTTTTTTCATTGCCTTGTTATGAGTTAAACAGCTCTTCAATGAAACACACAGGGGACTCTGTATATATGTGTGAGCACCCGAGAGAGCTGTCAAGAGAGCATAAAATGAGTACGTTTACGTTGGTCTCTGTGGTACTGATAAATGAAAATGAACGATGGGAGGGGTAATAAAAAAAGAGAATATTTTAACTTGTGTCTGCTAAGCAGATGTTGGTTAACCATGTTTTGTAGTCCACATATCCTATCTGGAAAAAAAAGCATGTAATATGATATACATACAAATCAACGTACATAATAATCATTGCAAGATACTTGCTAAATGCAAACAGAATGCCTCTACCTGCTATGGCGTCATATGCAGTGAATAGATTATGATTAAACAATATAACATTCAATATATAATATTATAAGTATTTCAAATGCAGGCTGTTTAATTCTCAGCTCTTGTTCTGATTGGCTCCTTCCCCTCTAATGCAGTCTCTGAAAGGGGGAGGCAGCGCAGATGTAGACACAGTCATGCAACAGACGGACACTCTTCTGACGCTAGGGCATAATACCATCCAGCTGGCATCCTGCCTTCCCCTTTGCCCTGAGATACTCTCATCACGCTGGAAGGCCATCCGTTTACTGTTTTTTTTTGCTGTTTATCTGGGTCAGGCCTGTATTATTGTCACGGACGGTGTCCTTGGAGGAGCTGCCGCGGCTGTCATTTTGATGGCGGGTGCGTACTAGTCGGTGATCAATCAAAATCCAGAGATACTTCTGTGTAGACGTCAGTAGGCACAGCCTCCTGTCCCCCCGGTGGTTCATTATGTTCCTGTGAAAGGAGGGACTCTGTTGGCTGTCCATCAGATTTAGTCTGGATGAAGGCTATACAGCAGTGATGAAGCACAACGGCCAAGCAAGTCTGTTAGCAAATATTTGGTTTTGCGTTTGGCTTACGGCTTCTGACTCCTGCCAGTTATTGTATAGTGTTAGCGACGAGGTGCTGAGTCAAAATCATATTTCACAATATTTGTATAGTTGTTATAATAATGAATTATGTATAATATAGTATGATGATATGGTGACATTTTGGTTTTTACTAATTAATAAATAAATGCAAATTAAACTTAAAAAAAATGAGGGGCTAAAAGGTGCTGTAGATAACATGCAGGCTATAAGAACTAGAATTTGGTTGTAATTTGTTAGACATTCTATCTGTCAGCTAATGGTGAGTAAACAATTATGTGAGAGTATCTGTTCTGGCTGACTGCATGCCTGTCTCTGAATGATTACTGTCATTGTAGGCTGCTCCCGGCTAAGTTTTGATCAGGAAATGTTTTCCCTCATTGGAATGAGGAATCTGTCTTGCCTGTCAATCACGTCGTGTGAATGCAACACTGCTCACTGACAGAGAAACGTAGGGAGGGAGAGAGAGAGCATTGGGGGGGGGGGGGGTTTATTGTCAAAATGTTGCTCTTTTCCACTCGTCTCTCTTTACTACTGCCATATATAAGCTACAGTGCCTTTAAATGTGCCATGACAAACTGCCATAACCAGCTAATGCAAACTAGGTCTAGTTTTATGTCATTATCTTAATAATGCAAATTAACTATTCAAGGTTTTCCCAGCAGTCAATGTGGGAAGCTTCTGTTTTGTTCATCCAGTGTACAGATTAACATCAACCATCCAATACACACTAATATTTCATTAGCGAGCATGGTGGTTATTTCATTTGACTCTTCTCAAGGTCGTTTGGAATGCGTAGCATGCAGGAAATACCTCAAACCACACCCAAGTATCCTAGCATTTAGTTTAGTAGCTAACCTTTTATACTTCTACACTTGTGTGTAGAAGAACACTTGCGTGTAGAAGTACACTTTGCTCTGCAAAATCGTACATATCCATATCTTGGTGTATAGTTTACTTTCCCCTCTTGTTCTCAGTCCATTCCTGAAAGAGCTAACTAGCAGAGGGCAGACATGTCCAACCCCACACTAATGTGTTGTGGGGAGTGGCTGTGCTCATTTCCACATTTCTCTAAGCCTCAATGATCTAGTTTCTCATCTCAGAGTCCTCCCACACGGTTTATGTCTCTCCTACACTCCACAAGAGAGTGTGTGGACAAGCAGATTATGCAGCTAAAGTGTGTGTGTGTGTGTGTGTGGGTCCATTTTTGAAGCTCAACAGCAACAAATGCTGTATAATGTACCAGTGGACACAGGAACGTAAATGGCAGAAATGGAACTGGCAGTTATTGGGAAATTACTGTTGTCATGGAAATGTGTTTTGTTAATTGGTCTCTTTTTTTTCTTTTTTCTTTTTGCCGTTCTATTCATCCCCTCAATTTGTCATTTTCTTTCAATTTATCTGGCGGACATTGTCAGCCATGTTTACTTTTTGTCTAAATAAATAATGCATGCAACAATGCCAGAAACGTGACCAAGAATCCTATTTGTGGATGTTTTAATCTTAGACAGGCATGGCCATTATATCCCTGTCATGTGTTTATAACATCTATAAACGACATATTTTTCTAGAGGCGACATTCACAAACTGGGCTACTTTCGGTACATTTAGGTTTCCATGTCCTTCTCAATGCATCCTAATCTTAACATCTTTACATGTGTCATCACGATCCCCCCCCCCCTGCCTCCCCCCAGGTGTGGTGGAGGGAGACCTGGCGGCGGTGGAGGCCTACAAGTCGTCCGGGGGCGACATCGCGCGGCAGCTAACGTCGGACGAGGTGCGCCTGCTGAACCGGCCGTCGGCGTTCGATGACGGCTTCACCCTGGTGCACCTGGCCATCCGCTTCCAGAGGCAGGACATGCTAGCTGTGCTGCTGACTGAGGTCAGCGGGGGGGTCGCTGCTGAAGGGGCCGAGGTGCTTGGCGCGGTCGGGGGGAGTCCTCTGACATGACAGTCCTTACCATCCCATTAAAAATGCCAATGTTTGAACAAAAATATACCTGAGGTTCTGTAGTCTCGCATCACGCCTCCCGTTGTTTCTTACTGAAGCCCCCTGCTTCTTGGGTGTATTGGACACTTGTCTTGGTACCCTCGCCAAAGACCAAATCTAAACTCCTCCGTGGAACTTGGATTTGGGAACCATCTAAAGCGATGTGTCACCTGGACTCCCTTGTTGAGGTTGCAGAGAAGCTCAAGCGCAACTAATGTCTCGTCACGTTTCCAATGAGGCACTTTCTGTATGGGTGTGGCAGGGCTGTCAGAATGCCTCCCTCGGCAGTTCAATACGGTTCTGAAAACAGCTTTGATAGGCTGAATATCTCCACAGGCTCTGACGGGTTTAATATACTGCGACGGCTGTAACCGGTTTAATATAGTGTGATGGCTTCGACAGCTTTAATATAGTGAGATGTTTTCAACTTCTTTAATATAGTGAGGCGGCGACAATATGGGCCCTGCGTTCCTGATGATGCAGCTTTTGGTGCGAAGACTAATTTGCACACTTAATCCCTTGAGCTCCAAAGGAACGCAAGAGGCGTCACAAGGGCATCGATGTATTCGGGGAGGAAGACAAATTGGTATTCTGCCATACGCTCCGTCTGGCTTTGCGTGTTAGCCACAATGCAAACACTGTGGCTGGGGTTCCGCTCGTCAATAAACGCCACCAGGCAAAATAAGAACAACGCGCATTAAATGAGTCCCAAATCGTACAGCCCTAACTGGGCAGGAATTCAATGCTGTCATAGTAATTTGAGTTATGTTGGGGATTGGTTTGTCTTTCATCAATGATTTTTAGTTCATTAAAAAATGAACGTGTGTGTGTGTATGTGTGTGTTTCTTAATGACCTCTGGCTTATCAGAGGGGTCAGCCAGGGTGTTCTGGCAGCATGAACCATTGAGTTCAGGGATTCACTGTGTGAATCCCATAACTCTGCTTCAACAGTATGACATATAATCATGCCGGATGATATCATGTTCTGGCAAGCCTTGCACAGACTCCCTGCAATTATTAAAAGATATATACAAATCTTGATAACACTTCTTCTTCTTAATGGCCTAAAAGACAGCAGCTATTACCTTGTGTTGGTGCTGATGAAATCAAATGGAGATTAATCTGTCATCTCCTCTCTAAAACAAATGAGGAAACATCAGTCTCATGACACATTTGACTAGTCATCTCTTCTTTCTGTCTGCCTGATCAGCACCAATAGCTTAAGAAGGTAGGTCAACGTGATTCATGGGATCCCTCCTCTAAGTCCTTCTTTTCCTTTTCCCCCCTTCAAGCCCTGATACCATACATGGTAAAACATGGTAAAGTGCTATACAAATTAACAAATTTAATTTGGATTGATCAACAATATTGTTGTTGTCTAGACCAATAACAAGTTCTGGTCCTCTCCTCCTCCCTCTCCTCCACCCACCGCCTGTCCCTCCCCAGGTGTCCCAGCAGGCGGCTAAGTGCATCCCAGCCATGGTGTGTCCCGAGCTGACGGAGCAGATCCGCCGCGAGGTGGCCGCCTCGCTGCACCAGCGCAAAGGCGACTTCACCTGCTACTTCCTGACTGACCTGGTGACCTTCACCCTCCCAGCAGGTAGGGTCTCCCTCACCCCTAAACCTCCAGGCATCCTCCTTGTCCTTCAAACCCTGTGCTGCGCATGTTCCCCACGGTTCCCCCAGTGTTGGTATGAAGTCATTCAGCAGGCGCTTTATCCAAAGCGACGTATAATGAATTGTTGATGCATGTCCTTAAGCAGCAGGGAGGGATAAGGCATCTTGCTCAAGGATGACCTAAAGTAGGCTACGGACATTAGGGATCGAACCCAGTACCTTTTCAACCGGGAGTCAAACACCTTGGCGACTACACTATCCTGTTATGCATATGTCCATATGTATGTATGTTTCTTCCCTAATGTGTTTTACAAGAGATATGTGTTACGGGGAATGACCCAAAAGCTGAAACAAGAGGGTGTAACTTGCTGCTGTCACTGGTTATCAATCAGGCTCATTGATGACGCACTGCATCTTTTATTTTATTTTTTCTCTTTCTCGCTCTAATGTATCACACCACATTTAGGAACAATATATTCCAAGCTGAATGCTTAGTGCACGTGACGGGGTCTTAGGCTTGTTATTGTATTTGAGCGTAAATGCTGAGGTATTTTAGACGTCATTTGGCCTCTGGACGTAATAGGAAAGACCTACAACCAATCAGAGCAACGAAACATGTGACACATCAGCAGCAGCCATCTTGGTTGTTTATGAAAATGCCTCAACGGCGGTCATCGTATCAAACCCGCCCCATATTAGATAAACGGTTGTGATTGGCCCAACACGGGCCAGGTCTGCTGGAAATCTAGCCGAACAGGAGGGGGGCCAGAAGCATATGGCAGAGCAAATAAAACACGAGCTCACAGATTTTTCTGGTTCCCAGGCTAAGGGTATTTAAGATGACTTACTTACACATTGTCCTTCAAATGATATGTTTTTTACGCGCTGCTTCTTTTATTTTCTATTCATTCATTGTTGCATACTAGTAGCTCAACAACCAATACCTGTCGACTGTATTGACCTTCCAAGTATTTCGGTTGAATGCTGGTTTTGTTGGATTACAGACTTCCTTGTTGTTGGAATGCGGGGAAGACAGAACGTGAAGTTTGGTGATTGGCCCAGAGCCAAAGGCGGGCACTGCCTTTTTAGTGTTTGCATATTATTCCCCCAACCTCCTAAACTGCTGTCCACAAACACCACCTGTCTCCTGCCTCTTAATACTGTAATCCTTGCTGCAACATTGATTATTGTGCAGCATTGCAAGGACTTTGCATTGTATCCAATGCCAATACTTATTGTTTTAAATTTCACTGGGAACAATGGTGATTGTGTTTTTTATTTCTTCTTCAGTTTGTTGTGAGGGTAACTATGCTGCTAGCGTTACTGTGTTATGCACATGTCATCGGAACAATGCGGATCTTGGATAACCGCCACCATAGAAAGACACTCTGTTCCACAAAGTCAATGCCTTCATTTATTTTAGCCGAATAACAATCCACTGTTGTCAAGCAATGAGCAGCAATGGCAGTTGAGAAGAACAAAACACAAGAGGCTTCTTTTTGTTGTTGCTTTGACAACTTGCGGGGTGGAAACCAAATACACTCGTCTGTCCAGATCTTGTTTAGTAGCCATCCGTGTGGGTCTTTGCCCTGCTGCTTTTCTAATGGTAGACTCCTATAATAACAATGATGATGATGAAGATGATAATGATATGTAATACTATGTAATGCAAAAAAAAAAAGTATACTCCTTTTGTGTGTTTACAGACATCGAGGACTTGCCCCCCACGGTTCAGGAGAAACTGTTTGACGAGGTCCTCGACCGAGATGTACAGAAAGGTGACATTTCAGTTATTTACGACGCACACATTTGGCTGCAGGATGTAGGCCACCAGTTCAGTTAAGACGTAGACAAGGGCAATGCATGTCTTGACCTACTGGCGTCTGCCTATCTGGAGGCCCATCTCCAGAAACCGGAGCGCAGCCATAGAACCGTGTTGGCCAGCGTTACGGAGGTACTGCAGGTACTATGCGAGCAGACTAGCGGTATAGCGTTACAGGTGTTGACTCCAGCTCACAACCCCCCATCGCAGGCTAGTCTTCCCGACGGCCATTGTGTGTCACTTGCCCATGTGTGTCACTTGTGTTCATTTATGCTTATCAGGCTAATTGGGTTGACTGTATTTCTCTGATTTCCGCCCCCCTGCTGAATTGTGTGTGTGTGTGTGTGTGTGTGTGTGTGTGTGTGTGTGTGTGTGTGTGTGTGTGTGTGTGTGTGTGTGTGTGTGTGTGTGTGTGTGTGTGTGTGTGTGTGTGTGTGTGTGTGTGAGACCGTTTGGGTTCTGGACACGCAACATGGCTGAAGAAGATCTCAGGTCATCTTACAGCCTCCCCACCCCCCCCCCCACCCCCGACACCAGATAGAATGACCTGTGCAGGGGGAGCACTTACTGTACTGACCTACAGTTGCCTCCACCCTCCCGCTCCATTGTTACGTTCCAAAACAGAACCGTTTTGAAACTTGATACAACGTTCTGATAAAACACTGATCTCCTTCAACCATGACCCAACAATCCGATCAACTGATATTGATCATTGTTATTTATTCATTGTTTTTGGTCTGTCCTTCCCCCTCGGTCCAGAGCTGGAAGAGGAGTCCCCCATCATCAACTGGTCCCTGGAGCTGGGCACGCGGTTGGACAGCCGCCTGTACGCGCTGTGGAACCGGACGGCCGGGGACTGCCTGCTGGACTCGGTGCTGCAGGCCACCTGGGGCATCTACGACAAGGACTCGGTGCTGCGCAAGACGCTGCACGACAGCCTGCACGACTGCTCGCACTGGTGAGGCTCCCGGGAGACGCAGTCCGCGCAACATGCATGGAGGTTGCTGTGCATTTATTGGATTTTGGAGCTTCAAAGTAAAAGCATGGTTCACTTCAGTCAACCATGTTAAGGCTCCACACTAGAGAGTGGTAGCGGGGCTAAAATATGGGTTTCTAATTTTTGTCACATGTGAAGGATGTTTCCCTGGTAACGTGATTGGTTGCTGAGGTTATAATTGGCAGCATGATAACATGTATTACGCCCTGGAGCACACCATGGTGAGGTTTAGTAGAGTAGGGTTTGTATCGTGGGCCTCCTTTAGTTGCTTAGCTTATTTACCAGGAAGGACAGGGGCTATCTTGATTATTTGTTTTACTTTTCAAAGATAAACATTTATGCCAACTCAAACAAAGTTCTCCTTCAGGTTGTATTTGAAGGATAATTTCATCATTGCGAAGGAGAGCGACTGCAAACATTTGATGTAATGACCCAAAGTTGGCTCAAAGCGAAGCATTCTGCACATGTTTTGATTACGCTGGCCCCAGTTAAACAAATAATATACAAAACGAGTCTGTGTTTACTCCCTAGAGTGACAAGTGGGTTTCAACTGCGTCCAT
Organism: Lota lota; assembly: GCA_026745465.1. Lineage (NCBI taxonomy): Eukaryota > Metazoa > Chordata > Actinopteri > Gadiformes > Lotidae > Lota > Lota lota. Next base: position 6,860,954 of record JACYXH010000802.1, on the reverse strand, counting down.
CTCGCTGTCTACTGTGGAACCCAAATATTGTGTGTGTGTGTGCGCGCGCAGGTTCTACACACGCTGGAAGGAATGGGAGTCGTGGTACTCCCAGAGCTTCGGGCTGCACTTCTCCCTCCGGGAGGAGCAGTGGCAGGAGGACTGGGCCTTCATCCTCTCGCTGGCTAGCCAGGTACACACACACACACACGCTCATTTGTATACACATGCACACACACATGCATGAACAAACACACGCTCAGTTGTATACACACATGCATGAACAAACACACACTCAGTTGTATACACACATGCATGAACAAACACACACTCAGTTGTATACACATGCACCCACACACATGCATGAACACACATGCTCGTTTGTATGCACACACACACCAGTGTTTCCCCTATATGCACCTAGCAGCGGCATGCTGCCTCTGCTGAATTATTACTGTGTTAAGGTATTTTTTAACGAGAGGAGAGGGCTCCGTCTTACCTCCTTGAGCCGCGTTCCCACCCAAATTACCCGGAATTGTTAGTCCCATGAACTACATTTGGCGTTATACTGTAAGTGTCTGAGAAGCTTAACCCTCTCTCGGATGCCGCATTCTGACTGCCCAGACAGAGCTCCACACCAAAAGACCATTACCTGGGTTAAAGTGTTTTGCGGAGACTGGTTTTATGATGTTCACGATCATATAAAGACAAATTATTACATTTAAAGCAACAAAAAAGATTAATGGTTTTGGGGTCACTGGCTCTTTAAGAATGAAAGATTGGAAAAACAATCAACAGCTAGCTAGCCGCTAGCTAACACCCAGTGGATATAAACGGTCACCCAGTGGGTACGGGTCACACAAACGAATAGCTTGTTTGTCAAATCACATTTTCAGAATTTACAGATAAGTTTAAAAGGCGAGAAGTGATTGCTGTGGCGATTAGTTTGGTAAAGCTACGGGGGAGGGGAGGTGGGTCTCTGCTGTCTGGCAGCAATGGTTTGAAAGGGGAGCAAATGGATACACAATTCTGTGGCGATACCAAGTTTTTAATTAAATGTGTCTTGATACAAAGGCCACAAGAGCCCTTCTGGTGCCCGCAGTCACATAGAAAGCTCCTGGTCGGCAGCAATTTGCGAGTGCACACATTTTTGTTGTGCAAAGTGGAATTCCTTTACGCGTGTGCTTCACCTCCGCTGCTGCAACGCCATCCTAGGGGAAACACTGCACACACACGCACAAACACACACGCGCACACACACACACACACACACACACACACACACACACACACACACACACACACACACACACACACAAGCATGCACAATTACAAACACGCACATGCACGAACGCACATGCACGTTTGAATGCACACACACACCAAGGAACAAATGCATGCATTTACTTTTTCACACATGACTCTGCATTTCACACATGCATTTCCATAGACAGAGATATACGCAACACTCACTGTGTTACAGTGTGTGCAACACATGCGGTCATTAACCATTAATTATAAAGAAGCCCCATTCCCATAGCCCTTAGTCTTAAGTGCACGTGGGCCGTCGTTAGTGCTCCTTTGCACCCTCGCCCTGCACTCTCGCCCTGCACTCACACTCAGTAATCACAACTATGGCTACTCAGGAGTACATTTTATGTAGATTAACTAACACTTATTGAATCCCGTATATCTGAAAAGCTCTATTGCTAAATGTGTATTTCAATTAATCCCTTCATTGCAATTCTGCAGGAGAAATCTGTCCTAAGAGTAGTTCTAAATGGACATGTACTCTGTGTGTTATTGTTGTCTTCTTAACAGCCCGGGGCCAGCTTGGAACAGACCCACATTTTTGTTCTTGCACACATACTTCGAAGACCGATCATCGTCTACGGAGTGAAGTATTACAAGAGTTTCCGTGGTGAAACACTGGGCTACACGCGTTTTCAAGGTAAGCAACTGATGGCTATCTCGCTTGCATTCGTCGTCTTCTTTTCTCACGGTTGTGTCGGGCCGGGAATCTTGTAGCGTAATTAGTGTTTGATCCAGGCGCTGATTGTAGTCTAGACATGACTGACAGTGGGCCCCGCCAATAGCATTTACATCAGTGTTGTACTGCTCATCTCAACTCCGTCTCTCAAACAATGAATGTTGGCCTATGGTAATGCTCTCTTGGTCTTGTGTCTGCATACCCGACATAGCAGACATATCATTTGGATCAGTGGCCCCATCTTGATCAGAGCCAATCAATCCAGTGACTTGCATTAGTTAAAAAATACCTTTTAGGATCCTGTGACTTTGGCATACTTGGCTCCACAAAGCAATCCCTCTAGGTCTGTATCAGAGTCAGACCAAGCATGTTTGTAAATACCGGCCTCTGCATAACAAACTGGGTGTTTGTGTTTATAGAGAACAAGAGAGACTTGTTCTTTTCTTTGTTCTTGCATTGTCTTTGCAATGTTCCAAGTAGACCCATCCATTAGAGAACATGTGTAAACCATAACGGCCTCCGACTCTGCAGGGAGAACGGTCTGCTTTTAATTTGCCTGCTAGGGTTTAGCACCAGGGGAGGATGAAAGCATTGCCGTAAAAGGGGCGGCATGTTGTGCTTACACTCCTCACTCCCCCTCCACCTTGAGGTTGGAAACAGTCAGCTGTGGTGGGAAATACTGGGGGGGGGCGGCAGCACCAAAACAATATCCCTGAATCCAGGCACCCATAGGGGAAGGGCAATCTGAAACGGTCGCCTGGTGAACCCAATGACAACACAACGGGAGACTGTGAGGAGGAGAGCAGAGGAGGTGGCGGTGCCACTTGTGCCAAAGCTGTGGGCCCTTCAGCAAAGAGTGGAAGTTATGAGATCAGACGCTACATTTGCCAAGAGGCCTCAGCTGCAGAGAGAGGAGGGAGCGTTCATTGTTGCGTTCACTGGTGTGACTCCCATGTGTCCGCTGCCCCCTCTAGGTGTGTACTTACCCCTGTTGTGGGAGCAGAGCTTCTGCTGGAAGTCCCCCATAGCGCTGGGCTACACGCGGGGACACTTCTCGGCACTGGTGGCCATGGAGAACGACGGCTTTGACAATCGCGGCGCGGGCGCCAACCTCAACACGGACGACGACGTCACCGTGACGTTCCTGCCGCTGGTCGACAGCGAAAGGAAGCTGCTCCACATTCACTTCCTCTCGGCACAGGAAGTAAGGATCTGGCATTGTCAGGATTTTTATGGGTCTGCAGTTAAAGCTAGACTGTAGTTTAATCGATTTGTAGTTGTTTGGATCGATGGGAACTAATGGTGTTGGGGGGGGTGATGAATTTATGTCAGCATAAACGTCTAGTGAGTGAGAACCAATATCTGCACAATTATGGCAGTTCAGGAAGACTGGGTCTGAAAAACATAAAACACACATAATTATCACACTGTCAATAATTGATCTGACATCTGTATGCAGTACTACAATAGTAATAATAAGGTAAGATGTTCTTTATTAATCCCAGATGCGAAACTCGGGTAAAATAATAAATAGAATGTATAATAATAATAATAACAAAACATAAGGTTTAAAGGTGCTGTAGGTAGGATTTGAGGTTGAGAAGAGAGAGCAAAAAATCTAAAGAATACAAATAAAAATCAGTATATTTCCTATCTCTAAAATGGTGTGTCCTCCCTCCTCCCTCAAGATGGGGAACGAGGAGCAGCAGGAGAAGCTGCTGCGGGAGTGGCTGGACTGCTGCGTGACGGAGGGCGGCGTCCTGGTGGCACTGCAGAAGAGCTCCCGTCGCCGCAACCACCCGCTGGTCACCCAGATGGTGGAGAAGTGGCTTGACGGCTACCGGCAGATCCGCCCCTGTGCCTCCCTCTCCGATGGGGAGGAGGAAGAGGAGGATGACGACGAGTGACAACCCCCCCCCCCCGCCCTTCACCCTTCCCCCACTACTTTGTTTTTATTTTGTTTTTGTTTGCTATTTCTTTCCTGACACGGACAAACTGTGAAAAACCTTCAGGAGATGGCAGGGATCCCCCCTCCCCTCTCTCCCCCACACCTACACACACTCTTTCCCCGTCCCCTCTTTCTGGAGGACACTGTCTCACACTCACACACACAGACGCACACACACACACACATTTTAACACTTTTGATGTGCTATCCGTGGGTTGAGACCTGAGGCTGGCAACACGACGTCACTGCTGCAAAAGAAAACCAACAACCCTAAACCTGGATCTGCTAATGATGGAAAATAAAAGGGTCCCAGTTTACAAATGTTAACAAACTGTTCTGGTTTTCAATTGTATAAAAGAAAAGTCTTTATTAATAGATGTTTAATGCATGCGGTTGTTTAAAAATTACAGTTGTAAGGATTTATACCAGCATCAATTCAACTCAAATACTTTATATAAGTTTGTAATTGGCACTGACAAAAACAAGCACATTTCCAAATCACTGTCCTATTTGGATGTGTTTCCCCTGGTAATGAGGTTGGTTGATTTACCCTTCTTGTTTTTGGATGGGCAGGGGAGCAAAGCAACAGCATATCGGTGGGTCAGATGGCCTTTTGGAGAACTAGATTGTGTTATCAAATACATAAGACTTTATTACCAAGCACTGCACATTTATTAATAAAATAATTTATATATAAATATAACAGCTTGAATCAAGGTCATATATATATGAAGCTGTGGGAAAGGAGGTTGGTGCCTTCTCCAGTCAGAGCTACCTACAGTCACTACGGTTTAGTGCACACACATACACCCACATCATTTGGGTTTTGATTTGTATTCAGTTGACCCTTCTGAAGACTGGTTGCTATGGAAAGTTGTGTGTGTGTGTTTTTATTTTGCTCCAAACTTACTCTACTTATTTATTGTTTGAAAACCCTTTGGAGCTACTAAGAGCTTTGGATTAATGAACTTTTATTTAGTCTATTCTTTGGATCATGATGAAGATGTTTTATGTTGCACAGAAACATAGTAGCTGCAGTGAAAGAAACAAGGATGACCATCGGTGAAAAGTTTACCATTTTTTTCTGTGAGTATCTTTTTCTTTAGTACCTCATTTTGGATGTTTGAGTCTGGTGCTCTCTGCAGAAGTTGTGTGTGAGAATGAGACATGTTTGTCAAGCATAAATCCAGAAATACTCTTGTCTCATCACCACCTTCCCTGGTCTCATGTGTTGCTTTCTATCTCCACATGTTGTCCAGTTCACGTTCATAACACGTGTTTGCTTTTTACGCTGTCTTGTGTATTTCTGTCAAACAAAACAAAAAAACCTGAAGGTCCCTGTTAAGACTGCAACCTATAAAACCAAAGTTGGGAATAAAATACATCCCACGTGTTTCTGTCTTGAATTATGTTTTCATAGTTTTCTTTTGTTTATTCTTGCCATGCTGTACTGTAACTGTTTCATTCTAGCCCTACACGTTCTGAGCATCAACTGTATGTTGCTTTGTATTTATGCAACAGTTGCAGCTGTGACTATGAGGGTTTGTGGATCTAGGCCTGACCTCACTATACAGTGTATTGCAAAGGATAGGCAAAAAAGGTTCAAATAAAAGGCAAAACCTTTTTGAATGTCCAAGTCTAACCTGTTATTTTCATAGTGATGTGTCGTGTTCTTGGAATGAAAGTGGAGCACTGCCATGATTCCACAATTGAAGGTCACCGATTTGCGCTCGGGGTCTGCCGCAAGGTGGGTAAGAGTATGTGTTATGCGGAGCCTTGCGGGATATGGTAACCCATGTGTTACCGGTCAGTTGCTCCTTTTTGGTTTCTGCTGGAACCAGAAGTGAATATAGCTCTGTTGCTGATGGTTCAGGGGAAAATGGTGTTTGACGCGTGGTTGGTGTAATTCCTCCTTAGTCCTGTGGGGGGCGGGAGACGCGCTTACACTACCAGACCTCCACAAAACGAAGAAGAAATCCAGTTGTTTTGTTTTTAGAACTAAACTTTGTACGCGTGTGAAGTCGGGACTATATAACGGGTCATAAATACATAGATTACACCGCCTGGGACGTTTAACGTATCCAGTAGGAGTCCATAGAGATGAGCGTTTCGAAGGACGCTCTTAAGCTGTAACGTTGGCTTCAACGTTAAAAGACCGCAGTGTTTGCTTGTTAGTTGGGCACTAGCAGCTCTACCCTAGAACAGGGCGAGGTTATGACCTCTTTAAACCCTCACGTATTAACTGACCCACTTCACAAACATAACGCTTTTCCTCCTGAGGTCTATTTTGTAGTTGCGTATATTCAATTTACTTTAATATTCTAAAACTTCAGGTACAGTCACAAATGGTACAGGGGAGCGTGTATTACTATCTTCTGTTACTTTCTGATCATTAAAGGGATCATATTAAGCATTTTTAGCTTTTTTCCCGTACCTGGTGGGTGATATAGTGTTTATATCCATGTATACAGTCAGCTAAGCTAAAAATTTAATATTCAACCCCAAAGGGAGTTACCCCCGCCTGAACTTCCTAGAACGGCTCATTTGCCGTTAGCATTTACCGCCGTAATGTCGTTCATAGATGACGTCATATAGTCACGGAAGTCCAGAAGTATCGCCTCGCGGCCACTTAAGGCACGCGCGCAAACACAGCGGCGCCCGCGTGGAGTCCGCAGAGTTGGGTCGCTATGTCGAGACGACGCTGTTGTAAGTGCGAACGCGTAGTCCCGCTGTACGCACTTCCCAAGAAGGCCGAAGTGAAGAAGCAGTGGTTGCAATTCATTTACAGGGATGTACCTCAGAAGTACAAGTCCAACCTTTGGCTGTGTTCACTGCATTTTACCGAGGACTGCTTCCTGAATCGGGTGCAGTACGATGCGGGATTTTCGCATCGTTTACGCATACGCTCCGAGGCAGTACCCACTTTGTTGGGCCGACATGGAGGATGGATTGTTCGGCATAAAACAAACAAGGCAACTACCACCGAGTGTTCAACTGCAGTGACGTTGGTTGTAGCTGAGCTGTGTACACCCAGTGCGAAATCAACCTGCCGTTATTTAGTTGAACTGTTGTGGTTCATCAGCTGTAGTCCTCTGCTAACTTTCTACCTACCGTTATTGTGTTGAGATTGGTTTCTGGTTATTTGATATATATTTTGTTTTGTCTGCATGTGTGTATTGTTCATGTGTTTTACAGGTGTATGTGTGTTGTGCCGATTTCACAGGGGGACAAGCGTTTTATATGTTGACAGTTTTCATCTGAGGCACATTTTGTTTTAATAACCTAATTTGCCTCCACGTCACTACAGGACGCAAGTGCCTTACACCAGTCCACTCAAGCCCGATTCCATGACGCAGGATGCCAAACTGACCCCCCACAAACCGTCTCAGTGGGCACACAGACGTGGGAATCGCCACAAATGGTGTCAGTTCGGACACATTCTTCCAAGGGTACACCGGGGGATCCATTGAGAAGCAAAGGTATATAACACGGGCATTCAAAGTGTTCTGGCTTTTGTATTAAAGGCACAGTACCTGGAAATGTTGTATTGTACTGAAATATGTATAATATATCTGGGCTATGGAAAATACAGTGCAGTTTGCAGTTTCTATACATTTGTGGATTTCACATGATGTTGGAGCACAAACATGTAATCATTTATTTTATTTTATTAATAGGAACCCAGGCAACGCTGGCTTGTCCCAGAGTGGGCCCTGAAACCAGCTCCAGTTTCCAAGATCTCCCACTGTCTTCCACACCTATAGGGGCCCCGGGTTTCTGTCCAAGCAATATACTTTGTGTGAAGGAGGAAGTGGGAGACCCTATAACAGAGTTCAAAGTGGAGCCCCTTGACCCATCGTATAACCCTAGTGACTCTGTTGTTAAAGACGAGCCAGACATGTCGTAGGTTACATATTTGTACTAAATGATTTATTAGCATAGATTAAGAAAACTGTTGGAAATCGAATGTGAAAATGTGTTGTTCTTTCTGTTGTGTTAGGTTTGGACCACGGCCCACGTACGACAATGCAAAATATATTGTATTCGAAGGCTGCCTTAGAGAGCTGTTCGACACCTGTCCGGTGTGCAGGAGACAGTGTGAGGTCCAGCGACGACGTATTGGGTCCTACGTGGCATTCAGTCAGCGTTGCAGACACTGTGATTACTCCAGATGGTGGCAGAGCCAGCCTGTTGTAGGAAGTACCCCCCTTGGCAACCTTCTGCTATCAGCTGCCATTTATCTTACGGGTGCATCATTCTTCAAACTGGCAAAGGTACTGGTAATACCATTCACAGCAGATGACATTTGCAATCAGTGAACCTTTTCCACAACTTTCCCTATTTTTCATGTAATCATAGATCTTCAAGGCCATGCAGCTCCAGACCTTCAAACACGACACCTTCAGGAGGCATACTCGGTGTTTCCTGGAGCCTGCTATTGTCCACAAATGGAAGAAGGATCAGCAGATTCTGTTTCAGCAGCTACACCAGGGGGGAAAGGTTGCAGTATGCGGAGGTATGCGAGCAGACTCTCCAGGTAAGCCAAAACACAGATAAAAAAGAGTCGTAAATAAGTTAGTCTGTTCTTAAGAGCATCCATCTTATATATTCAACTTTTTTTTTCAAGGCCACTCTGCAAAGTTTGGCAGTTATAGTCTTATGCACATGGAGAGCAACACCATTATAGACCTTCAGCTGGTCCAGGTGTGTTATACCTAATTATTTTGTTGGGCTTGCAAAATGTTGATCCAGTATGTTTGCATCACGTTCATATCGTTGCAATTTTGTGTTCCCACCACCAGCGCAATGAAGTGGGCGGTGATTACCACATGGAAAAGGAGGGACTGAAACGAAGCCTTGATCTTCTGGAGCGCAACGGTTTAGATGTGGACTACATGGTTACTGAGCGTCATCCACAGATTCAGAAATATCTGAGGGAACGCAAGATCACACAGTACTACGATGTGTGGCTCTTAGAGAAAGGTAAATGTTTGCCCAAAATTATTTGTTAAGCCCCCTTCACACATAGTTCCAAGTCAATTTCTGGGGCAACATTGCAGGCACCGTTGGTGATTCACACTGTTCACACATGCAGCTACGTTCAGGAACATTTCTGTCTTGCCCCCGTTCACACATGGTATAGCAATGCCGGAATATTGGCCAAGAAACAGTCCAGCAGAGAGCGATAATGCAACACTGAGGAGCTCCCTTATTTCGGAACCTGTCCCGTTTCCAGAAATAATTAAAAAAACGAGCTTGTTTGCAAATAACAGAAGCTGTATTGATGTTATTGGATCACCCAAAAGTATTGGCTCATTAATAGAGCCTGAGGTATATCAGCCGTGTTAGAGAGGGAGATATAGATATGTCTGTCTTTCTGTATCTAAACATAATGTGCCTTCAAAATATTAACAAATCTATTCTAAATGTACACATTTTTCTTTTCATAATGTAAACACTTCCAATATCTCTTTTGTTTTTGTCATGTTACTCAAGGGTCAATGGTCAAAGTGGATAAAATACTCCGCAACAAAATAGTTCTCTGTGATGCGATGAAGCTGAGTCACCACAACCAGACATCATCCCTGGAGGCTTTCCACAGGCTGATCCTGCGTTTCACACCCAAGAATGTGGTTTTCCCTTTCATGGGACTGTTGTGCAGGTAATACTTTTTAATGGATTTTGTAACATCTTCTAACAAAGTTACTGATGAGTGGCTTATAAATCGAATGACCAAATCAAGTTATGGATAATCGTCTTTCTACATTCTGTTATTGTAGGTTGTACTTGGCAATCATGCACTACAATGAAAATGCGGAGCGCAAGCAAGCTAGAACAAATTCAGGACAAGCTGTCATCAAAACAGACCCTACATACAGTAAGTTGTAAATAATAAATTGTTATAACCATAATAATAAAACACAAAACAATTTAATTGATTATTGCTACACGTAACATATGTAAAATGAATGATTCAGAAAAGTAGTAAAACACAAAGTGACTAATAGAATGCAATATCCTTACAGACTATGTGGATGCACTGCTCAAGCTTGTCTTTGAGGTGGTTGAGGATCCAACACCATTTTTGGACGAGTTGAAGACCATCCCCATCCCTGATGAAGGGTCAGCCCAGTATGAGGGAGCCTCCAAGGAGGGCGTTGTGGCCCGGCATAGTCAAGGGGCGACCGAAACCGAACACGCTGTCCAGCCCGACCAGGAAACTCCAGGCATATTGAAGAGGCAAGAATCAATAAAACACAGGGTGCAGTTTCCAAGTCTGTTTGTCCCAAATAGACCATCGAGCCAAGACACAATGTTTAATTGTTTATTCGCGGGCTCCTGCAGGATACCCCGACCACCAGCCCCGTCCTGCGACATGGTTGACCCTCTTCTACCCTCTACCCTCTTCTTCTGTTCCACTCGGTTAATCTGTGTTACTCTCCCTCCCATTGTGACTGTGTCACTGTCCCATCATGTGTCCTCTCCCATTATGTGTCACTGTCCCATTATGTTTTACTTCATCAAAACGCATGACACGGGTGGGGCTATCGGACACCTTCCAATCATTACCAGTTTTCTAAGTCAAACATACAAAAAGGTGTAACCCAGTTTCCTATTGGGTTACCGTTGTACTGAAAAGGCCATTCCCAGCCAAAAGATGTCTGATTTTAGATAAACCTCATGCGGCAGGATCATCTACTTCTGATTGATCGGTGGAACTTTCATGTAAACAAAGGCCTGTTAAGTCACTTTTGCCGAATTTGGTAATACAATGGCGATTGAGCCTATGGCCCAATGATGACAGCCCTTGCATTTACAGTAATATGAATGTTACAGACTGGCTGCCGGTGGCAACAGTTTGTATATCTTGGAACAATTGCTGCTTATCGCCAAAGGTGTCGCCAAAGACAACAAAACGGAAATCTTCAAGATAGCAATTTAAATACAGGTTAACGTACGAAAGGATGTGAATTGTAGTTGTTCTACTCTGTAGCAATAATCAAAGTACGGTTAACGTATTACATATTATTATACTAGCATTGAAGTTATTATGTAGTGTATTCTATAATGTTACTCTGTAATGTCGTAATTTCATTGATTTGCTTCCTGTGTGTAGCTGCCGACCAGTCAGGGGCCGTGCAGCACCAGCTGACCTGCGCTGCCATCGTGATGCCCCCTGACCCCAACAAGGCCTACAAGGTAAGAGGCCACTTGCAGAATCCCCTAAAGAACAGTGTTCGACTGCTTTTAGACTAGTACCTTGTGTTGAGTAGTTGACTGGACTGTAGTACCTAGTATGGAGTATTGTTGACTATAGTACCTAGCATTCGGTAGTATTGACTGTCGTGTACTGATTTGTACTGGCCTTGTATTGAGTATTGTTGACTGTGTTTCAGAGTGCATTCTAGACCACCAGTGCACTCTGGAGATCATCCATCTCCACACCAGGACCTCCTCATCAACAAGGAGGTGCGGGCTGCCATGTTGTAGAGGAGGAGCGCACCGCGCTGAATCTCCTGCTGCTGTGTTCAGGAGTATCTGTCTGTGTGGTCACATCAGTGAGTCCGCCAATAGACACTTTTATTTCACACTCAAATGCTTCTGGGCTTTCTCCAGAAGCAACAGGGGTTTCTCAATCTCCTTTCCTCACTGCACAGAAGGGGGTTCAAAATTGTCAACCAATAGCTTTCGAGGCTGCACCTCCCAGACACTAGCTGTTATCTGGTCTGAGGTTTTCATTTGCATTGCAACTCTCATGACATCATTACATTGCGTACATACGTTGAGCTGTTCTAGGCTATGATTGGTTGAGTGAGACCGGATGTCCTCCTTGAATATTGAAGCTGGCCCCGAGCCTGATGGCACTGCAACATAAATCTCCAGTATGTACAGATGATGGCACAACACCATTTTATTAATGCATGTTTTCAATAGGATCCAAATGATATATGCTTTATTGGTCACACAAAATATAACTGGACACACTTTTTTTCCACAGAGCCCGTGTTAGGAGCGGTGTGTTGTTTTTTTTTTGTTGGAATTATTATTTATTGTTTGAACTGCACAGTATGCCTTATGTTCACCTTTTTAACAAGAAACGAATACAAATACTCACACTAAGAACCAAACACTGCTAGCAGTCTGTCTTGCTAACATCAACGGGTGTAAAGGGATGAACGTTTTACCGCCGTGCCAGTTGGATTTATTTAGACCAGAAAATATAATAACAAACTATAAGAGAGAAAGGTACACATAAGACAATGGTTACAATAACATTCAACAAGGCAATACAAATCTAAACAGGACCGCAAAAAACCTTCCAACACCAAAAACATACGTTTGATATATAAAAAATACCACGATGGAATAAAAACTAAAACATGGAGGGATGCAAAAGCAATTGTCTTGATTTTTTTTTTCAATCTTTCTGATTAAGACAGATTTTTTTTTTCCTGAGTCAGTAAGAGATGGTGTTCTTATATTTTAGTTTTTTCCTCTCCAAAACCTTTCAAGCCTGATTGGCTGGCGCTGCAAATAATTGGGAATTTACATATTTTTATGTAGGAGATGCTAACTAAATGCTCAATGTACTGAAGTTCAATTCAAAAGAGCCTGATAAATCACAACAGCAATTGTTACTTTAGTTGACTATCAATCAACATACAATATCAAACTAACTACTGACAGCAGTTGGCATTTATTTGAGCAGGTTTTTCTATTATTCTTTTTTTGGTTGGAAAGGGCAACTTATTCCATAGACCAGATAACGTTCCCCCATAACTGGAAGTCACAAACTACAGCCAACGTCTTTATGTTACATTCAGGGACCCCTAGACCATACAGTAACTGGTAGGCCAAAACTACAGGCTGCACATCTCTTAGCAGACAGCTTGTTCCCTTAGTGGCTGATTAAGTTTCCTGGCTGTCTGATAAATATATGGGAAACCTAAAAAAAACAACATTGTTTTTCTCACATCAAACAAACAAAAACAAAAGTAATAACACAGAATAACAAAGAAAGGTCAAATAAAAAATAAATCACTAACGCATCTGAGCGGAAGTTGAAGAGGCGGTGAGAGAAGTAAAGGAGGTTACTGGGGGGGGGGGGGGGGGGTATAGTCAATGTGTCCTGAACTCAGGACCCCTCCCCCCTTCCCAACAATCAGACCAAGAAAAACAACAACCAACAGGAAGAATAGTGAAACGCTGCAGTGCGCCCGTGTAAGTCACATCCACTGTCCTCTCTAGGGGTTCGCTCGTCTGAACACGTGGGGGGGGGGGGGGGGGGGGGGGGGGGGAAACGTTGGCGGGGGGGACGACGTCTTGCTGGTAAGTTTGCGTTGGCTGGGTGGGGCAGGAAGGGGTATGCTTGGGCGATGCTATTGGAGGATTTGGACGGTCGGTGAATGTTTAGGAGGTCACTGGGTAAAGTATAAATGGGTATGACGCTCCCGATGCCCCCTAACCCCCCATGCCTGGCTTTAGCAGTCCTATGGCTCGGTCATGTGCTCTCGGCTGGGGTCACCGTGTTTGGAGGGTTGGATGGGGGAGGGGGCCTGCGAGGGGTGGGTACCAGAGGGCAGAGTGTGGTTGCCAGGCAACCCTCCGGGCACCAGCCCTTCCATTGGACCAGGGATCCCGCCGGGGGCCAATCCCACCACCCCTGGGGGGTACCTGCAAGCATGCAGAACAGAGGGTCAAGGTTAAAGGTCATAATAGCATTAGCCCTTTAGCTCATTCTATGGTGGGTGGGTGGTCAAAATGTCTTTAATTCACCCTTTGATAATAGTGCGTTCACACAACATTCCAAATGGAGGTGACAAATTTGTCAATTGCCAACAACTAAAAAATGTTTTTGTTTATGAAATATCTTTACCCTAACCCTTTCAAAGTAAGAAAGTACTGCTTGTAAAAATTCAAAGTTAACATAACTGCTGAGAAGGATAGCATAGTGTTAAGTAAGTAGTAACTAGTAATTATATTATCATTATATAGCAGGAGAAAGCTAGCATAGCATCAACGACCAATCAGAAGATGTGGAGGATGAAAATGTCACAGAGCATTAGCAGCATGAAGGCCAATGGGGAGAATGCCAGGGGCTCTAGTGGTGGTCTAGGGGACAGTGCCTTGAAGGCAGTGACATGAAAAAGGGCAAAATTAAATATCAGCACACATTGTAAGCTCTTTTGCCCTATGCATTCTAAATAAACTGCAATCCCAATTCCTTCTGTTAAACTAAACATTCGGAAATTCTTTGTTCCAAGCTAGGCCTACATGACCTCCATGGGCTGCTTGTGAGCGGCTGGGCTGTACTTCCTGTCCTTTGAGTTCCGCACAACGCTGCTGTTAAACCAGGTAGTAAGGTCGTTGTTTCCCTTGCCCCCAACCCATCTCTTTCCTGACTCCACTGTACTTATTGTATTCATTTCATAAATTATTTATATTTGTTATAAATATTCTGCTTTCAAACCGCTCTTGTAGGCGGCGAAACGTCTGCAGCCTGGGCGGCTGTAATGCCGTTACTTGCTTTCACACATCAAAGGCATCCAAAGTGATGATGCCGGTCAGCTGTCTAAATGGTGCATGAGCTCAGGGCTGTCTTGTATAACAATGTTCTGCTTCAGAAGGGCAAAGACATCATGTTTATGTGTTTTATTGCTCTTTAGACAGTTGGACGTATTCTACTTCTAGTTGAGGGTTATGTGGGGGGGGGGGGGGCAATGACAAAGGTCGGCAAGTAGTGGTGGTGGGGTGGGGGAGGGGGGTGAAGGGGAGACAGGCTACACGTGTCAGTGACTTGCACCGACATTGTGTGTGTTTTTTTTCGGTTGCATGGTTACATCTTGGCATTCATTTACCTGGTTGAGAATTAGGTATATAATTTGTCCTGCATTCCCCCCGTTGCTATGGCCTGTACCATGGTTTGGTTGACTCGGCTGTGTAAGAAAAGCAGTTGAGTCCGGTTGAGACAGTGGAGAAGACTGAGGAAAGTTCAGAGCCCCGGCTAACGGGGAATGCAATCGCTTGGGGGCACATCCAGTCAAGTCACTTTTATTGCTGTTGTTTGTATGCCAGAATGAAAAATGAACTCTCCCTTGAATTTTTGAAGAAAACAAACAAACAAACAAACAAGAAGATCAGGCATGTGAACAAATACACTCTACCCACGTCCCCACAAACATGTTTACTCAGAGCTAGGCGAGATAGCCCACAGCAGGAAGTCTGGGAGCCTCTGGGAGTAATCCTCCTGTGTTAGAGCACCTGCCGGGGCTGGTGTAATGCCATGTCCTACCTGTAGGCGGCACCGTTGAGCTCAGGGTGAACCTGCTGCTGCTGCTGCTGCTGCTGCTGCTGCTGCTGCTGCTCCATCATTCCCCAGGGCGCCGTGGTAACAAAGAACTCTTTGTTGACACAGTTCCGTAGGCTGTCAGGGATGCGGCCTGTGTTTGTGGTGGTTAAATAACAAACTAGATTAATAATCCCCCGTGAGTGCATGAGCATGAATTAATGCATGACTCTGCGTCATAGATAGTACAGTGGCATACATGTGTATGTGTGTACGAGCTTGTGTGTGTCTGTTCGTATATGTGTGTAGGTGTGTGCGCTTCTGCATGTGTGTGTGTGTGTGTGTGTGTGTGTGTGTGTGTGTGTGTGTGTACCGGTGATGGCTCGCCGTATCTCAGTGGCGGCGGCCTCCCTCATCTCCAGCGAGGCCTGTTCGCTGTACCAGGCCGTGTGCGGTGTGCAGATCAGGTTGGGGGCGTCCTTCAGCGGGCCCTGGCTGAAACTAAACATCACGATAGAGGAGAGGGAGAGAGACACCGACAGACAGAATCAGAGACAGAGAGAGAGAGTTAATGTGTTGTTGGATTCATGCAAGAATAAGCACCAACACCCCCCAAAAACGATGCGTCTCTGCAGCAAACCAAACCCCAAACTCTTTATGCCGGTGTGTGTCTCGTAAGCAATGCTAGTGCAAACTTGTGGACAGACGTGCATTACTGTATGTGCATGTAGTGTTTGTCCTCAAGCCAATCCCTATTTCTTCATGATAAGAGCTGGCTGCTCAATGAGCCAATGAGCAGTGGCTCATTGGACCAGTGTTATTGGCTGGTTGGGGAGAAAAGTGGCCTGGTTGGATAATCCGTACCTGAACGGTTCGGATTCATGGACGTCCAGGGCTGCCCCTCGTATCCGGCCCTCCTTCAGGGCCTGGGCCAGGGCCTTCTCATCCACCAGACCCCCCCGCGCAGAGTTCACCAGGAAAGCGCCCTGACGCATCTGCACATAGACACACACACACACACACACACACACACACAGTCACACACAGGACAGAACAAAACAAACCGTCAGTAGCAGTTCTGGGTAATTACAGCTGAGAGGACTGAGAAGCAGCGACGCTGTGAGCAGCTGCCGGTTAGTTTGGATTTTGCTCCGTCTCTCTCCAGATGGTTCCTGTTGGCTTGGTACAACAGGAACCTAGAGTAGCAGAATATGTTTGAACAAAGAGCATGTAGTGGAAACATGTGGGGTCTGATGGAACGCCAAAATATATATCATCAAAAGGAAGCAAAAGCGACAAGGTCTTCGTCTCATTACAGAAGAGCTGCATTCCCTTTCAAAAGCAGACAGAGAGCATGCAGTTCATAGAGTGGGCTGTAGGGGGCAGCCTTGCTCAAGGGCGATTGCGGGAGAGTGCATTCACCCCAAACCTCCGAAGAGTCCTGGACTCAGTAGGTTCTGAGATGTACGAGTGCGTGCGTGGGCACTCGTCTCTCTATATCTAACCCACAGCCCCCCCCCCCCCCCCCCCACCTGTTTGATGGTGAAGTCGTTGATGAGGTGGTGGTTGTGCTCGTTGAGGTTGCAGTGCAGGGACACGCAGTCGCTCTGGTACAGCAGGTCCTGCAGCGTGTAGACCCGCTGCACGCCCAGCGAGCGCTCCAGGCCGTCCTGCAGGTAGGGGTCGTAGAAGATGACGTTGAAGCCGAACACCTTGGCGCGCACCGCCACCGCCTGGCCCGAGCGACCTGGGGAGCACAGCAGGTAGGGGGGGAGGGATGGAGTCATACACAGGCTGATGGAGTGAATACTGGGACCCTACACTAATTCAGGGTTACAACATATTACAAAGGTTCAGGGTTACAACATTAAAATCATTAAAATATCATATGGATTGCTTGGCCGGTCGATTTTCCACTCCGACTGGTAAAAAGGCTCAGTTATGAAAGTACATTTTGGATTGCTGGGATACTTTTTAATTTTGCTTTGACGCACCTAAACATTAAACATTCATATTCTTTGAATTTGAATTTGCCGACCAAATTCAAGACCAGAAATAGAAGTAGGCCTACCTATGCCTCAACATTCAAACACTGCCACGGCCACTCAAACATTAATTCATTAAGGATGCTACATGATAATGGTATGGTATAGTATTAATTCAAAAGACAAAATGTCTGGTTTGGCATCAACAAGGGGGTTGTACCCGTACTGATGGGGCTGTGGGGTTACAGAAGACAAGCTGTCGCAGTCGTACCGTAGTGAGACCATGAGATGCTGAGGTACAATCTTCATGAACTCTGTTAGAACTGAAATACACATGTCGATGGATGTCTCCATGTGACTTCTACATTAGCGTTGTAGCGAAGTTTTCAAAACTCACTGAAATGCATACAGCCCAGAACCACATGCTGTGATAAAATAAAGCTAGCTTAAGGAAAAGATTAGCTTCAGCATGTAACAATGCTGTAGAAGAATGTATAGAAGACTGCAGGATTTTCAATAGTAAGTTCATTACTGAAAAAAGAACCTGCTGTTTTACATTAAACCTTCCCGTATTCAATGGTACGTATCAAAGGGGAACAAGACATAGAAAAGCTCTCTTCACAGCATCTATCTAACCTTGGCTTGAAGAGTCACTATCAACTATATACGCTCAATACATGAAGTTATGTACAGCCATGGACTTTGTAGCAATACACAACACACATTCATATACTTCTCCTTTAACTACCTAACTTTGCCTTGAAGATTCAATCTTAACCTTTCGCAGATTACATGAAAGTCATGTTGGATGACTTTGTCATGTATTGATTTGCACACATTCATACACACTGATATAGGGCTGCAGCTAATGGTTATTTTCAGTCGATTAATGAAGTTATTTAATCCGATGAATACAATTTGATAAATAATAGCAAAAGCTCATCATAAGTTACCAGAGTGCCACGTGATGTCTTTAAAAACTGAAACATTTTATAATGATCCATGAACCAAATTTCTGAAGCGTTACGCAGCAAATGTTTTGTATTTGTACTTGATAAATGACTTCAACGATCGCCAAAATATGATTTGATTAATTCTCTGTAGATCGACTCATCGACTTAACTGTTGCAGCCCTATCCTCCTGTGTAACTCCCTCTACTCTTTAGGCTCCCTCTACTCCTTAGGCTCCCTCTACTCTTTATGCTCCCTCTACTCTTTAGGCTCCCTCTACTCTTTAGGCTCCCTCTACTCTTTAGGCTCCTTCTACTCTTTATGCTCCCTCTACTCTTTATGCTCCCTCTACTCTTTATGCTCCCTCTACTCTTTAGGCTCCCTCTACTCTTTAGACTCCCTCTACTCTTTATGCTCCCTCTACTCTTTAGGCTCCCTCTACTCTTTAGGCTCCCTCTACTCTTGATATCCTCCTCTACTCACCGAAGCCGATGAGGCCGAGGGTCTCCCCCCGGATCCTGGCGGCCCCCGACGCCACCTCGCGGATCTGCTCCACGCTCTGCACCCGCGTGCCTTCGCGCAAGGCCTGGTACAGCCAGGTGTTGCGCCGGTAGAGGTTGAGGATGTGGCACAGCGTCGAGTCGGCCGTCTCCTCCACCGCCGCCGACGGGATGTTGCACACGGCGATGCCTTCCGGGGAAAATAAAAACCATTCCAAGAGGTGAGGAGACGATTTGGTTGTTGATTTTGTTGAGCTGTTTGGCAGATCGCTTTTTTAAAAGTAAATGGAGAGGGAATTTTAGATACAGGCAAAGAAGCAGGTAGAGGGGTGAGTTGGACATTGGGATTCAAACCCAGAACCTCAGAGAGGTTCCCTCTGTAGATAGTGGTACGAGTGCTATATGCATTCATTTCCATCTGGAATTAATAAAGCTTATCTGATCTTAATTAAATTACTTGATAAAATATTATCGTGGAGTAGATTGAGATATTGTAATAGTTGTTGCCTTCTGATCTATATCTTCCTTTTTTAAGTCTATTGTGTGATTCATTTCTACTTCTGTTATAAATATTGTCTGATTGTTTTCCCATTTTATAAGATATCATAAGATGTATTTTATTAATCCCCACAAGAAATTTAGAACATTCATTCCCTCTTCTGCAAGATACTAATTCACTACATTTGTGTTGGATACATAAATTGTTTTGTTTTGTGTTATCACAACATAAGAATAGTGAGCTCATTAAAACGATAAAATAAACTACACAAGAGTAGTAAGAATCACTTCACATTATCCATAAAATTAGTTTTAGATCCAAATGGGAATGTAATAAGTGTATGCTATTAGTTACTGTTGCTGTTCTGCATATGTTACCACAGACTTTGCATCTGATTATGTTTACGTCTTACCTTTTATATATATATAAAAATATAGGAGTCAAACTGCCTGTACTTGGATTTTTTCCTTTGCAGTCTCCCTTTTGTCCACCAAATGTGTCCGACCTGTCCACTGTCATGTTTCGTTCCTGCCTCATTTGACTTGCGAGACATGACGGTTATTATAGGCCCTTGAAAGATTTTCCAGAATACCCCTGGGAGGGACTAGAGCAGTTTGAATCTGTGGGCCGTAGCCGGTAAGTGGGCTACAGCAGGGGACAAGTAGATTGCAGGGATGGCCACAATAAAATGTTTTCTACATATATGCATGACCTGTCGGTTTCCTTTGCATTTCATTAGTCCTTTTGGAGAAAGATTGAAAAGGAGTATACTTCATACTGACACAATATACATACTGAAATGTTATCATGGTCATGTTATTCCTCACATCCGCCATGATGAGTGCCTATCTGCGTGTGTGTGTGTCTGTTACATGTCTGAGTTTGGGTGTGTGTGTGTGTGTGTCTGAGTGTGTGTTTTAGTGTCTGTGTGTGTGTGTGTGTGTGTGTGTGTCTTAGTGTCTGTGTGTGTGTGTGTGTGTGTGTGTGTGTGTGTGCATGTCTGTGTGTGTGTGTGTGTGTCTTAGTGTGTGTGTGTGTGTGTGTCTTAGTGTGTGTGTGTGTGTGTCTTAGTGTGTGTGTCTTAGTGTGTGTGTGTGTGTGTGTGTGTGTCTTAGTCCGTGTGTGTCTTAGTGTGTGTGTGTGTGTGTGTGTGTGTGTGTCTCTTATTACCCAGCTCCCCGGCTGCCTTGATGTCTATGTTGTCGTAGCCGCTGCCGATGCGGATGATGATGCGCAGTGCTTTGAACTTCTCCAGGTCCTCCCTGGTCAGCGTGATGGTGTGGTACATCATGGCGCCCACCGCCTCGTTCAGCACCTTGTGTGGCATGGCAGGATCAGGGCGTTAAACCTCATTTATACTCTTGCAGTAACCTGCGCGAGCCGGCGCAAACAAAACAATCTGTCGTCACGGCCATCGCGCGCAGTTCATACGGCGTTTTGTCGCCAACCTCTTAACACGTTCATAGAGATCCAGGGAAAACGTTTTCTAATGCCACCAGCACCTTCCTGACTTGGAGTCCTAGCAGAGTTACAAAAGATTGACTTTGACACTTGCACTGCATTGGCAAATGATGCTCGAAAATCAGAATGGGTAAATAAATAAGAGGTTAACATTGACATAGCACACAACTAACTGCACTAGCCTGACCAAGGTTTTAGAAGCACATCTGTACATTTACATATAAAGAGAAAGAGAACGTCACAACGCTGGAGGCTACGTTCAAGGCTAACACTTTGCACATGCCCTCGTGTCATTACGGGAGCTATAAGTGCTCAGCTGCTACACTAGACGCAGGAAATACCATTATAAATCAACGTGGTAAGCAGCAGACTGATGCAGTAGACGATGGGAAGTGGGGAACAAAAGCAAAACAACTTCTATAGACCTATTGGTTAAATGATCTATTAAAGTTGAGGACTAACAGGCTGGTGAGGCTTTCCAAAAGACACATCCGGAGCCGTCCATCCAACATTTTAGAACTGGCGTGCCACGGTGAAATTATATTCGTTACCCTGTTGGCGCTTCAGTTATATAGGGGAGCTTTTTATTTATTTATCTCCATGGGTTTCACGGGCCCGCTCCTTGAGGATTGGAGTCTGACACTACACTGTTATCTGCTATAGTCATGGCCAGGTGATTATATCTTTCATAAAGGACTGAGGGAAGAGAATAAAGGTGATATTGGTATACTGAGCTCCCGAATCCTCTCAAGGCAAGGAATGTAAAAACAGAAATAGAAGCTCCAACATCCATTTTCTTTGTGTGTTCATGCGTGTGTATTGTGTATGTATAATGTGTGTGTGTGTGTGTGTGCGTGTTGAGTGAGGGGGGTATTGTATGAGTAGTCTTCAAACAGATCCAACTTTTACATCTCTCGCCTTAGGCCCCTCTGTGACTGCGAGGGCGTGCGTGAGTGTGTGTGTGCGGTGTGCGTGAGAGAGACAGAAGAAGCAAGCAGCAGCATGTGTATCCGTGTACAGGGCTCCTATTGTGTCACTGTGCGCTGACCGTGGGCGTGTCACACCAGTGTCTGTGTGTCCAGAAGGTCCTGTTTGTACTGGATTGCCTTTACAGAACACTTCAATGGTGAGCGCGATGTAAGGGACTGTATACACTAGAGATACAGCAGATTGCTCACACACAGGCCGTGGTTTTGTTTCCATGCGCCCACATTCATAAATGCTGGATGCCGCGTTAGGTAGTTACAACTATGTATATTATGGCACATCCAATGTGTCTTAATCGCTATTTTATACACAGCTTAATATTGACATGCATTAATCAAATGCACTTCAATGTAATGAACATTTATAGATGGTTTTCCCACCCATTTCATTTCACACTTTATCGTATCTGCTTGGTTTTCAGTCAGATACACAAGGCTAAAGGTGGATGGTCTCTTACAGGGAAGCGCTAATAAGTAGCTGTCCTCTCCCCCTTGGCAGGCAGTGCATGGGACAACTAACTGCACCGTTTACAGCTCTAGCTGCCCAGTGTAATTACAATGCAATTCCATCACCAGCACTTTACCTCCTTACTAGAGAATGCAGCAAATGGACGGCAGAGTGGGAGGGGAGGGGGGGGGGGGGGGGTGATGAAATGGACTGATATGGGTTAACAACACGCTGCAATGCTGTTACCCACTCACAGAGAATACACGGGAGGGAGGGAGGGAGGGAGAGAGACAGAGAGAGACACACATTTCTGCTCCTGGACAAATGCAAAACACGCAATTAAACAGCGATCCGTCTTGCCACAGTCCCATGGCCCTTTCAAAGCGAGTCCTATATTGGCCCCTCACTACCGCCCATGGAATCGAATGGAAAAGATCATTCCCAGGCACTGCGGGGCCATCTCCCTAGTACCTTCTCGTGGATCTCCTGTGTGGATTGGGCGTCGCAGAAGGCCACGGTGGCCAGGTCTTTAAGGATGGGCATCTCCACGGTGCAGTCCCGCCCGTCCAGCAGCGCCACCAGGGGGCGCGGGTGCATGGGCCCGTTCATGATCTGGGGCCGAATACCTGCACAAAGAGAGAGCGGGGGCAGGTGTTAGATGGGCCAGCCTACGTGAGTTAGCCTATGTGTGTTAGCCTGCAGCCGCGAGCGTACATCTATTTGCCTACGTGTGCTAGCCTACGTGCGTTGGCCTACGGGTGTGGAGGAGCGCACGGCGGTGGGAGATACAGGGAGATTAGAGATGATGTGTGGGCAGGAACAAAAACACCATCCAGAGCCACAGCGGGAGGAAATGTTTGAACATCGTGTGTTTTTCTAGCTTGATTCCACAGCAGTAGTACACTGGCTTGGGGGGGTGGGGGGGGACGGGGGGGGGGTGGGGGGGGGGGGGGGGGGGGGCGACGACAGATGACGTGTTCACACACACACACGCACACAGGTCAATAAAGTATATACTGGGATTGACCCGCTTTCTACCTTGAACCATTGTTTTCAACTCTAACACAGGTCGATATCAACACAAATGTGCTCCTCTTTGGCAGAAGCACACACACACACACACACATTTATGATCAAACACACACACACACACACACGTATGATCAAACACAAACACACCCAACCACCCATTTATGATCAAACACATGCACTCACACACACACACACAAACAGACGCATGCACACATCCAAACTAAAATACTAGCCCCCTCACTTGTGTCTGATTGCTGCTACAAACACTGTTACCAGGCAACAGGTCCTTTCACCCCATGAGGTCACTGCATCCATTATCCAATCACCACACAGAGGCTGGCAGGCCTAAGGTGTGAGCGTGTTGTGTGTGTGTATGTGTTTGTATTTATGTGTGTGCGTATCTCCTTTACCGCCTGTGCACAGTGAATGGACTGACTGCATTTGGCTGATGGAGCTGCACTGAGCTCCAGAACTGTCTAAAACCACCAGCATTTTAGCTGTTTGGCCCCGTTATATTTTTTCTCACAGGTTGCACTCAAAGTCTTTAGGATTCTATGTCTTTGTCTTTCCTTACTTGCGGTCAACTCAATGGATGAGGCTGCATGCGTTTGTGTATTGCCTACTATATTAATACCGTTGTGTTCAACTCCTTGTATTGTCTGAATGTAGACTATAAGCTATTGGGAGAATAAATGGATATCGATTCTGGCAGACCGCTGTCATGGATAAGGTTCAATCTCTCTCTCAGAATAATAACAACACACAATAACTCGGGAGATCCGTGCACAAACATGCCTGTATTGATGGAATGGGGTTGTCTTACTTGAGATGGCCAATACGATCACAATATTTCTGTTGCATAAATGTGATGCCCTTCAGCGATGCACTTCTTACTGTGGGAGTGTGGAAACACTAGTACTACAGGAGAGAGGGAAAACACTAGGCCGTGTGTTTGGACCCAGATCAACTCCATATTGTTTTAAAGAGAGGAATAGCAGGGAGTGCATGGGAACAGAGAAGGGAGGGTGCTCTCTACGCCACTCCCTGGCTCCCTGCTGCCTGTTGTCATGGTGATTAGAGGATTTGGGCAGGATTATGAAATATTTTATTTAGTGGCATCTGTGCTGCTGGGGAGGACATCAAAGCTTGCCCTCTCTCTCTCTCTCTCTCTTTCTCTCTCCCTCTCTCTCTATTTTTCTTGTTCTCTTCATCCTCTTTTCCATTTCAGGGAACACCAGCAGTTTTGTAAGAATGATAAGCAGAACATGCAAAACATAAAGCAATTCCACATATTTATACACAGGGAAAACCAGATGTATTTTTCCCCCTGAATAAACAAACACTATTATTAGGAGGTCGTAACCTACAAAATGCACCAAATGCAGCAGCCCAGATAGTAGAAATGTAAAGTGATGTGCCAACTGCATGCAGTTTACTGCCTTTTCATGCTGTTGTTCTTTTTTTAAACTATGTTCACTGCTTTTGTGCAACCTCTCAAGGTAACAATACGCTCCCTTCAGAAAAAGCTTTGACAGTCCAACACAATTAAATCCGAAGCATCGGCTCAAACTAAAATCATATATGGCAGAAAAACAAGATGGAACATGGGAAAAAAATATGGAACATGTGGATACAAGATGGAACATGGGATAACACGATGGAAAAACAAGATGGAACATGGGATGACATGATGGAAAAACAAGATGGAACATGGGATAACACGATGGAAAAACAAGATGGAACATGGCAAAACAAGATGGAAAAACAAGATGGAACATGTGAATACAAGATGGAACATGGCAAAACAAGATGGAACATGAGATAAACAACATGGAAAAATAAGATGGAACATGAGATAAACAACATGGAAAAACAAGATGGAACATGGGAAAAACAACATAGAACATGGGAAAATAAAGATAGAACATGGTTAAAACAAGATGGAACATGGGAAAAACAAGGTGGAACATGGGAAAAATCCTGCGAGAGGTGCCCTGATGGTGGTCACCATTGTTGAATCCTGCAGAGATAAATCAATATCCATTGACCAGCATTAAAAATATCAACGGAAATAAATCAATTACACTATGCTGGTGGCTTTGTAATGAAGTGCAATGGGGGCGTATTAGTGTACATTCCACACCTTTAATCCATTACCACCTTTATGCTCCGTTCTGATTAAACTGTCTGAGAGAGACTGTTGAAGCAAGGCCAACTGTACATTCATACACTATTATATTGTGGGATGATTACACACACACACGCACACACACACACACACACACACACACACACACACACACACACACACACACACACACACACACCAAGCAGACACCTGCTACAGCGAGGAGGAAAGTGGAGGAGAGCTGGAGAAGCGTGTTTATATGCAAATAAACTAACATGTGTAGGAAAATGCACAGGCTCGTTATCTCTGTCCATCAAAGCAGGCGGGTGGGCAAGGCAAAGCACAAACAGCTTTGCGAAACGACGACAAAATGATGGGAAATAGCCCTGTGTGCATAGCGCATAAAACCCCTGCAGCAGGAGGAACATGTAGAGGAAGTGTGGAAAGGTAAACAAGAACTAAACACAATAATAGGAAAAAACATTGGTGTGAGAACAGGGGGATGAAGGAGGAAGTGGAGAACGAGTGGAAAAGCAAAACAAGTCGGGGACTTAAAAAAACAAATATATATATACAAATAAAAAGGATTAAAAAACATGCCTGCACTGTGGCGGAATGTGTTGGTGCCTTCACCTCACCTTGTTTTAATGAAGCTTTCTGCTGCAAAGCCACTCTCACATTCTCAACCACTTTCTGTCTGTTGCTGTTCAGCATAGTCAAGCTGTTGAGTGAAGGCAGGTGTGCGTGCCTGTGTGTGTGTGTGTGTGTGTGTGTGTGTGTGTGTGTGTGTGTGTGTTTTGAGGGGGGAGGGGGGTGTCAGCCAAAAACACCTGGGCCTTGACACTTTCCATTAAACCACCGCTTCATTCTTGCACGACTAACTAGCACGGAAACACACACACAGACACACCAACTAAAAAATATACAACGAAATACAGAAGCATCCTCCACAAGAAAAAGAATCATGCACATGCGTGTCTGCAGAAACAGGGCAGCCATTGGATGAGGCGGCATCATTCGGAGGAACTGGGTCAAGGCAATGTTGAGTAATTATTTCCCGGTGGCTTATAGCCTCTCTCTGGGGCCTAGCCGAGCTGAATGTGGCGGCGCTACGTTAAATACATCAGGACTCACGGGCTAATCAGGTCCTAATGAAGCTAGGGACCCGAACGACTAATACCTGCTCTGTGACTTGATGGTTTTAACGTTTTCTGTTTATTTATTTTTTCTGTTACGCAGATCCGTAACGAAACAGACAATTAAATAAAGACGATTTCTGTAATGAGTACATATATATATATATATATATATATATATATATATATATATATATATATATATATATATATATATATATATATGCCTGGAAAACAGTAGATTCCCAGTTTCATCACAAAGTAGGGACAGCTGAGGCGATGCTTCTCGCATCCACTCGCAAATATTAAAAAACATGAGTCCTGTGACCCCCCCCCCCCCAATCCAGCCAACCACAAATCACACTACACACACCACCCCCACCACACTACACCCGCACCGCACACACACCACACACAAACCACAGCCGGTGTGAGGGCAGATCCTCAGCGCCTCCAGGCCGGTGACCAGGCCATGAGCAAACTAGATTATCTCTACTAGAGGGACTGGTATGTTACAGCTGGTCTCCCAGGAGTTTCACTGTTGCTCTGATGTGGTCCACCTCGCTCGGTCTCTCCATCTCTCTCTCTCTCCGTCTCTGTCTTCTGTGCCCCCTTTTCTCCCCCACCTCTCCCTTTCAGTCTCCATAACTATCTATTTCAATCACTCCATCCACGATGCATCTTGCCTCTCTCTCTCTGAGCAATCTCTCCCTCTCTCTCTTGCTCTCTCGCTCCACGCAATCTCTTTCTCTCGCTGTAATTTGATTTAAAGGGGCTTTGTTGGAATGACATGCAAACAAATTCATATTGCCGTGCAAGTGATGAATAATGCAATAAAGTAGTAATAATTACCTTTTGCTCTTTATAGACAAGGTTGAGCAATGTGTGGATACTAATGTGTAAACATTACAACTCTCCCTCTATTTTCTCTCTCTCTCATTCTTTCTCTATGTCTCTCTCTCTCTCCCCACCCTGCCAGCCAGGACCAGAACCTGGGCCGTAGGAAAGGAGAGCGAGTGCAGACCCCCTCTGACTAAACACAGCTGGACAAGGAAAGGACATAAAAGAGCCCTGCTTAAACATTCATCTTGCTTTACCAAAGTCAACAATGGATAATACATGTTCTACTAGAGGACGGTTCTGTGTTCTCAAGTAGCAGCAACAACACCCGTGAACAAAAGAAAAAGTTTATAGCTATATAGTTTACAGAAGGATGCATTAGCCAACAGAACTTTCAATGGAAACCCAAAATGGCTGTGCCAATTTTCTGTTATTGGACCCAAAGTATTTGTCGGGTGCATTGCAACCAAGACCGCTATACGAGCCCATAAGTGCGTTCATGGGGGGGGGTTGACAACAGTTGGCTTCAGCGTGGTAGATCGGTGGTCCGCTGGGGCATGGCTGCAGTGCAGACAACCGTCTCGCCCCGAATGGTCCCGTGACATCAGCTCCCAAGGACCTGAAATGGGACTAGGGTTTTAAACTGCGTTTTAGCTGACGCTAATAACATTCTAGATGATTCCCTGCAGAGTATGAAAGATTCTGGCACGGCCAGCCCGCGCTGTTTCTCGACCGCAAATGGATTACAGATGTTTTCACGACTAAAAAGCCCATTTGGATGGTGATGACAAAAATAGATTGTCCTTTTTTTTTCTCGGAGGAGTGAACGAATTGAGCTCATAGAGAAAAAGTGCCGTTCCCTCTGTGAATACGATCTGTTGTTGGATTCGAGGGGAGTGGGACTCATTAAGCTGCCAAACAATGAGTCAATTTTCAGAAGGGACAGGAGTTCTTCCGTCCTAAAACACAGCACACATATGCACTGCATCGAGGCAATGACAGCATTCACATCTTATTTTATTTTATTTGGCTAGGGGGCAATCTTTGAAATTGTATTTCAGAATGACGTACTTAATCAGGCATCTCTCTATTTCCTGTAAACCCACTCTGGGACCTATTGCGGAATCGTGTTTTGCATTTTCCCAATTTGGATCGCGTTTAGATTGGAAGTTCAGCGCAAATGTGTAAAAAAAACATAGACAAAAGCCAGGGCTCTGCAAAAGCAAAAGTAAACTCCATCTAACCCCTGCTTCTAGTACTCAATGAATAATCCCATTTTGCATGCTGCTGCCTTGAATTTCATTAAAACGTGTTGCTACACATTTTACTCACCAACCAGTTGCATTGGAGACTCAAATTTGCATCAGATTTTCCACAGTGTTATGTTGACTTTTAATAGTGAACCCTGGCTAGGGAAACACATACACACACGCATTTGGGTGAATGCATCAATGTATCATGCGTGCAAAGACACACATGCGCACACACACACACGCGCCCCTGCTCTTCCCACTCCTGCTGCCCACTTTCCCTGGCTTGTTGGTGAGATGACGGAGCGCCGGCCGCCACGGGCTGAATTACTCACAAGGGTGATGCATGCCACGGCCGCTCTCACACCAATCGCTCGCCCCGCCACTGGAACAATAAAAGTGGCAAAACAAAAGGAAATGTGGTGCATTTCTTCTTTCTAGCCGCGCGGGTGATGTCAGCTCCGCCACCCCCCCAACCCCCCCCCCCCCCCTGCCCACCCCCCACCCCCCTCCTGCTGCTGCACCCGGGCCGGTCTGCAGAGCAGAGTGAGCGTTCACAGAAGGCTGTTCCACTTTTCCCTGCAGTTGACAGCCAAAAAAAAAACTGGCCTCATGCAAGCCTTTTCTTTTTTCCTTTTGGTTTTCTTCATCCACAGCTGGATTTGGTTACCTAGCAACTCCCCAACCTGGGGGTCCCGGGCCTAGCGATGGGTCGGGGGGGGGGGGAGGTTAAGGAGGTTGGGTTGGGGGCGAACGCTTATGAGGCTGATCTGATAAAACGAAATGGTGGGATTTATGCCTGGTGAGAAAAGGGGTGAAAAGTAACATTATTTATAGACCTCAGACGGCTTTTGTGATCTAGCCTGTGTTGAACCCCTGCTGCAGCTCCCTCTGCATCACTCTCCCTCCCTCTCCCTCTCTCTCTGCTAGAGACTCGGAGGTTCTGAAGGGCGGCTTCCAAGTGTGAGAGCACCGCGTTGTGGTCACAGTGCCCGGTCACTGGGAAACATTTTCTTTTTTAGGGTTCTTTCAATGGCGTTTCCTCTGCATTTGCTACAGAAACCCAGCCAGCATCCTAGCAGAGCAGTAGATTAACCCGGTGTTACACACACACACACACACACACACACACACACACACACACACACACACACACACACACACACACACACACACACACACACACACAGGTGGTATATGTCTCAAGGTCAGTATTGTACAGGTTCTCTGGGTCTATATCTAACAGTCTGTGTTAAGAGAAAAGATCAGAAACAAAGCTGTACAGAAAATAGAGAGTGTGTGCATGGATGCGTGCGTTATTCGGAGCTGCCGTGCACCGCTGAGAATGTGTTAATAACCCCTTGTATTTTTGGAGAGAAAAGGCATTGGGGGTTTTAATCTCCTCCAATGGTTGGCAGACTTGCCATCTCCCCCCCCCCCCCACACACACACACACACCCTTCTCCTCTCCCTTTATCAGGGCTTGGTTCAAACCCCCCCCAGCCCACCCCACCCCACTCTCGCCCTTACAAAATCACACCCTACCCACCACCACCACCACTACCAGCAACACCACCACCACCTCCACCACCCAGTCCCCCAGCCCTCACCCTCAACACACAAAGACCCTGCTTGTCCTCCCCTCGGCCTCCCTCCTCCAAACTTATCACCCCCCCCCCCCCCGCCAACAAGCGGCCAAGAGGGGAGGGGGAGGAGGGGGGGAGCTGAAACAGAGGAGAGGAAAGACGGAGAGAAGAGCCAAAAAAGCAGAAAAGGAACGGGGTCAGAGAGGAAACCGGATGGAGAGAGTGACAGAAGCGGAGGAGAATTACAGGAAAGAGGTTACACAACTGCACTCCACCCCAAAAAAAGAAAAGACAGAGAGGATATTTTTAACACAAAGTAAAACAGTGAAGGGGAGAGAAAGGAGAATTCACAGGCGTAGGAGTCGACAGGAGAGAGAGGGAGAGAGAGAGAAAGAGAGAGGAAAAGAAAGGAGTGAGAGAAAAAAGAAGTGAGAGGCAGGACTGGGCATACATCTCTCTCTCTCTCTCTCTCGCTCTCTCTCTCTCTCTTTTTTCACCAAACATTGTCCCTTTGTGCTGCACCGGCGCGGCCCTCTCCCCTCCGTGCCGCTGGGGGTCCCAGACAAAAGCAGCTGTCACCGTAGATTAACCGCGGACAACGCACTTCACAGCTAATTGGCGCACGCAAGAGGTTGTGGCCATGCTTGACTTTGAGTGAGACACACACACACACACACACACACACACACACACACACACATACACAAACGCCTGCACACAGATGCACACACATGCACGTACGTGCACGCACGCACACACACAGACAAATGGAGGTTAAATAAAAGCAAGCATGAAAACTGACACCGTAGGATACACAATGGGAAGTGCTGACAGTAACAAACAGACAAAAAAAATGAAAAATCTGCCATGTTGTCTGTATATTTGAATAGAAGCCTTGATGCTTTCATCGCACACACACACACACACACACACACACACACACACACACACACACACACACACACACACACACAGCGCCCCGCCCTCCTCTACCACCCCACAGAGCAAACATCAAGTCTCCCACATGGAGACACTTACATGGCCGTTCGTCTGTGACCACCCACCCCCCCCCCCCCCCCCCCTCCCATCACAGCAACCTCTCTAATGCAACTCCTCCCAATGTGGATTTCCAGGTTTTGTACAACGCAAAATACAGATGCACTACAGCAACTACATGTCCATGAAACAAGCATGAGCGCACATATGGACGCAGGGCACTCAGCATACACGAGCCCGTGCACACAGGCACACAGATAGAAAGTGCGTGCTGGTGGTTGCTAAAAACAGTAACACACGCAGTTCTGGTGACACACTTCATTGCAAAAACATCAGAGGGTCATTTGCTTTTAAGCCAAATATCCCCCACCTCGTACGTACACACACACACACACGAACAGACCCTTCATTACGACCCATGAGTCATGTCCAGCCACGCATATACAACTATGTGCGCACACACGCGCACGCACACACACACACAAACCAACACACACACCAACCCCCACACAAACACATGTAAGATAACAACAAATATGTTCCTTGCCTGGAAAATGCTGTCTCCACATTCTTCAAATTAGTAGTTCCACATAGCAGGGGCAAAATTTAAGAGGGGGAGGGGGGGTGGGGTGGGGTGGGGGGGAACGACCCAAAAAAAAACAGTGCAGCACCGGCGGGTGATGGGGTGATGGGTGGTGTTGGTGGTGTTGGTGGGCTCTCACAATATGCCCCGGGGTGATCCTCTCCACCTCCTCCGACCTCTCCTCCTTCTCTTCTGGGTTCCCGAATCTCGCCGGGTTTCCTTTTTTTCCCCTCTTCTTCTTATTTTTCTTCCTCCAACCTCACTCCGAGTAGCTCCATTTTTTTCCCTAAGTCATTGCAACCCTTGTGATGTCAAAACGAGCCAGGAGGGGGCGGGGGGGGGGGGGGGGGGGTAGAAGGAGGGTGGGGGTCGGAGTGGGTGGGTGGATGGGGAGACGAGTGTGTTTCGGTCCTCACCCCCACCGGGAGGATTCAGTCCTTTTCTTTATCTCCGAAAGGGAAGAAAAAAACCAAAACAATCGCTCCCCTATTCTTGTCCGGCCAGCGATCGTCTCTCGCTCTCTCTCTCTCTCTCTCTCTCTCTCTCTCTCTCTCTCTCTCTCTCTCTCTCTCACGATTACCACTTTGCTGCTCGCTCGCTCTTCCCCTCCTATTCTTCAGCCGGATCGCTCCACTCGTCTCCCTCGCTCTCCTTTTCTTCAGCTGGTTTCCGGGGGTTTCTATTCACGCTGACGGCGGGGCTCGCTCCGTTAGCCTTTGTTGCGCCAGAAGAGCGGGGTAAAATGGAGAGCAAAAGAGAAGAAAAGAGACAGAGTGAGAGAGAGAGAGAGAGAGTGAGTGTGTGTGTGTGTGTGGGGGGGGGGGGGGGGGGGGGTAGGGGTGGCGGAATAGAGAAATAGAGAGAGAGAGAGAGAATAACAAACGGGAGCCACAGCTATGCAGCAGCGAAGAAAAACGGAGGAGGGAAGCAAGAGAAAAAGAATGGACGAGAGGAAAGGAAGGGAGAAAACAATTTCTTAACGAGCAGCAGCCCAAATGAGCAGAGCAGCGGCGCGCAGCTCCTGGCACACGCTGATTTCACTCTTCTATTTGCTCCGCTCTCCCACTCCGTCTACATTTTTTTCCTTTTCTTTTTTTCTTCTTTCGCCTCCCCTCCCTCTGTTTCACCCAGCCCTCCCTTTGCCTCCCTGTGAATTTCGGTTTTTATTACTTGTGATCTGGCCTCACGCTCATTTAAGAGGACTGGTGCGTTCTCTCTCTCTCTCTCTCTCTCTCTCTCTCTCTCTCTCTCTCTCTCTCTCTCGCTCTCGCTCTCTATCACTCTCTTGTTCTCTCACACACACACACACACACACACACTTTCTCACACACAAAATGTATTGATTTCTCAATACAACGGGGCCCTTTTGGAGTGCTCAGTGCTCAGAATGAGGCAGCTCAATATTGATATCAATAACTGCCAATGTTGCACAAAGGCCCCAGCAGAGAGCCAGCCGCCGGAGTAACGGGGATAACGACGGCGAGCCCGTCAAGGACGCGCAGGTGCAGGAGAATCATAACATAATGACAGGCGGCGAGGAACCCACGGGGTGTCCCTTCAACAAGGTCTGTTTCGTCTGCAGCCGCCAAACATACAATTCCCACGCGTCATCTCGGCACGCGGTGCTTTTCGCTGGCTGCCTTCAAAACAAACAAGCAAGCCTGAGCGCACACACTAGCCTCGTCAGACAAGGGACTCAATGTCTCTTGTTCAATCACTCATTCCCTCACACGCAAAACACAATGTATGGAAACACGGACACATACTGCGTCAATGTCTCTCGCTCACTCACTCTCGTTCACTCGCTCACTCACTCAACACTATGTAAAGAGGCACAGACACAAACACAGAAGCATTTGCATGTGTACATAGGGCTACAACTGACAATTACGTTAATTGTAGCGTCATCTATGGCATCAATGATCTCGTGGATCAATCTATTAATCATGTCAGGTTATCGTGACATCAAATAATGACAAATCAACTATTTTCCAGAGCCCATTATAAAATAAATGTTCAATATAATCAATATAAACATCATGATGATGACTAACTGTTTGAGGGCTAACCAACACATGCACACACACACACACACACACACACACACACACACACACACACACACACACACACACACACACACACACACACACACACACACACACACACCTAGAGAGGAGCCCCTCCCCCCTGCATGTGTGAAAATCCATCTGTGAAGTCAAGTGAGCCCTAGCTATGAACCCCCTAACTACTCCTGGTAACACAAGATTTATGGATTAAGATCTTAATTAATCTAGGGGGAAAGCCCCACACCAAGGCTCCTTAGTGGCAGGGGGCAGGGCTCGGACACAGATGCACTCCAGGATATTCTGCATTGTTGGTTTAAAAGTATTTTTTCATTTCTGACTCATGGCCATGATGTGAGACAGGAATACTTGCAGCCATGTTTGAAAACGATACTGGATGACTATCACTTGAGTGGAGTGCCGCCTGCAAGTGGGCATGGCAACCACAAAGACCTTCGACAAAGGGTCTCCTACAAATACACACTCTCAATTCATCACTCGAAATGGAAAAATACAAAAATAACAGGGGTGTCTTTTTCCTTTTTACTCACAAATACACACACACACACATACACGAAAACACACACTCACACACACATACATACACACACACACACACATACACACACACACACACACACACACACACACCTCAAGCTTGGTGTTTTGGACAAGCACAGACAACTGCAAGCCTGAGGGTGTTACATTATTTATTTTAAACCCAAGCTGTTGTTCTGTTAAAAATCCCTATTATTACACTGCATAAAAAAACACAAAAACTGAAATCGAATAAAATCTGGTCCTTGTAATAAAAGAAAAAAGATTGTAGTGGAACGAAAACTGTATGCATCGCAACAGCAACAGCCATTGTCAGTTCATAGCACTGGTCATTTTCAGGGAATCAATCTTTGGTAGAGCACCAAAGCTGACGACAGTACTCACTTTCAATTGAGAGAAAGAAAAGCACAGCACGGTCTTCTGATTTGACTTCAGTGGCGTAACGACACGTTTGTTACAGAAGCAGCAATTGTGTTAGTGAGCATGTTAGTGTTTGTAGAGATCACTATAACAGAGCACGCACAAGGGTTTTTGCATCATAGAGTAGGTTTGGTTACAATCCTGTTACCAGAACCCACAAGCCAGGCATTGGAGTAAAAAAAAAAAAAAAAAGAAGAAGAAAAAACTCATTCATGACAGAGCCAACGAGAGAGAGAAAGGGCTGTATAATTTGACCTCCAAAATACAGCAACCCATCTGCTTCCTGTGATCTACACGCTTTGCTTTGCCAGTCGAACCCAGTGCCAGCCAGGTTCTAGGGGGGGAGGGGGGGGGGGGGGGGGAGTGACAGAGATTCAGAGAACACATGAAAAAGAGTGTGAGATATGAGAGTAAAATAAACCAAAAGAGACACCGTGCTGCAGGTGCACAACGGATGTTTTGTCGGGAGGGTTTCCTGGACACGTAAACTCTTGTTTCGCCGTTGATGTCCCACCACCCCTCTCTCTCTCTCTCTCTCTCTCTCTCTCTCTCTCTCTCTCTCTCTCTCTCTCTCTCTCTCTCTCTCTCTCTCTCTCTCTCTCTCTCTCTCTCTCTCTCTCTCTCTCTCTCTCTCTCTCCTCGCTCTGTGATCAGAGCCAACTGGCAGGAACACAAAGAAAGACACATGAAGTGGATGCGGGTGAGCAAAGGTGTGTGTGTGTGTGTGTGTGTCTGTCTGTGTCTAAGGGGTTGGGGGACTAACAAGACATGCCTGGTCAGTGTGTAAACAGGCATGCATGCAAATGTCCCTGTGTACAAGTCATTTATGTATGTAAATACTAGCGGGCACGCATGAGTGCAATGCCCCCATACAGGCATGCACGCACGCTGGTGTGCACACACACACACACAAACACACAAACACACACACACACACACACATCCTCATATATATACACGCACACACACATAGGCACATATAGAGAAAGACACACGGAATATAGCGGAATATTTGATGTCAGCAAAAAAAACATGAAATTAAATCCCCCCCCCCATACACATTTATACACCACCACTAACCCACACCTATTTATGCATGTTCTCTTCTCTCGCTCAAACGCACACACACACAAACACACACTCAAAAGGGCTCAAAATACAACTACGCACACGTTTCCCAATCATCCTCGCAAAACGTTAAAATGCACACTTTTCTCTCTGCAGTTTAAAACATTTGCGTTTCTGATTGTGTTACAATTTGCTGGGTAATTCCTCATATGCTCCTCATGCACACTTTTTCCGTTGGACATATTCAAATAGTGGCTCTATTGAAAATTTGAGTGAATAAATAAAAACGTTACCCAGCTCGGTCCTACCCTCATGAAAAACACATTTTGCACTGGGTGCGATCAAACGGACTTGCGGTGCCTACTGAGATATGCATTGGCCCGGACCCATCTCCACTGCAAATTAGATTTATCAGCACTCCCAAAATGTCCTCTTTCCCTGTGATGAAATGTCATTAAAAAGTGCTAAGATTTGCTCTGCCGCACCGTGCTTCTCATATGCAGTAGGCTCCCATTAAAAGCAAACACCGTTTTCATTGCCAGTCTCTCTCGCTCGCTCTACCTCTCTCTGTGTAATTTAATGCCTGTGAGGTTATTATTTTCTCGGAACGAATAATTCAGGACAACTCTCTTTGGCGTAGAATTGAAGAAGAGAGGACGAAGGGAGTAGAGAGGAGAGGGAGAAGAGAAGGGAACATTTGCTAATAATTAGACCTCTCATTTTGTTCTGTGCTTGTGATTTATCGTTGTTGCTAAAATACTCGTTTATTCCAAATGCTAAATGACAACAATATTGCAGAACAGCGTTGGGAAAGAGTTTGGCAAAGGCCAGCTGTAATTCCATTCCTAAAAGAGGTTGCAGCCTTGTTGAAGGTTTTTTGAGGTTTGAGTACCAGTGGAAGTAGTAGCAATAACCATGTTTCATTTGTATACTCAAAGACCTTATCCAATCTTTATGATGAAATTATAAAATAGGTATTCAATATTTAACGTAATATTTCATTTCAAATTTCATTTAATAGTACAATAATATTTGATAGTTGATGTCATCCATCAGATAGATTAATAATGCTATGGTTTATATATATGTATATATACACCCATACACACAAGTATCATTGACATAATATATCTTATTTTGGCTAACACAAATT
Source organism: Lota lota (assembly GCA_026745465.1). Taxonomy (NCBI): domain Eukaryota; kingdom Metazoa; phylum Chordata; class Actinopteri; order Gadiformes; family Lotidae; genus Lota; species Lota lota. Next base: position 6,824,104 of record JACYXH010000802.1, on the reverse strand, counting down.
GTACAATTCCATTCAATATGTCCAATAGACAGCATAGTAATTATTCATCACTTCATTTACTCTGGATTACACGGCATCACATATAGATTGACCGTGCCCCCCTCTCCTGCCTACTGGCCTCACAAATGACTAGTAGAAGGAAATCTCCTCTTTTGCCTCCCCTCTCACTCTTTCCTTTCCCTCTCAATGCAATCGCACATCAGTCCGTGGTAGATGTTCGGATGAATTCTTATTTTCCACCAAGATTAAGGCAAATCAAACTCTGTACAGACCGTTACCGAACTTGCTGCCCTAGCAATTGAGAGTCCCTCATTATTGAGGATGAAATATATTCTTTCCACAGGAAACCTGTCCAGTCATACGGCGGACATCTTGGATAAGTCAACTAGACAGCACAGAGTATTTTCTAGAGCATAAGAACGAAATACAATCGCCGTCAGCACAGCTACATACACGCGAAGGATAGCATGTCAGTAGATCTAATCCTCACAGAGAGACAGAGAGCGAGACCAAAATTGAGGGCGAGAGAGAGAGAGAGAGAGAGAGAGAGAGAGAGAGAGAGAGAGAGAGAGAGAGAGAGAGAGAGAGAGAGAGAGAGAGAGAGAGCGAGAGCGATTGACAGCACACAGCCGTGGTGAGAGGATAAATCGTGTCGGTGCTTTAAGAGGAACATCTGGTGGGCACTGAGAATGGAACTTTGCACCATGACTTAATAGACTTTGGTCATGCCACCTGCTACTGCTTGTCAACCCGTCTGATCATCTGAATTCACTCCACAATCACATTTCACATCATGGATGGAAACGCACACTATTTCACCTACAAGCATTGATTACAATGCACATTACACCTGAGACCTAACCTTCAGACATACATGGGGTGAGGACCCCATGCAAGTTTTTGCAAGCTGTAATTAGGATTCAATGTTGTGACGGATACAGCGGTCAAGGTCACGACATTAGTAGTAGCATATTAGAATTCATGCACTCAAACACTCTTCACAGCCACACACATGCATGCTGTACACACGCATACATTGCTTATTAATGTTCCTATGGGGAGAAGAAAAAAAAGCAGCACCACTAACGGCATATTACAATGACAATCGATGACACCGACTTGAGATTAAGGTCAAGCCATCACCCTCGCCAGTTCCACATTTACGGCTCCCCTCATTTCTATAGCAAATCCAGCCTTGAACGTTTGATTGACAGCTCACAACTTTGTTTCCCCTCCTCCAACCTGCTGCCACCTATCCAGCATTATCTAGAGATCTCTCATGCTCTCCTTTCTTTTAGCCTCTCTCCCTCTCTATCTGGCCCTTCATCTTTATGTACAATATGCACTTCTCCAAAACAATGAATACAACCCAAAAAAATTATAAAACAACATCCCTCATCATCACAAGGCCTGACCTGGGTTGGTATGAGGTCGCCTGGCTTGAGTCCATAGATGTGAGGCCACGCACTGCCCAGTGTGGAAGTGAGTGAGTGCTGGGAGCCTCACACTACCATATATGGTGATTGAGCAGGGGGGAGGGGGATGGGGGATAGGGAGGGCGAGAGAATCCTAGCTGGTTGTTAAAGAGAGGCAGGGTCTCCCTGGCCAAGCTACGAGAGGACACGCCAAACTCATTTATACCGGCCATATTGAGGAGAGAGAGAGAGAGAGAGAGAGAGAGAGAGAGAGAGAGAGAGAGAGAGAGAGAGAGAGAGAGAGAGAGAGAGAGAGAGAGAGAGAGAGAGAGAGAGAGAGAGAGAGAGAGAGAGAGAGAGAGAGAGAGAGAGAGAGAGAGAGAGAGAGAGCGAGAGAGAGAGAGAGATACCCTCCTGTCTCAGTGTGGGTGTAACTAATAAATTGTCAGAGGACATTAAAATGAAGCTCTATGTAAATTGGATTTTGAGGAATGTGAGATCATTACGTATTGCCTGCTGCTGTTACAAAGCAATTTCTACCTAACAAGATAGCATTACGATTTTGCCAAAATGTAGAAATGTAATCAGTTGGTTCTACAATTAATTAAATATGTCCTCTCTAGAAAAAAATGATTTGTTTTCATTATTAGTAATTATTCGTGCATCCACCTCCAACCAACACAACTATACATATTTTCTAAATGCATGCTGACTGCTAGATATTATGTGGAAGACAGAGATGCATTTACAACAATTCCTTCCTCTCACCCCCATCCCCTCTTAACCAGTAGATAATCTGCCCATGATTATCACAAAAAACAATGTTGCCTAGCAACAAACAATTAAGGAATGTGCTTTTAGAGGCCGTGTTGTGCTGTCCATTAACAGATACAATTACCAAGGCAACAAATGTCAGCCATATTCAAATTAGGTGTTTTCTGCATGTAGCATATTGTGTTTTATGAGGATTTCCTTTTTTTTTAAGAACTCAATAGTATCCTGCCCAAAGCATGCTTCCTTCTTTGCAAACGACTACAGCCAAACAAGGACAACCCAACCGCCTCAGGTCAGTGCTTTTTCTTTGTAGACCACTGGCTTGGCGGTTGGCAGTGGCCCAGCATATCGAACCATGACGCTGGTTTGTAGGAAATGACAGAATCAGTGGATTAACTCTGCGCTGGAAGAGGAGGATTTGACGGATTACCGAGCCATCTCTCTCATTACAACATGCACAGAGAAAGAGAGACACATGTTGATGATGAGCTGGTGTAGATGGAACAATCAGCCCATAGTGTCTGCAATCACTGATGTCTATCGCTCCGCTGAAGAAAAAGGCAGTGATAGCTGGATTATTTTCGTATTTGAAGAGAAATGTTGCACACTATAGATGTGTTTGCATACAGTGTATCCAACATAACCTATATAACTTTAAATCTATCTATTTAAATTAAAATACCTTCAATATTCACTAGTTCCACATTAAACCTGAACATTCTCTATCCCCTGCCATTGTCATTGCAGTTAGCTAACAGGAACGTAGGATACGTCGGGAACAGAAGCAACAGTTTCAAACAAACAAACAAAATAACCCAACTAATTGCCATTCTGTGCAGGTCAGAGCGGCGCACCTTGTCTGAAGCAGGGTGAAAAGACAGTTGCAGTCCACTCAAGAGGCCCTACAGGCTACTCTCAAGTGTTCTTATTAGCATAAGCCAGCGCAACATCCATCCTCACAAATGTAGTCTGTAAGGGGGACAGAGGGAGATGTAGCATGGCATAAGAGCTGCTGTCTAGTATATAGAACTGCTGAGTAAACGTCACCGTGGCGGTTGCTAATCTAGCCGTCACAAAGTGAGGCAGCTTGCATGTTTTTGATGATGTATTTGCCATTATAGCCTTGGTTTGTGTTCTGATGTCACATTGCTTGTTCAATGTCCTGCCGTCGTAAACAAGTCCATCAAAACGGATACAAACACACAAGCTCATCTGGTGTACGCATGATTACATACCTGCACAAGAATATGTAAACAGACCTGCCGTTTCAGTGAGATTGCAAGGGAAAAACAGTCAAGATCTCTAAATAAAAGGATGTCAAAGGATATAAATACTGCCTATGTTAGAGTACCTGTCACCCCAAGACCGTGTGACAGCACAATTGCTGAAATTGAGGACATTTCAAAATGGATATCGACAGCTGTTCCACAGCCTTATCTGCGAAACAGAGCCTCACCAAAGCTATTTTCTGCATATTGTAAACATTCTGACAGGAAAATGAATACAAATAACCAAGAAATGATGGGAAGGAATGTATAACCATCTCAAGATAAGAATTCCTTTAAAAGGAATTGAAGGATTCAACTACATCACAAAAGTAGGGCAGTGGATGGATTATCGAGTGTTATTCAAAAAGGTTATCTCTTTAGCATTATGGCTTAATACTGAAATTATTTTTATATATAGGCATTCTATATGGTAAAATATAATGGAATTAACAGATTTCATATGCTGTTGTAATGTCTCATTCCAAAGCATACTACAAAGAGGAATAACCTTTTTTCTAACTGGACAGATACAGTTAGGCCCGTAATACATTATGATTTATTTAGAAATTAGACGTTTTGTTTTTAATGCACATACTATTCTAACTCATTGCACTTTAAATCAGTCTGCACACACTAAATTGTATATATTGGAATCATGCTTGCACTATTTTGGCTACCTTGCAACACCGGCACGTATAATAACCAAATTTATACAATTAAATTGGATAAATGGAAACCATAAATCACTTGAAAAAGATGAGCCCCAACATCATGCCATCCTCTAATCAAAGACTGAAAGAGAGCCAAGATAATGATGGATTCCATCTGGTTGAAAAGCCAGAGAGTGTGTTTGAGTGATTGCTAAAGAAAGTAAATGGTTTTACTTATATCAGGAGAAGCCATGCTGGACATGATGACTGGTGGTCCAGTGCGACGACTCGTCTTCTGGTTGGGTTCCAGGGTGCCACCCTGGCCCTGTACGGGCCCTGACACCGCCACCATGGAACAATCAGAGTTGGGTCCCCCAGTCTTACGCATCATCTGCGGACTAGGATGCGGGCTGTGCATGGGTGACAGAGGTAGGTTCCGGTCTCTCTTCATAAGCTCCATGGGCACTGTGTAGTTAGTTGAGTACGCCTTTGGTACCTGCTGTGGTTGTTGTAAAGCTGGCATTGACAAGGGCATTTGCTGCGGCAGTTGTTGAAATGACCCTGGCATGGCAGACATTGACCCAATCATCTGCTGAGGCATCATCTGCATGGGCATGCTCATACCGGAGTGGTGGGAATAGGCAGACATGGGCCGTTGCTGCACAGGTACCATGGCTCCTGTATATGGACCTGGGGTGCGTGGTGCCTGACCGTGGTATCCTCCATTGGCTTCCATTAGCTGTTGGGATGGGGCGCTGCTTGGCCTCCGTCCCATCATCTCTCCCATTCTTGGGGAGATGGTCTGCATACCTCCTGGGGTCAGTGGAGGCATTAGATGTGGGTCAATTGCCAAAGCTTGGGAAGGGTGTGGTTGATTTTGGTAATGTTGGTGTTGGTAGATGTCCGAACGGTGACTGAAGCTATTGGAGCGGCCCCTCATGGGTGGCTGCTGCTGGTTAGGGGCTGGTAGAGAATCAGTGGGCCGTTTGCAGTTGAGGGCCAAACGAGAAAGTACGCGAGCCTGGCCCAGGTTCGAGGCAACTGTGCGAACATCGTTCTCCTCCATAACGGCCAGCATGCCCGTAGAGTCAAAGCCCTGCTGAATAAGAAAAGAAATGGTGCGCTCTGAGAGGCCCTCATTTCGCAGCAAAGCCACAAACTCTGGGTCAGTCTTCTTGGGGTCCACAGGTGCAGGGGTTTGAGGAACAGGCGGAGGAAGAGGTGGAAGAGTAGAATGGATTTGAGCGGCTGGAGGAGGCGGAGCAGGAATGTTGACTGGGACCGGGGCGGCTATTTGAGCTGGAGCAGGTGGTAGTGGAAGGGGAACAGCCATTTGCAGGTTTGGGTCATAAACAGACATTGGTGGAGGCAGGGGCTGCTGCTGCAATTGGTGCTGCTGAATTTGCTGTTGCTGCAATTGTTGCTGCTGCATTTGCTGTTGCTGCAATTGTTGTTGCTGCAATTGCTGCTGCTGAATCTGCTGCTGTTGTAAATGTTGCTGCTGTTGTAATTGCTGCTGCTGTTGCTGCTGCAGCTGCTGTTGCTGGAGCTGATGCTGCTGTTGGATGGTGAAGGGTGAGCCCGTCTCCTGCCTCATAATAATGCCTTGACAGGCAGGGTCCACCACCAGACATGTAGCTGCCCCCGGCTGCTGTGGATCCACAGGATGCCCATTAATATCAGTATATCCTGGTTGATTCATGGGAGGAGGCTCACTGGCGTAGCGCGGAGAGCCATGCTCCGCGCCATAGTGAGCGGGAGATGGTGCTCTGCTGGTAACGCGTTGGCCATCTGGCATCGTCTTGGCAGCCGTGTTAGCTACAGCTCCAGGGTCCCTATAAAGCCGGTTGATCTCGTGAGCAGTAGGAGGTGGAGGAGGCGGTGGGAGAGGGGAGGGAGGAGCACGAGCCCCCGGACTCATACCAAAGTGGGAGGCTGACCTGCTGAGTGGATGCGGGGGAGGCGGGATGGGCTGATGTTCTCCCCGGAAAAATCCATCTGCTTGGCGAGGAGTCATCGCCGGGTCATGAGGATAGTACTCCTGATGTCCGCCGGAGCCGCGATGAGCCATGGTTTGACGTTCGTAATGGTTGAGCTCCGGCACAGAGCCCTTTCTCGGTGCCCGGGGATCGTGTCGCTCTGGGTAGCCTTGTCCGTACAGTGAGTCCTGATGGGAATATGGGTCGCGTTTTAAATCCAGGTCAGGGGGATGAACCCCTGGCTGCGGCTCGTACCAGCCTCCTCCCTCGCCGTAGGACAGGGAGTTTCTCCTGGCAGCTACCCTTGCTTGTTGCTCGTAAGCGCTGTCGGCCCTGTCCCACTGACCCTCGTTGCCCCCCAAAGGTTCCCAGCTGTGGGAACGACCGAGGCTCGTCTGCTTGCTGGGGACCAGCATTGGAGAAAAGGAGGCAGGAATAAACGCTGTTCACACAGAACGAAGAAGAAGAAGAAAGAAAACGTAGCTTGCTGCACAGGTGTTCCCTTTCACGTCTTCTGTTACAGTAACATCAAAAAAGTACAAGGCAGAGTGGAAGATGAGGCAAAAAAGACAACGCCAGGTATTTTGTTTCGCCTGATATCAGGTTGTAATAATTTCTGGTCTCTTCTGGGTTCTAGTGTATCAGATGACTCCCTTGAGGCTGGCAATCCTTGAATAATTAATTGTTGTCACACTGGCTTGTTGTGCAAAAGGAAACAGGACACTCCACACAAACACACGGCAACGCACCACATCCGTTGGCTGCAGAGGTAACCAAACTAACACAAACGTAACACAAACGGCACAATATCAGGATGTTAGCTTGACATGATGTCCACCGGTGGTTTATCCATAAAACAGAAAACACACCAAGAAAGACAGGGGTGGGCTGGGTCAGAGGGATGGGATGGGCAGGGGCTTGTATTAATCCAGGAGGATTTATCTCCCCCTTCTCTTGGACATTTTACTCGCTCCGCCGATTGCTATTGGGGATTAAAGACTTAATAAAGCCGGCATAATTCTGCTGTCCACTGTGACGTCACATGAACCAGATAAAATTGTATTGCGGACACCGGATGCAACGTGATGGCAATGATTCAGAAGACACGCCCACATTATGACTTGGCCCACCTTATTGGAGGAATCACTTACCTGAGGCTACAGGAATAAGGTGTCGTCCGATTGTTTCAGCGCTTGGTTATCCCATTATTTGCCTGAGCAAATTCACAGCCACCGGGAGCCAGGGGGAACAGAGGCGAGGCAAAGTAGACAGGTCCATTGAAATGAACACAGTTCTCACTGCTAAGTCCCATGCGATGTCAGTAAACATCAAATCCACCCACCCTGATTAGATACTAATCCTCGGGGCCCAATGTGACCATTAGAAACATGACACAAATACTGCACAATTAACTTTAAAATGTCATTGATGCCTTGGAAGATGTCACCTTCACCAATCTGCTCACTGTTGTAAATGAATAACAGATTGGAAATTTACTCACAATATTTAAAATTAAACATGAATAATTGGCAAGCGATGGCAGAGGAAACATTAAACAATGTTTGTGCCCTTTTATAGACTTAATAAAACCATATATTAGGCAATGTTTAGACAATAAAATAATACAATAAGTTGCAGCCTTTCCGACACATTAAACATTACTTTAATCCCAGGATATTCTGGTTACTGGACCATTTTCACAGGCACAGTAACTCTTTAGTACTTTCAGCTGAACAACACTCCCCTCAAAGCTACTCTGATCCTCTTCCCACACCAGACCCATAATCTGGACTTCCACTCTTCAGAGAAAATAAGACAAGTGGTTTGTAGGGTTTGTAGGTACATTTTGAAAAGAGAACAAAAGTTAATTCTGGATAACCAAAAGCTTTCAAAGGCTAATTTAGTTAGAACACGCAGTTCCTCTTGACAACTGAAGTCAAAATGGGATTCATTCCACAATGCCACGGTAAAATATATATATTTATATATTGGTCATTAAAATTCAAATAAATGTAGTACAATATGACACATCAAAGAAGAAATAAATGCATATTGTGTCTACCGCTGAAACCCAAAATTGTACAGACATTTTTTATTTTCATATTTCAATGTTAAGCCATGCAGCCCCACAAAACATAATTAACGTCCAAAACATGAACACACGACCAGCAATTGAGACAAATCTGTGGCTTGGGAGGTGGTCTTGCAGATCTACGTGTATTCCCTGCTTTCCGTCACTATACGTGGGCCACCCGATGACTCCTTCACTAATTAATGAAAGAAGTGCTCACTTCCATCCCACTGTATAATTCCAACATGACTGTACAACACTAGTCTCATTTTCTGCTGCACTATTCTTCCCACACGGGACCATGCTGAGATGGACGGTTTACATTAGCATGGCGGGCGCAGAGCGCTCCAGGGAAAAGACATGTGTAAATACAACAGTGTAAAGTTGACCGACCCGTGTTGTTTTTGTCTCGGTTAATTAAGGTTTTGTAATTAAGAAGGGATTGGAGAGCGGCGAAGTGTTGAAATGCTCCTCCCTCTTCACAGCTCGGCATGACAGGAGGAGAGATTGCAGCCGACAGAGAAATATAAATTAATTAATTAAACCAATTCTGTCTATCATTTCATGTCAGGGGCACCTAGCTACAGCTGTAACGGGGAAATGACTATGAATAGAGGAATGTTAAGGAATAACAAGTCCTTTAAGACTATCTTCAAAGTTACAAGCTACGGAACACTTAACTGTGACACCGTCAGCTCCAACAACCTAGAGATTTCATCTGGCATCTTTTAGGATAAAGGTTTCGATCTTCATAGAAGTTCAAATATCAACAGCCATCCTCCGAAATGGCCATTACCCACTGCAACTTGTCTGTGAATGTATTACTCTATTGATATACAAACTGTTTGTATCCCTGGCAACGACCAGCATATTATAGTATTAGGCTACTACCTCAGTTTTTTTCCAAATTCTCTGGAAGAATTGTTTCTGAGTATAGCACAGCACGTTCACATCTATGTAAAGCTGCAAGGCCAAAATTGTATGCTCTGGGTACACACTTTGTCGAACTAAACTGTTCAAACTTTCCCATTCTACTGTGCCATTATTTGCCAGACTAGGCACACTAAACCAGATTTGTTGTAACAGAGGGATTTAGGAATTAAGCACAGGCTTTCAGAGCAAATATAATACCGCTATGTCACATGCTTAGAAAAAGCAGTTCGACTTCATACAAGAGATGTAATTTCAGGGAAATGAACTGAACTTCTTCAGCTGAAGATAACTTTCTGTGGCGTAACTTCAATTATATGTAGATGTCAAGTACTGCCAACACTGAATTGTCATTTTCAGGTATAACGTAATATGCTAACTGTTGCTAAAGGATGCCTATAATAAGGGATTCCTTGCCGTGTCAATGCCCTTGAATGTGGATTAATTCGTAGTAATAGGACCTTTAAAGTGGTACTTTAAGATGGTCTGCTATTCATTTTAAGTGGAATTTGTATGTGGTAACAGCCTTGATTACACGATCATATTTCAGTCTATTTACTAACAAATTCCACATTTGAATGTCCTACAACTTTTGAGTGATATTTCACAAATGTTTCAAGTGTGAAATTTGTCTTTATGAACCGTTTCCTTTAATAATTATATCTGGGAAAAAGACTCCGGAAAAACAGTGGAACTATAAATCTGGTCATATACATGCCAAGGCATATATACGCACACACTAAAATAAAATAAAGACTGGATGGACTGTGTTTTTCAAATTGGTTTTACTTCTGTGAACAACTATGAGGGAAATGAACAATTATTCATTTTAGGAGAAAATATTTAGTCAATTGTAACTCTCAAATTAATGATACAAAATGACACGCAAGTAATTTGACTGAAAAGAAAAAGCTAATTTGAGAACAGAATTTTAAAATGAAAACCTTCTTGAATATATAAAGGAACTAACCAGGAAATGAAACTTGACTCTTTCACCTTTTAAGCTAATTTCCAGTGATATTATTATTCACTTATTCAACAATGTATGAATAGGCCTAGGTGTCAAATTAGTTTATTAGATATTTTACATCCAAATGTAATAAAAAATAACTTCCTCTACTGCTGAATTATTTGGGCTCAGACGGAAACTTCTGGAAAGCTGACGGCTTTCGTCCAACAGTATGATATCATGTTCCCCCCTTCCCCATCTTTTAAAGCATGCACTGGGCACGGCTGGCGTTTCAGCTGGCACCATCCAATCAAATCCCAAGGGATAAAATCAGTCCTCCTATGTTTTTGTTCTGCTAATTACCTATTTTACTTGGAAATAAGTCAAACAACAGAGGTAAAACGCACTCTAAAAGCCATTTCACGTAGTCTTTCAAACAGCCAATTCAGCAACTATACATTTCATTACTGTTAACCACCACTGGTGGTTTCTAACGTCATTCAGAGCAGAGGTCAAGGGTGCAATAGCTCATATACCTCTCCCACAAGACCACAGTTGATGCCATAACTAACCTAATCACAATACCAGGACTCAGAACAACAGGGAGTGTGGGTTGAAGGCCCCTTCAGCGATTTACAAATGTCCAACCCATACGGCTGTAGCAACAAGGTATGCGAAAGATAACTTATCAGTCCATCCTTGCAACACAACGCGAGTTCTGGGGTGGTTTGGTCTGCTTCTTACACCAGGTTATACATCTTTCAGCATTTTCACCTTGGAAAAAAGCAAGTCTTTGGATGCTAAAGGCCGCTATGGCAGCTAAGTCCAGGTTTTATTAAATTTTCAAGGCTGCCATTTTGTGATGTTTAGCATCCACATATGATGAAATGTGTCTCAGTCCCTATTAATGAGGTCTAACTGGTTGTTCTTGCTTACGTTTGTTACGTAACATAACGTAACGTTCTCAGTGCTATTTAACTCCATCCAACTAGTCTACCTATCTGCCCTTGAAATAGGGTTACAAGGGTTACATCTATTAATGTGAATGTTAAGAGCCCTTATTGTATTTGGGCAGCACAGTCTGCTGTTTGAGGGAAGCAGGTTAGTGTAAAGGACCCATGGATTCACAGAGCTAACGTTTAATAAACCCCCTGCATCTCCCTGTCACTCAGCCCCCGCTCCATGCCTTCAAATTAATAATGCAGCCCAGTGAGGGGGGATGGGTCAGTCCATCAGCGGGTTTAAACCGTGTACTAGCATCATCTGCACAGTTGTGTGCCGCTCGTACTTACTGAATGCTCAGTCTGTTTGAGGTGAAGGGTTCACATGCAATGATCCCATCTAGAATCCCTCTCCCTCTGTCCATCCATCCATCTATCCACCCACCCAGCCCTCCGCTCAACACAAACACAAACGCACTGTCAAAAGTACATATATATAGCCCGCGTGATCCTTCTGATCTTCTTGTCTGGTGCGTGTGTGTGTGTGTGTGTGTTTGTGTGTACACACATTGACATGCAACAGTCAGCAAGTGGCAAGCATCTCCTTGTTAATATGCACTTATTTTCATTTTCATTTTTTTTCCAGACACGCATACCCCAACCAAACCCATAGCCTTGGCCTGACATGCATACATGAATAAGTGACAAGACTAACGAGAAATGGATACCGGGCTGCCTGCAACAGAAATACAAATAACCTCTTCCCTTCAGTCCAACTCGTGTGCTCCAGGCATGATTTGAATGTTAAACACATGTTGACTTATGCATGAGCTGGGGACAGCAGGCAGTGACTGGAAATGGTATTACAATGCCGGTACGGTTAAAATAATATGACTGTCACACGCATTACAATGTAGGTTAAGAAAGATTTAGTTTACTTTATTGGCGTTTATGTGAATCCAATAGGATTATGCCTTCCGTAATGGATCTCGATACCGTAAACAGATTTTTATTTATGTTTTATTTATGGTGAGCACATCAATGCTAGCATTTGTCAATATGACAATGTTAGCGGTACGCTTGAGTGACATTATGAATAGTTTTCCCAGAGTCTGGCTGTTGAAAGCCATTATGGATCCAGCAGCAAGTGTCTCACGTAGCAAAAAGCACCTCAGCCCGAACTCTCTCTCTTTCGCTCTCCCTCTTGCTCTTCTCTCAACAACCTTATGCCCTGGGTTGCCGGTGCTAAATGGTGAGAGAGAGATCGCATTTACCCAACATGCATCTTTTTCCACTGCTTCTCATTAGCCTTCCAACCGCCACTTGTTTTTTTCTGGTCTCTCACTCAAAACAGATGTGCCACAAGTTTTTTTTATAATTTCCAGCGGAAGATTTTGTATTTCGTTTTTTTGCGAAACAAACTATGAGATGATGTGATTAGGAGCAAACATGAAAAACAGATCTAAAAAAATACGTACATAAAAGAACATTAAAACTGTTTAAGACAAAAGTCACAGTCTAAATAAATGTTAAAGAGACGCATAAGTGCAGCAGCGTAGAACTCACACACATTTGAATTTGCTTATTAATTTGGTTATTTTTAGAATGTAATCAACACAAGGCCCAATGGTACTGTGGCACCACCCTCCAGTACTCTGTCCCATGGTCCTTTCATCATCATCATCACCTCACACACACACACACACACACACACACACACACACACACACACACACACACACACCCTTTTCCTTCCCACAACACCCATAAAAGGGGCTGTAGGTTTTGGCCTGGAGCCTGAAACACAGGGGGTGGGGTTAAGAGAGGGGTGGGGGGGGGGGGGGGGTGGGGGGGGGCTGAGGCAGAACCCCAGAGTGCTCCAATGACTTCATACATCAACAGAATACCAGTGGCAGTGGTAGGATTGGGAAAGAGCTGGAGGGATGGAGGGAATAAGGACAAGGAGGAAGGAGGCCAGGGAAAGAATGAGGCCACTAGGGAAGTGGGCAGGTAGTTCGTTTTCAGGGGGAGGCTTCAATGTTCAAAATAACGCAGGGAATAAACCATCTGCATCTGGGGACAATGAATTACCAAACTCTTTTTCCGGCAAAAAGTTAAAGATGGAAGGTCTTCATAATATATGGTTAGAAATCCTTGTTGATTATATGGGATAACCAAATGCCAAATAAAGGAAATAAAATTGTACGTTTACTTTTAGTTAGTGATGATTGGTAGCACACACACACACTAATGAATCAAATCACACATTTCACACTCAAAAAAAAAATGCCACTGCCCCACCGTGTGGTGTTTGCTTTGGAGTACATCATGCTTACAATTAGAGCATTGACATGAGGGCGGATGCTGTCACCTCTCTCTCTCTCTCTGACTGTACTCACACAGCTCTTGCACATCCCATCTCTGATGCCCAGACCAGTCAGTTAGCTCTGGCTAAATGATGGTGGCAACAGCTTCTGGTGGTGCCCAAGCCAGGCATGCTGGCTACACAGATGGAGAAGACAGAAGGATGGGGTGAACGGTGGGGTGGAGAGAGATAGGGGTATAGAGGGAGGGGTAGAGATAGAAAAAAAGAGAGGGTAGAAGGAGAGAGAGCGACCAAAAGAGAGAGACTGAGAGAAAGAAAGAGAGATAGAGGTCGGAAGAGCAAGAGAGCGAGAGAGAGAGAGAGAGAGCAAGAGAGAGAGTGATAGGGAGGGAGCGTAAGAGAGAAATAGGGGGGGAGGGACTGGTGCTCCCAACAGCTGTTTGCCTCGGCCCTCTTATTGAGGTTGTTCACACTTTGGCCACATATCAAACATACAACAGAGGGACTAATTGCACCGTATATTTGTGAAGGCCAACATCTTATCCAATGAGTGCTGTTGCTATTTTGCCAGGGCAATATATTCTGGGTTTCGCTCTCAAAACGTTGATGAGAATACTTGAGGGCGGAATATATCACGGTATTACAGGAAACAACATTTTTTCCAACAACTGCTCTTCAAAAATAAAATCATTATCCAGGGTTAAGGGTAGATAGACATAACAAATCACACAATATCTTAGCATTTACATATATATATATATTTTACCGCTCTACACAATGTGTTAAGACATTAACAATCCCTACTTCTCATTTAACAGAGAGAGAGAATTGAGACACCACTATTTGCCCAAAAAGATAAACGGTAACTACTATCTCAGTTTCTCCCACTCAGTCTCACTTCCAAATCCTTCTGGGTCTCTCTGTTATAAAATGGCTGAAAAAAATAAAAACTTTCAAATCCATCCCACTTCACATCTCTGATTGCACTTCTTCCAGCGTGTATGTTAACTGGAAGAAGAAGAAGAAAAATGATATATATATATATATATATATTAACGTTAAGTTCCACTTCACGCCTGGGTCCCACATTGCCTGTTACTGATAACTGTGGGTGGCTTTCAAGTGGGGACAGGAATCAACGTATCTCACGTACAGCACCACTCCTTGCCTGTTTTCAAACACCCCCCCCCCCCTACACATTTTTTTTCTTCCCCCCTGATTCGGCTGAACAGATTTATCTCCCTCATATAGACTGTGTGATTCACGGACCTCTGATCTTTTCACTTCCTCGATATGAATCACCCGTTTCACATTTTCAAGAGCCGCAGCCCGGTGAGTAACTGCTTAAAAAAGAAAGAAAAAAAAAGACAGAACGAAAGAAAGAAAAAAAATCCCATTATAGTCATTGAAGTGACCTAATTGTCTGTGCTGGACGCTGCAGCGGCTGTCTGTGGTGCCTTGGGGTGTGTGTGTGTGTGTGGGGGGGGGGGGGTCTGTGTGTGTGTGAATATCTGTGACTTATGTGTGTCTGTGTGTGGGCCACACACATGCAAATGTATTATTGTCTGTGTGTGAGTGTGTGTGTGTGTGTGTGTGTGTGTGCGTGTGTGTGTGTGTGTGTGTGTGTGTGTGTGTGTGTTTGCAAGCATGTGTGTGTAAGGCGGGGGAGGGGTCTGCAGTATAAAACAGCGTTTTACGATGTTTGCTTCGCTGACCTCAAAGACAACGCGTTGCCGTTCCCCTGTGCATATGAAGAATAGCCCAGATGAGGAAGTGTTTGTTTGGAAAAACAAGGGCTTGCGGTAAGGCAAAAAATAGACAGTGTGGAACCCAGAGCCACATCACATGTGAATGTCGTTCCCAAGGCAGGGGATGGATACCTTTACAGCTCCCATCCGTGAGATTATATCGGCTATAATAATAATCCATAGAGTTGGGCAATGAATGTCAGTGTGATTTCAAGGGGTATAAGAGTAACAAAAAATTGACTTTTTGTGCTGTGTGCACAACAAAGGCTGTGGCTGACTGTGCATCTGGGCACAATACATTGTCTTTGTCTCTATTGCAACACACCGACTCCAACAGACACTTTTAATTAGTCCAAGGGCTTTGAGGAGTGTTTTGTATCTCCTATGATCTCGAAACCTTTATTAGTTCCATTTAAAGGGAACCATTAAAGGGAACATTACACAAGGTTTCTTTTGTTTTGTTTATTCTCATTAGCGGAGAATCCCTCTCGTACTGCGGTGACTGACGCCGACAACAGAGCGAGTATGAGGACCAACGCAATCCACATGTCTCAGGTGCCTCATTTGATTGGAATGTCATTTCAACGATGAACACACTACCAATCTCTGTTTCAATCTTGCCATGCCCTCCTCTCATCCTAATCAAGTCACACTATCTGTATTTTCCTCTGTTCGAAAATCGACCCATCCAAGCAGTTTGGCATCAGAGACAACTTCAGTACTACTGGATAACTTCAGTACTACTGGATAACTTCAGTACTACTGGATAACTTCAGTACTACTGGATAACTTCAGTACTACTGAAACCTGCATTGTCATGGTCATTGTGAAGTCTTTAGCCAATATATTTGACCATCAAAACGACACCATTTGTTTAGTAACATAAGTTCATCAGCACTGAAATCTATAATGTCTCACTAGCTTGTCTGCATGTACATACCGTTTGCCTAGTACTTATACAAGTTCTACAGAATCAGCATTTTACATCAGGCCTGCTACAACTGCAGTGAGGAGCACCCAAGAGTCTTCGGAAGTGACCGTTTCTACTGCATTGTCATTTCAATGCAAAATGTTTGTTATAATATTCCCAATGTGGTTCCCACTGGAGAGAGACAGCACTTTGCAAGATATGAGCAGTGGAAGAGGAGGAACATGAGAGAAGAAGAGAAGCAAAGGAGGAGAGGAGAAGAGAAGAGGGGAAGTAGAGGAGGATAAAACTAGAAGAGGAGGATAAAGAGAGTAGGAGAAGAGCAGTAGGAGTGCCCTGCTAACCTTCACAGATCCTGTCCAGCCTCTGCCTCTTCACTTTGTGTTTGTCAGTCAGCGCCATCCCTTCACAGCTCCAGGGGCCTCTTTCTGCTCCTTCCGGATCTCCGCCCTCCTATCTCCGCTCCACTAGCCAGTCAGCTCCACAGTGACTCGGCAGCCAGGTACAGGAAGGCCTTAAAGGGCACACTTTGATGTCTCACACCTGAAAGAAACATTCTCATCTTACTCAACTTTCATGTAAATGAAAATGATATTGTGGCCTTTAAGAGTTGCATTTGTATTCCCCGATTCATTTGAGCAATGAGGTAAATCAAATATTAAAAAGTTTTGTTTACTTCAGAGTCGGAACACAGTCAAACTAATATTTTGGATATTACATTTAAATGTTTGCTCAAGACACATTATGTGATCTTTAAAAGAAAACAGCAAACTTGCCTGATAATATAAAAATAAGATGATGATGATTTGATCGTCGCAAATTGAAATTACAAAGTAGTTTATTGTAGGGTCCCAGAAAAAGCCCAAAGCTCCTCTGAAGTAGAGCATCGGATCACCACTAGAGGGAGCCTTATTTAAAGAGCAACAGACAACTAGTCATTCTGCTGAGAATCATTTAGGAAAATTAAATATACCAATGAAAATAAGCACCATAATTAACGTTGCGATGAAACTTCAAAATTACACTTCTTGTTTTCCTCACTGTGGGGATGATGCATTGCAGAGACTAGAAGTTGCAGCCTACTACTATATTAGAAGAACATAGCACCACTTATAAATGAACAATTGGTCCTTGCCAAACCGATGGGAAAAAGACACACGCGGACGTGTGTGTGTATGCATGCATGCATGCATGCACGTATATACATAAAGACACACAGACACCTGAAGGGCAACATATCCCACAGAGCACTATGTGGGTCAGTTAGTCAGCGGATGGGAGGTCGTTCAAACAACCAAAAACCACTCAGGGCAACAGAAGACCAAAAAAATAAAGGTCTAAAATCCCCACAAACACATCTAATGGGGATGGTGATTTAATGGCTAGCTCTCGTTTTTAGTTTTCTTTCTCCTTCCCTCGTTTGTGTCATGAAACAGTGCAGGGCCGTCTCGCCTCGACCTTGACATTCAGTCGCTGATCCCCACAGCCGATATGACAGGAGGAGGAAATTGTTTACAGCTGAGGAGCAAAGTCAAAGGCAGGTGGTCCTGCTTTTATCGCCCAGCTTGTAACTAAAACCCTACAAAATGGAGGAGGGGGGGCGTGCATTCTAAATGTCACTGTGTATACCGCAGTCAACCTTGTGTGAACTGTTGCCTTTCCTTTTGTCATTTTTTGTGCTTCTAGATGGCAGAGAGACTGTAAACAATTCACGCTATACGTGCCAACGGGCACGAAATGAACCCTGGATGCTGTGTGAGTAGCTGTTCCTCTGTAGTGTTATGTTGGTGTTTATCTCCCATGTGCAGCAGAACACACCGGTGCCGAGTGCCTGTCCACCACAAACACGGGTGTGCCTCCTACTGGAACCGGGGGTCTACACTTAGGGGCCTTCTCTCCGCTGTTCAGTGCCCCCTTTTTTACTCTGGGGGGGGGGGGGGGGGGTGGCCTGGGCATGGGTGCCATAGAAAGCACCAAGCAGTGGGGGAACTGCATGAGCCAATGTTGAGAAAGTAATAAGTGTGTGTGTGTCGGGGGTCCTCAGCTGTACCTAGACTCTACCTACTGTTGACGCTATGTATTATCTACCAGCACATTTTGCCACAGTGGTGCAGAGCTGCAGGGCTAAAGTAACTAAGTAAGTAAACTTTTTTTCTACTTTCAAAAGCAGAGCACAGAACAGAGGTTAAGGCAACATTTGTCCTGTTAAGTTGTACTCGAACAACATGCATTCTGGCACGAATAGACATATACAGCTGCACTTGGCATTATAGTGCAAAATATTGATTGCTTCGATTGAAATCCAAGTGAACTAGGAACAATACACAGGAATCAACCATATTCACCTTACAATATGAATCTCAGGTTCAAACTTGTCTCAGACTAAGGATCCGCTTGAAATACAAAGATATAATTGGAGTATTTTGAAAGGCATCCGGCACTCCCACCCCACTCAGCGGGGCCTCTTCTCAAGCAGATAGAGACAGCTCCTACAGAACTACACTGTTTTCTGCCTTCTCACATTACCGCTTTTTTTCTTCCCACTGTCTCTCAATCTCTTCTTCTTCTGTTCCCTTTTGTGCAGTGAGAGTGCACAGGGAGCAAGGCAGGCGGGGGAAAGATCTTGTTTAGGTGGATAATGGCACTCACTTAAGGCTAGCGAGGAGGATGAGGAGGAGGAGGAGGAGAAGGAGGAGGAGGAGAAGGAGGAGGAGGAGGAGGAGGAGGAGGAGGAGGAGGAGGAGGAGGAGGAGGAGGAGGAGGAGAGTGGGTGCAATCAGGCCATCGGTGAAAAGAACGCGTGCACGAGAGACAGCAGAGAGGAAAGAGACTGAAACAAGACCGGGAAGGAGGAGGAAGACATGCCTGGCAGGGGGAGGCGGCGGGGGGGGGGGGGGGGGGGGGGGGAGAGTGAGGGAAAGGCAGGGAGGGAGAATGACAGATAGGGAAAGAGAGGGAGCAGTTATCTCATGTGAACTCTGGACAATGTCCAGAATCAGGTCCGGACATTGTCCAGAGTTGCCCTTTTCATGCATGAGGCACACAACAGGAGACTGTCCGTGTCAGACGCGTTCAATCGTTGGTTTAGGCGAGGGGTGGCGTGCAATAGGCAGGAAATGACGCAAAACGTACGCTGCGGGAACAGCATTTTTATTAAACGCACATCAAAGAAGGCGCACAAGACTACCGACTCATCCGTCAGGATGATTGTTTTTGCGTTGATGTCTTCTTCCTCAACCCCAGATGTTTGTATTCTCACGGTTTCGCGTCAGTCGCATGGGTGAATTCCTCTCTTCTTTGCGTTTAGCGCCACCTACCCTATCAGAGTACGTAGAGCAGGGTCTAGTCGCCGTGAATTCTCCGGAAGATGACCTGCTCTATTCACAAATGGGCTCAATCGGACGTTGTACTAGGGCGCTGGCAGGGAGCAAGTAAGGTCCGGCCCAGATTTCTGACATTTGTGTCCTCACTTAAAGCTCCTCCGGGTAATGTCTACATAAGTGCAGGGTTGCAGTGCATGTGTAATAGGGGCTAGAGACAGAGAGAGAGAGCTTGAGTCAGAGAGAAAGAGCTTGAGAGAGAGAGAGAGAGAGAGAGAGAGAGAGAGAGAGAGAGAGAGAGAGAGAGAGAGAGAGAGAGAGAGAGAGACAGACAGACACAGAGATATATAGGCTGAAGTCAGCTTTCAAATAGAATATCATTCCAAAAGAAGAAAGCGGTGAAACAGGTGGCAACAGGTGAACAGAATCCAGTGAAACCTAGCAAGCATTTGCTTGATCTTTTCAGACGCATGTATCTTAAAGGGGAAGTGCAGCACAAAGGAAAGGAAGGAGGGGGGGGGGGGGGGGGTGTGTTGCCTGTAGCCAGGGAACAAAGTCTCCTTTTTTTTTTATAATCAAGAGAACCTTCACTGGTGAAAGCCTGTGAACGAGGTCATTTCTAAAATAATATATATTTTAGCAGCATTAAAAGCCCAAACCAGTCCACCACCTCCTCAAGCCTTTCTCACACACACACACACACACACACACACACACACACATATACACAATAAACGCAACCTCTCACACACACACAAGAAACGCAACATGTCACAGACACACACAATAAACGCAACCTCTTTCACACACACACACACACACACACACACACACACACACACACACATACACACACAATAAATGCAACCTCTCAAACACACACACACAATAAACGCAACCTCTCACACACACACACAAATAAACGCAACCTCTCATACACACACACACACACACACACACACACAAGAAACGCAACCTGTCACAGACACACACACACACACACACAATAAATGCAACCTCTCACACACACACACACACACACAATAAATGCAACCTCTCACACACATACACATACATTCATGCACGTAAGCACACAACATAATGCACACACATACATGCACAAACATACACACACAAACACACACAGAACACATACACTCCAACAAAATGCAAAAAACATACACACAAACACCTCTTTCCTTTTGAAATGAACATTTCATAAATAGCACAGGAAAGCTAAGGGTGTGTGTTGGACTGGGGGGGGGGGGGGGTAATTGTGCAGTGGTTATCAAAGCGCTCAAGTGAACACTTAAAAGTCATTGATTTATATATTCTGTAAGTGCAAGATAGCAGAAAACTAAAGGAAGCGAGGATGGGGGGATGGGGGGAGGAAGCGGGAGGGAGAGTGGTTAAGGTTTCCCTTCTCTCATTAATCGGATAGTTGGGGCACATAAAGCTGTCACTCAGATGCCGGATTTATACCTCCTACCCTCCCCCATGCCCATAGCGCTCCTCCCCTACTCTCCCTCGCCTATTCGCGCCTCTCCAAGCCTGGAAGTACACTGCCGTTTGCCAACACCAGAACCCCTCTGACCGGCCTCTCCTCCATCACTGTTACCACCCTCCTTAATTCAGGGTCTGCCTCTCCGTCTGTCTGCGTCTCTTGCCCAATACCTTGGCTTCCCTCCTCTTCCTGTTCCCTCCCTATTTCCTACAGCTTTGCTTACTCTCTCTTTTTTCCACTGTGCTACTCTAGCTCTCTTTCTCTTACTCTCGCTTTCTTGCTCTACTACTAATTGCTGACTTGGGCTGAACACACACACACACACACACACACACATACACACACACAGATTGGAATGTTGTTAATGGTGGCAAACGAGGCTGCTAAGGAATCAAGACCAGCACAATCCACTTTCTCCTTCATCTAAAGAACCACAAAGACTACAACAACAAATTCATTATCTGCTGGATAAGGGATCAAAAACCTGCATTGGAAAGATAGCACTGAGGCTGTGTATGAGGAAAATAAGGCAAAACAATCATTAACACAGATGTGAGAAAGAGTTGCATCTAATTCCTTAATTGCTTTGAATCTATTGTGTTATTAGTAATAGTAACTATTAAGAGACGATTAAGTATCACACAGATGCACACACAGACCCACACAGATGCGTGTGCGCACACACACACACACACACACAAACACACACATCCAAGTCAGACACACACACCTGAAAGCATGCGGACAAGAACGTATAGGTAAATCACATTGACTAAAGGCGGTGTCAGTAAGTTCTTTATTGCACTTTAATCTCTCTGCCCTACTTTTCTGTTTTGTTCTAATGGGAGCCAACCTCAAGCCGTCTCATTGGAACAAGGGCACAAAGGGGAGAACCACTGTATGGAATGGAGATTTCCACCCACAATCCACAAGGAGGAAGTTGAACATCCTTGACTTCTTCAAAATAAAGTCTTGAATTGTCTTGGAGGTTAGATACAGATATCTGTTGGAATACAGATGTCTGTTGGGATACTGATGTCTGCTGGGATACAGATGTCTGTTGGGATACAGATGTCTGTTGGGATACTGATGTCTGTTGGGATACAGATGTCTGTTGGGATACAGATATCTGTTGCGATACAGATGTCTGTTGCGATACAGATATCTGTTGGGATACAGATGTCTGTTGGGATACAGATGTCTGTTACGATACAGATGTCTGTTGCGATACAGATATCTGCAAATATCTGTATCCTCAGAACACAGCCGAGGCTAAACATGAGCTAACCTCCCCTTCCCCGGAATCACACTGCTAGTCACGCACAGTGGAAAAATGTGACACGCGGCAAATAACAGTGTGTGTGTCATGTGAGAAAATAAGATCAGATTAAGGCTTGATTTTTAATAAAGGAAAACAAAAGGAGGGAGTGCATTCCTTCCATGAGCAGCCAATATTAAAGTCCACACTCTGAGTGATACAGTTGACACTTTCTAGCTTATCTCAGTGTTATGGTTTATCCAGCTATTTAACACCTCCTTGTTTTTCTACAAACAATTTATTAAGAGAAAGCCTGGCATTGTTTACCATAACCGCATCATTGAACATTGGCACCACTTTCAACAGACAGAGCAATTATCCAGTAATATCCAACTTTAACCACAATGATCCCTCACACGAATAAACACAGTTCATGTTTCAAATTGATTATTGTGTCAAGTCACGTGACTCAAGCAAACTTATGTTCGTCCACATTCTTCCAATCAGCAGTGGACGGTACTAAGGGTATTGTATAATAAGCCAGGATGTGTGCGATTTGGTCATACGTTGTGGCTGTGGTTAGAATTTATAGCTGCAGAAATTATGAAGGCTTGCAGTCAGGAAGACAAATCATGCCATTAATGTTACGCTAGAAGAGACAAATGCATGACCTTAGGTAACCGTTTTGTGTAGGCATATTATATCGAGGGAATGTGCCAAACACACACACACACAAACACACATCTCTATTTATTTGCAATATTTATACGCCTACAGGCTTAAAAGCTGAATAACTGATCTACTGTGCCACAGTGGTCTATTTGGATTTTAATTTATCCATATTTGCTTAGAGCAATGTTTATGCTGTTTCTCATTTCCCAATCAAAATGTTAAATAATGAAAGGCAAGCCATACCAGAAAAACAATACTTCTAAACACCAATGTTTTAGCTTTCAGCACTCGGATGAACCCAGCCAAACAAACAGCCACTGCCATTTGTATAATTACACTACCTAATGGCTAAGTGTTGTTTGTTTTAACAATCAAATAATCAGAACAATGCAAAAGAGTAAACATTGACATTTAAACAATATTAAAATCCGATTTGATTATTCCAGGGTTTCCAGCACCTGTCTGTAGGCGAGGCACAGCGCCTCCGCTAAATGACGGACCGACTCTACAAACAAACTTTTCACAAAATTACTATGTGCGCTTCCGTTTATCAGCATCTGCGTTCAATTTGACGTAAAATATAGTCCACTATTAGTCTATACTATAATATAGGCTAATATAATAAACTGTATGCTAATTAATATAATAATAATAATAATATCATCTATGAAATCTAATAGAGCCTATTAGAATGTGATGTAGGCAAGATGTATAGCCCATACAACATGATCTAAGAGCTATCATTTGAGTGTAATTTGTTAAAAATTGCAAAGTCATCTGTCAGGTAGTAGTCTGAGAAATGTAAGAATATCTTCTGTATTGTACAACACAATTTAGCTTTAAGACTCTCTCCCGCCAAATTTCTGACCAATCAGGGCATCTCTTCTCTGATTGGTTTAGGGAATTCATCTGGCCTGTCAATCACATATAGCTAAGCTCGGGCTAGTTCAGTATATAACAATAGAGTAATATCTTATCTTACACGGACTAGTTCAGAACCTACTTTTATGCACTCTGCTCTATTAATCTGAACAGTTGGTAATTCCATGTCTTCAGTTGCTGCTGGAAAGCCTTTGAGTTAAGCCCTTTATTTCACTTGCAATATCCTAATGACAACATTTATCCATTTGATATATAGTTAAGAACAATTCAGCAGAGACAGAATCTCAGACTAGGGCGGTAAAGAGGGCCCCTTCTGAACATGCCTGACTACAACCATAAGTACATTTGGCTCTGATTACAAATGTATTTCACTGGAAATGTTGATGAGTGTATGCTGTTGTACTTTGCTTAAATCCATCAACACGAGCAAGGATGTTGAAACAGAGTCTGTCGGTTAAGTCATTGATCTGGTTGCCAAAGTTCCAGCAAAAAGAAAGCTTCCACATCACACAAATGGTGTGCAAGCTACAGGGCGTTCCACAAGAACAGACCTTGAACTGAACCAGGTCAGAAGCACTCATGCATGCAAGAAGCAGCTACAACTAGCGACCAAAGGAGAATGAATCTCCTTCCTCCACGCATGCCAACCAAAAGGTAACGGCGAGAAAGAGTAAGTTAAGAGTTTAGTCAGGGTGCGTTAAGGGAAAAGGGCAATCTGGCCCCGAAGGCCGAGCAGCCGTGAGCCCCACACCGCTGACCTAGATTAATAGCAACCATGGCAGCAGTGAGACCACTCAGCGCACAGCCCTGTTTCCTGTATCCTGCCTGTGTCTGCGTATGAAACGACTCCATCTGTCAGACTCAGCTGGGCTGTGAGAACGCTGCCGAATGCATGCATGTGCACTCGACACACACACATACACACACGTCAGCTGAGAACTGGGTGCCATGGTGGGCGTACAAGGCTCTCCCTCCAGCATCCGGGAGAGGAGGAGGAGGAGGAGGAGGAGGAGGAGGAGGAGGAGGGGGGGGTGACCAGTCCCAGAAGGTTTTATTCAGTGCCATCTTCGTATAAAATACACCCATGGTTCCTCTGGTAACACTGAAGCGAAGGCCAACGGACAGAAAGACGGCAGACTGGCCAATGTCTTGTAGGCGAGTAGAAAGCTATTTCACTTGTATGTCTGAGTGCTAACATTGACTCTCTTTTCAGGTCTCCTAGCAATGCAACGATGAGCTGCTTTTGAGAACAAATGGGCAGTGTGTGTGCCCGTGTATGCATTTGAGTGTGTGTGTGTGTGTGTGTGTGTTTGTGTGTGTGTGTGTGTGTGTGTGTGTGTGTATGTGCTTAAGTGCCTGCGTGCATTCGCGTGTGCATGCTGCCCATGTTCTTTCATGCGTGGTGGTATAACATGAAAAAAAGAAGAAACGAAAATCACACCTTTCACATGCATATGCGCATGGATCAGGCGGGTTAATTACACTGGCATGTTCCTGTACTTACAGCAGCTGGTATTCAACAGACAAACCAGAGACAGAGAGACAGAGCGACAGACAGAGAGAGAGAGAGAGAGAGAGAGAGAGAGAGAGAGAGAGAGAGAGAGAGAGAGAGAGAGAGAAACCCTCTCTTCCTCAGCCACCTGTTAAGCAACGCAGCGCCAGCATGAAGAGTTAAATATAAACAGACGCATGGCGAGGGGCCAGGTGTGCAGGGGATGTACGGAAAGACGTGGCTAGATCAATATGAGGCTTGAGTAGACAGATATATAACCTGGGTGGGTGGGTGAATTACAGGGTGAAAAATGACCAGACCATGTAAAAGTGAATATTTTTTAGAATGAATATATATCTCACAAGATTGAGTTGAAGATAAGTAGAAAGGATAAATGAATGTGTAGGAAGTTTGGGCCAAGTATTTAGACACAATCTCCTAGTATGTGTAATATGTAGGCTTTTATTTTAAACGTGACGTAAGTGACAAGTGAGGATACAACTAGCCGTAATCAACTAATTAATCGACCAAAAGCCAGCACATTCACACACTGTGCAAAATCACTTATTTTGTTTCAATTTGGATTGATGAATGCTTTGGAATGATTATCCTCCAAGTCAAATTGTGAAAAGGGAACTGTTTCCAAGTATGCGCACACACACACACACACACACACACACACACACACACACACACACACACACTTTTCAACCTTGGGGAATGTATAAAGCCAAAGAAATACTAAATTACCTTTTATATTATATAATTCTTTTTGTATTAAGTATATTTTCAACTAAAACACAGTTTTTGACACTCATTCTTATCCTCATGTGTCACCACATGTACAGCAGGAAGCGTAAAGTAAGAGGGGACTCTCCCTAGCCCAGTGAAACATTAACCCATACTAGTAAACCCTTTTGTTGGAGATCAGAAATCAAACAGCTCTCTGTGTGCCAAACAAGCAGATGAGTCGAGGAAAAGCCACAGCGCCCTGCTGTGCTCGTCTAGAGCCAGGAATCAAAGAGTTAGCCTGGGGCAGGCAAAACATTATCCATATTCATACTGGGTGTGGACTGCACCGCCCTGCACCAATAACTGTCAATATTTCGCTTATACGTTTGTAATGAGCGAATGACACCGTCTATATATATATATATATATTAAATTGTATGGCTAAGAGTGAGGATACACACAAAGTTATTGACTGTGTTGTAAATGGTGTTAAGCGACAAGCCAACAACCAAAAGACAGACCACTGTGCATGTGAGGCTGGGTGTATGTGTGTGTGTGTGTGAGTGTGTGTTGATGATACACACACCACAGAGCAGTTTCTCAAGCTGTGTTAACTTGGCATAAGTCCAGCACATCTGCAGCACATTTCTAAGGGGTTCGGATTTATTTTCTAAAGTGTTTTTTTGAAAGGGGGCTGGGCTAGCTTACTTCTAATCTGTTAAACTTTTAAACAGAGGCTGATCAATTTTCTTTTAGCTAATTTGTCACATGGGGAGCATGTTTTATGCGTACAGAGTCTGTAAATGAAAATCTGCCGTGAAACGCAGTCAGTGACTGTAAAGCATTTTAAAAACCACTGGTCACATTTTACACCAGAGGAAGTGTAGCCTTTCTCCCAGCAGTGCGTTAAGGGAGTCAATTGGATCAGTGGCATCCTGCCAGATTGCCTGTTTGGGCCGCTGCCAACATTTATGCAAGCAAAGAGAGTCTGTTAGACACACAAATGTATACTTTGTAAGTTATTTTTAAGCTTTTGCAAAAGCTTGGTGGGAAATGTATAACAGCTTAAGCATCCTCATGTCGCGGTTTCCTGAAGTAAAAAATGACTACACTCACAGCTTCCATGCATTTGTCAAACAAAAATGAATTACAGCAGTTCACACGCAGATCCCAACAGACATAACAGGTGCGAATTCAACACAAATGTGTGTACAATGGCTTTGATCATCCTGTGATCGCAGGATATAATAAACAGCAGTGAGTGCCAATACGTTGACACCAGCAGGCCAAAGTCCAGGCGAATTTCATTGACATCGCTGTCGCTGACTGGCTAATGCTACAACTTAGTTGATAATAAACCAATGCCGTGACGCCTCAATATGGAGCTTCACAGCGGGAAACCCCGGAGGGCCTTTTCAAGTTACCAGCAACACTTTACACTCTCAACTGTAATAAACCGGGCTGTTAAACCTAATCTGCATCATAACCATAACAATAAAATGTATATAGACTGATAATTGACCATTATAACATCAGGTTATTTTATTATTTTTACCTTACGGCATTATTCGGGATCTTAAGTGTACTACCTGTATTGGAATATGAGACATAAACATGTAGCTACATGTAAAGAATGCGTAATACGTTCTTTCTCTATCCACAACACAACAGCCGAAACATAATAAGCAAACAAAGAGCTAATGTACTTTGCTCAGAGAGGGCATTTATTTGAACTACTCCGAAGGCACGAAGGCGCCGTGAAAGAAGCCGCGCAACAGCGCCACTAGATCAGATTGAAACATCCCATTAGCTTAGCACATTCACGGGGGCCATTAGCATTTAAATATGCAGGGCCCAGGCTCCCATTTTAAAATGTCATTTTTACTTCTCTAACAGAAGGGTGCCGCTGCAGTTGTCAAAAACAACATTTTTTCCTCTTTTTTCTTCTTTAACTCAAGGACCTTTTCAAATGTCAGGGCCAATCAAACACAGCGCAACGGGTCCTGTGGGTGAAGAGAGAGAGAGAGAGAGAAAAAAAGTACATACACAGCTCAGAGGGCGAGGAGAAGAAAAGAGGGTTTATCATGAATATGCATGAGGGGTTGGATGGTTCCGAGGTCTGTCGTTTTTAGAGGATTGTAAGCGGAGGCTAAATAGTTTTGCTTGCTCACAGAGCAACTTGAGATCAACCTAGATTTCTCCGCTCCCTTTCTTCCTCACACCATGTCTAAACATCAATGTCAGCTCCACAATGGCCACGGCAGAGTGTGTGCATGTGTGTGTGCCCACAAAGCAACTCCCAAAACACAAACCCTTGCACTTTTTTATTTTTTTTGCTCTCCCTCACCCCCCCTCTCCCCCCCCCCCCCCCTCCCCCCATTCACTGCTGTCAGCTAATTTTACCGGGGGAAAGTTTTCACTGTAAAGTGGCGCTCAGCACAAACAAACACAGCCATCTCCTCTGCCGGCGCTAGGCCCACTTCAGCATTTTAGATATCTCTTTCAGCGCTCCCTCTCCCTCACATCAGCAGGACGCACCGTCTCCCCACACAGAATTCTTGTCAGCTGGCAGCGATAGTGGTCCTGCCGGGACAATGGACTGCAACCCTTTCCACATCCTCCTCCACCTCCTGCACCTCCTCCTCCCTAAACACCCCCACCCCACCTCGCCCCACTCCTACATGCCAGCTCAGAGATGCTGAGACTGGAAAAATAGAGTGCGATAGAATAGTGAATAGAAAGGGAGAGGGGATGAGATAAAGAGAAGGTGGAATAAAGCATAATACTCCTGTACTCTGAGTCTGAGAAGGAGTGTGTGTGTGTGTGTGTGTGTGTGTGTGTGTGTGTGTGTGTGTGTGTGTGTGTGTGTGTGTGTGTGTGTGGTTACACTGGTTGCCATTCCTGGACAGAATTAGACACACATGCATATAAGCTTACGCACACATACACACACACACACACACACACAAACACAAACACACACACACACACTCTGCTTCTCCATTATTTCCCTATTGTTTTCTAAAATGGCCAGCGGTCTTAGAGCTCCTGTATGGTGCAGACATCTGGGAGGGGAGGGGGGCCGTTATTAGCCATTAGTGTTGATGCTGAGTGCATCCACCGCAGATGTAGCGGTGGTGGTGGTGGTGGTGGTTGGTGGTGGCAGCCATCGTTCATAACAATGCCCTCGGACAGCCTCTCGTCTCTGTCTCAGAGAGCTGCCTAGGACTCCCTGCTAAGGGCAGATGGGGCTTTGTCTACGTGCCTTTCTGCCTAAGTAGAATAGAGGCGCACATACACACACACACACACACACACACACACACACACAAGTGTATGCCCACAAACACATGCCGACTCGTGTGCACAAGAATGGACGTGCATTTTGATTTCCCATTATGCCCCTTTCTCACACTCACTCACACACACTCACACACACACACATTTTGGAGCTCTGACAGCGGATTGCAGCTGATGAGATGTATGTACACATCTGCAGCTTATAGCACCATATCCTAATTGTCCATCTGCATCACTTACATCTTCATCCCAACCCCCCCCCCCCCCCAGGTCTTCCACCTCCATCATTTCAAATACACTTATCCCCAACGCGTGTGCGATCACGATCAATTAGGAGCTTCTTTAAGGAGAACTCTGCTAGTCATTATGGAGGTGGGTGGGTGGTGATTGAAGGGAGGATAGGAGAGGGTTGGAGTGTGTGTGTGTGTGGGGGAGGGGGGGGGGTGTGCATGGAGCAGTGTCTGAGGTGGGAGCCTATTAGGAAGAGAAGTGGTGGGAGGAACCTCCTGCCGTGGCGCTAAGTACAGGGAGGTCAGTAAACATCCACTGCAGCGATGCCACCACAGGGCCCGGAGCCTCCGCACTGCTGCGTAATGAGGTCGATAATTCACCCGCTTTAATGGCAGCCGCCCCGGACTAACAAATAGACACGCATCGCATGCCACGGCGTCACGGCCATATGTTTGGTTCTTTCTTTTCTTATCCATCGGACGATTATTGACTCGATTATCGATTATTCTGTGGACTATTATGTTGTTTGATTAATCGTTTAGTCTTTAGAATGTCGTATATGATAATGGAAATTGCTGCTTGACCAGAGCTCAGTGGGTACTGCTGGGAAATTTCACTTGATGAATGATTAGAACGATTATTGATTCATTTACAATCAATTGATTTATCAACCAGGCTACTAATTTGCTCACGACACGAGTGTCTAACAATTATATTAAAGAATAAAACACTGCAGTGCTTACACACACATAGACAGACGCAATGAAATGCTGTGTCTATAAAAACAATGAACAATCCAATGAGACTGGTCTTACTTGGATGAACTGCAAATGTGCTGCAGACAGCACATCAGAGAGTGAATCAGTGAAATCAACGCCAATTGCATTTATTATCCGCTTACATATGTATGCCAAAAGAAGCATAGTCCCATATTTGATTGTAAGAACAGGACACATGCATGCACACACTGCCTTACACGCATAAACATACACACACACACACACACACACACACACACACACACACAGAGCGGGAAACATCCTGGGCAAACAGGCTTTACCAGGGAGCACAATCTACACCTGCTGCTGTCTTGTTTAGTCCAGGTCCACTCTCCCGAAACTCTCACGCTTTATGACGACAAAGAGTAACTCTATACACGACAGTCAACCCGGACACATGTTTTACAGGTAACATTCCGGAATTAGTGTTGAAATATGACAAGCAGGCAAGAGATGCAGCGGTTGACCTTGTACTATGTACATGATGTTAGACGGCCACCACCAGCAAACTGGCCAGCCAACAGGACAATATGTTTTTATATAACCCATCTTCCAACTTTGGATGCGCTAATTGGAAGACCATGTTTTGGATGTAAGTATATAGATGCAGGGAAGGACGTTTAACACGAGTGTCACCGGAACATATACAACTGTTTAATCCAAATCAAATAGCAAAGCGCAGTGGAAACAACACGCGTATTAGGATAAACTTCACAAAACCTTAGCCATCCCAATATTGATATGGCTCCTAACCCCTACAAAGTGAATGACACATGCTTCCATCCATACATTCAATCTCATTCGGCCTGTAATAAAGTTGAAATTATATCATCATACATTACAGACATACATCACATATATCCTCTTTGCAAAACTGTCAAAGATAAGCCTAACTTCAATTGACCTCGGTAAGAATCATAAACAAAACAAAAAAATCACTATCATGACGCCAGGCCCATCAATCAGCCTGTTATTATTCTTTGTGGCCAGCGGTGTAATTGAGTGACATTAAGCTGTAGATTCCAGACCCTTGGCAGATGGCGTACTGTCATTTCACACCTATTCTCTCTCTCTCTCTCTCTCTCTCTCTCTCTCTCTCTCTCTCTCTCTCTCTCTCTCTCTCTCTCTCTCTCTTTCTCATCACAATCCCGTAAAACTCTCTCATGCCAGCTCCTATGGGGACTTTTAGGAGGAGTTAGCGGATTTGCCATTATGGGAATCCTCAGCAGAATTCACGAGAGCTATTTCAGCAGCGTCCAAATTACAGTGTTAAATGGAGTATTGGGTTCAGAGAATATCATTAAGCATGTGTAATTGCTTTACTTTCTCTATGGCCTCAAATAGTGTCAGATTTGCGCAATATTTTTTCGCTTTTCTACTGTCCCTCTATGCGCTCACCACAATTAATAATTACTAGTTTGTAATAGATTTAAAGACAAAAAAATCATTATGACTGTACTACTGCATATTACATCTAGTGACATGCATGAAACATAACTTATATCAAACATTAAACACCTAAACAGCATGATATCATCTGGGCTGTCAATCCAGAGAGAGCGAGAGACAGAGACATAATGAGACAGAGAGAGAGCATGTGAAAGAGCATGTGAAAGAGGGAGAGAAAAAACAAACAGGTGGTGAGCAAAATAAAAAACAAAAGCAGCCAGACATGAACAGCATCCTCTGCCCTGACGGGGATGCACTTGGTTCCCAGCATGCCAGTCATTAAACAGTAATAACTGAAAACCTACAAAATGCACTTCTCTCCATGCACACGTGAAGCAAATCCACCCACAAATGCATGAACGTGCACACTAATGGTTGCCCTCAACCCAGTGACTCCATTGACTGTACTGGGGGACATCTGTTGAAACAAAAAACAAGACTCCTGGATGTTTCTAATACAAAAGTGCAACAAAGGCCTAACAGGCCACAACACACACTGCTTTCAAACACAGCAAGTGCAAGTTGTGTGATAAATATTCAAGCACCGCATTGCTTTTTTTTCTTACCTCTCTGCTCGTGTGTGAGATCAAAAGGCCCTGATAGGAGCTGCCATGTTCATTGTGATTCTGCATGAGATGCACACGCCTTGACACACGTGTGTGTGCCTTGTGTGGAAGGAAGGAAACGTGGAAGAGGGAGGGTGGAGGGGCTGGGGGGGGGGGGGGGGGGGGGGGCAACGAGGCTTTCATATCACAAGACAGGGAGACCATGCAACAAATCTACGAGATGTAGGTTCAACCCCCAGCTGAGATGAAGGCGGCGAGGGATTGGGGAGAGGGGGGGGGGGGGGGGGGTGAGGTTGGTGTGGTGTTGCGGTGCAGGTGCAGGTGGAAATGACATTAAAAGGAAAAGCAGGGGAGTTCGACAGCTATTTGAATAAGGGTTGCGTGTTGTTGCAGCTCACTGACAGCGTGACGTGACAAGATCACTTATGAGAACACAAAAACTGGCTGCTTTTTCAAGAACACCACTCTGAGAGAACAAATGATAACAATCTATTAGAAAAAAAGACACGAAAAAACGGAGGTACTGAGCCAAGTAGAATTATCTCCAAATAAGGACAACTGATCAAAATGCTTTCTGGGCAGGAAATTAAAATGGCAGACACACGCGATAAAAGAAGAAATAAGAGAAAAGACTGGAATGGAAAAATTGTAAGTAACTGTTGCTTGGTATGTTTTAGCACCAGTACAGGCTATAGCCAGCACATTATTAACAAGGGCCCTTTCTCCCACGTCTGGCAAAACGCTACGTTTCCCAGCCTGCAAGTGACAATACCCCTGGGAAGGAAAGCAGATGTCCAGTGCCAGCAGCACATCTGCATACAGCTCAGTGCTTGGCCGCCCCTCTTGAAGCCTTCTGCAACTTGAGCTTCTAAACACAAGAACACTTGTGGAGAAGTGAAAGGACTGGAGCTACCCCTATTCTCTACCCTGCATGTAGGCTAATTGGGTCTACACTGCGGTAGAAAGATGACTGACCTCCTGTGGATTGTTGGTAAACGCATTGCTGTTTTGATGTTTGACACTGATTAGGCTGATAATTCATTATTTAGTGGGTTATGAATGATGAGTACATTAAACAGAAAGTACATTTTCATCTAGAAACATCAGATCCGAATATCGCGCAGAGAGAAAGAGAGAGCGACAGAGAGAGAGAGAGAGAGAGAGAGAGAGAGAGAGAGAGAGAGAGAGAGAGAGAGAGAGAGAGAGAGAGAGAGAGAGAGAGAGAGAGAGAGAGAGAGAGAGTGAAGAGTGAAGAGTGATCAAACTTTAGATTCAAACTTACGTGGTGCTCTTGTATTTATACATCACATTTACTGGGGGGGGGGGGGGGGGGGGGTAATTAATTGACGATTCATTGTACAGTCACAAGTAGGCCATGAAAGCTTGAAGAAAATATTGCCTAGATCTTGATATGGGTTTTGTGTGCAACAGCGGAAATCGACTTCTACCGATGACTTTTAAAAGAGGAATCGCAGCATACTATTGGGTTTGAGGAAGCTAACGTGTTGAAAACAGTCCTCCCTCCCTCCTCCTCCTTCCCCCCCCTCCCGTGTGCCTCTTTGCTGATGGCGCAGGGAACACATGGACGTCGATGTGAGCGTAACGTTATAGCTTTCGAAACTATACCCCGCCGAAGAATAGCCTGCGCCACATTCTTTCTCAACGGGTTTCCGACCATCGTGAATGCTCCTACCTCGACTGGATGCTTACGGGGAGTTCAAACGTCGGCTTTCAGACTCCAAAAAAAGAACCAAGCATCGCGCGGGCTACGCATTTCAAATTCGCCTCGCTATCTTTGGATTGAGATAATGGTCCACCTTTTTGAGATGGCATGAAGAAAAACTTAATCCTAAACAGCAGCAGAGAAACGTTGCTCAGTCTTTGTGTCAAAAAAAAGAAAGAAGTGGGTTGTACTCTTCGCTAGGCTGCCTACTTGGTCCACTGTTTACTTATACGATTCATAAACACTCCGCTCCCTGGAAGAATTGAGAGGTGTGTATCAGACAGTTAGCTTTTCCTTTTCCTTTTTTTTTCTAGAGCTTTTTGAATAAGGCGGAGCCTTTGCCCACCTCGCTTTTACACGCGCACATGTGCACGCACGCGCGCTCACAGATACACCAAAGGGGAAAGAGCACCCACGCCCACGAGGGCGGCATTCTGTACTCGGCCCACAGTAGATGTTCGCGGGACATTGGGGATTTTGCGAGGAAAAAAAATGTGGTTGTAGTACAGCAAGAATTTCACTTTAATGGTGGCATACGATCCATGTTTAAAATGTTTAGATTTCACGAAATGTTCAGTTTCGTGAACTTCATGTCCATCCACACATTTTGTTAGCAAACATTTAGTTGTGATGTGACGAATACAATATAATATTATATTACATCATGCATCCTTGTTTTGATGTCCAGTGATGTTTACTTGACATCTTTATTCCTGTGTGAAATTATGTAATAATGTAATAATTATGTAATAAAGACAATATGAATATTTATTGATAGCTAGATAGTGAGATATATTGATTAGTGTACTCTAAGATACTATACTGTACCATACTATAAGATGTTAGACTGAATCAAGAAATTATTTGAATTGTCTATAGTGTATTATTCTTTGTTTGTGACTCACTGTTTTCTGACTGATCTGAAAGATCTGAAACAATGGTCATTGAACTGTGAGAGCAACAGGGCAATAACAGTCAGACACACAGTCATGATAGTTGTTTATTATGGTCATGAGATGATTTCTGATGAAAGTATGATTATTTGTATGTATTTGATTGAACTTGTGTGTACCTAAAATGTGGTAATGGTGATGCAACAGTAGATATGCAATGCATGCTGTACTTATATAGCCTATAGAACAGTGAAATGTATATATATATATATATATATATATAGATGACCCTTGTTTTTATAAATGTATCAGATATTCCATCGTTGCACAATAATGCAACATTCTGTTGGATCCAATCTTTAATGCAAATAGATTGTTGATAAGTCACTTATCAACAATCTATTTGTGTTTATTGTGTAACATATATGTTACATAATAAAATAGCTATAGACAACAAGTTTTTGTTGTCTTAACATATTCATCGGATGGCTGCATCAAAACGATTGCCCAATTATACAATCTAGGCTATAATCGTACACCTTGCACACTTGTATTCCCCTATGAATCGATCACTGACAAACAGGTTGTGTGAAATCAAGACAAGTCAAAACAGAAAATCCTTTTTTTTCTCACATATTATGATGTTATATGCTCATTAAATGAATACTCCAGTTGTAAGAGGCAAGCACACACACACGGACAATACTCACACACACAAGCACACACACATACGGACAACACACACACACACAAGCACACACACACACGGACAACACACACACACAAGCACACACACACACGGACAACACACACACACAAGCACACACACACATGGACAACACACACACACAAGCACACACACACACACACACGGACAACACACAATCACACACACGGACAACACACACACACAAGCACACACACACACGGACAACACACAATCACACACACACACAGACAACACACATGCATGCACACACACACGGACAGCACGCAAACACAACACACACACGTGCACATACACACACAAACACACACACTGTACTGTAGGTATTTGAAAGGAGCGGTATTGTGCAAGCGCATATTTCCACAGAAAGACATTATTTCTTCCCTCAGTTCCTCCTGGCAGAGATCTGAGCGTTTGACCTTTTTAAAATGCAAAGCGATTCGTCTTCTCCAGAGTGAACGGGAGGCTCATGATTGTGCTAGTAAATTTGAGGGACTTATGCAGTTACTCAAAGAGAGCGGGGAGAGAGGAGAGGAGAGGAGAGGAGAGAGAGCGGTGTGTGGTTGGGGGTGTGGGGAAGCTGTCTCCATGCCTTGCTGAAGTCTTGACTTGGTTGGGGGAATATAATAACACCTCAGAGGGTTATGTTAATCTTTAAAGACAGGTTATTCTTTATGCTGCTCCACTCCTTACCTAATTTGAATGAATATCTTACAACACCAACCTTGGTTTAGTATCCTGGCGGCAAAGTCTTTCCTTTTTTTTGGTCTTTTGTCTTTAATTTTTTGCTTCTTTTCCTTTTATTTTGACACTCACACACTTTGAATAACCTTAAGGTTTGAATTCTTTACAGGTCTTGCAGCAGTGTTTTTTATTTTTTATATTGAGATATGATGTTGATATTGATGTGGTATTATCTGGGAATTTTTGGGGGTACTGATCTCTCATAAATGTGGTGTTTAGTTCATCATAAAGGTAAAGGTGCAGCTGTAGTGTTACCGCTGCTCAGTCATCAAAATCGTCATCGTCATCGACAACTGGTGATGCTTATCGAGATACTGTCATGTTATCAAGTCACGGTATTGTGTTAATATATTGCCTCCTCTCACTGTCCTTCTTTCACTCAACCTTTACTTCACCATTTCATCAATCCATTTATCCATCCCCCCGCCCCCTGGCCAACCTCATCATCATCAATTCCTCTAATACTGATATTTATAGCCATGCTGACAACACTATGATCAGACATGCTACTCTTGCAGTACCTCATCAATAATGGACACTAAAGAGTGGCCAGAATCCCACCTCTTTTCTGCATACTGAGAGCAGCAAGTGGCGCTAATTTAGCTTCAACATCATTTCGAGGGCACTTGTTTTGAGCAGTGGAGGAAAAAAAGTGGAGCTTAAACTGAGAATAGTACAAACCCCCCCCCCCCCCCCCCCCCCCACACACACACCCACACCCAATGTGACTACGCATACGTAAGCCATTTTAATGAGCAGCACATGGGAATGTGATTTACATTCAATAATAATGTCAGATTGTTAAGAGCACGGCTGTGCATGTGCCTCCTACACTAAGTGCACGTACAGCTGCAAAAAATATTTCCTTCAACCATTTACACTGAGACTAGACCGGGTTCCAACAAAAGCCACGCACGACTCGTTTCACCCTGCACTTAAGTCTGATTGTGTTCCACTGCATTAATGCCTTCATGGTACATATTCCTTCTGAGTTTCTTCTCAGAGATATTATTAAGAGGAACTAGCCACATTGTCTGATATTCACTCCTCTCTAATACAAAGAAGATGAGGCGAGGATTAAGATTTTCATCTGATGATGGCTGAAAACCTTTTAACAAGAAGCCTTCAGAAATAACATGATGCAAAGTTACCGGCTTACCTTGGAGAACAAAAAAAAAAACGGTTTCATAATGTAGGTTCTACAAAAAGTGGCAAGCAGAACAAGTTAAACAGTTATATGTGGTCATCATTTGCTATATAATGACAAGAATGTGCTTGAGCTAAGCTACATTGTTCAGCTTATATTTTGAAGGTATTTTCCCAGTTTATTTAGTTGTGTATATTTAAGTGAAGTGTTTGGCTAGTTTAGTTGATTACTTTCAGACAGGGAAGATAATATGTAGATTTATGCAGTTTAATTGAGCTATCTTGGATGCTCCTGCTGCTGAGCGACCTGAAATTAATTAAAGATTAAATCAAATGGATTTCTCGGAGCAGCGCTAGGTCTACACAGTTGCGCAAACAAAGAGAAAAACAAGTTGTTTCCTTGTTTTGAAGCAGAGGTAGTAATTACTAAAAGGCAATAGATTTCAACAAAGCTCAAATCAGAGCCTTTGGTGTCACTTTGTTTCACTCGCAGCTGTCTCTGCCAATTAGAATACCCTGTTGCGTTTTCCCGCCTTTTTGGCAAGTAGCTGAGAGACAGCGGATAGAGGGCGAAGGCATTCATTTTTTGAGGTCGCACTTTTGATGTGTGAAATGAGATAGATTTAGCCGTCGTGCCTAGTAAGATTAAACGCTGTGTTGACGCAGTTAGAAAGTAAAAGTCAGGATGAAAGCGAGAGGACATTAAATCCAGTGATGAAATGCACCGCAACACAGGCGAGCCAAGTGGAGCTGCTCGTCAAGTGAAGGGAAAAAAGGGAATGTTGTCAGTGTTGTCAGTTAGTTTCCATGCCTGTTTTTATGTAACTCTCATGACGACTAAATGTGGGATTTTTATAATAGGCCTGATCTGAAAAGGCATGTTCTTTTGACAGCTTTATAAAACTTCATCAAAAGTAAAACGTGAGCACCCATTTTCGTAATCACAAAAGTCGAGGAAAACAGCACTATTATTAACTACTAAGATAGAGTATAATCCGCTTGATTTCTTTACAGCAAAGAATTAGCAAGGGAAATCACAAAATAAATGATTACCACCTAAAGCAAATGGGTTAAGTTTGAAGGCAAGATCAAACATGAACCTAAAGATGTATGATCCTTCTGTAATATGCTACATAATTAATTAATATTTTATTTGGGGAGAAAACGTAAACAGATGCTACATATGCACCCTTAAAATATACTGCTATTCATCTAGCTTCTATTTGCTTGATTCAATGTTCTTGAAGGGGTAGTCACATGTACAGACTGCTCATTGTGGCCCTTTGCTGATGACAAGCATGATGCAATTTAAAAAAAAATACCACCCACACATGAATTACCATGCAAACCGTCTAGATGGATTGGAACATACCTGGAGGAGTGTGATTCAATGTGAGGATTTATTTACCAGAGACATTGCTGTTGTTACTCTGTCTACACCTTGTCAGGCCAGACGATCCTGGAATACAGCCGTCGCAGAATTGGACAGACCTTAACTAATGCTACTGAGATTACTACAGGGTGCTATGATCACAAACACATGGATACACTCACACACATGCATGCACAAACAGACACACGCAAACACACACAAACCCACAGACATGCATACACACACACACACGTACATACATACATACATACATACATACATACATACATACATACATACATACATACATACATACATACATACATACATACATACATACATACATACATACATATATAAAGGCATAAAGGCTGTAAGCAGTTACTTGCTCAGAACAGAAACAGGGAAAAGGGAAGAGGGAGATATTGAGGGATATAGAGATACAGTGTGTATGTAGGAGGTAGAGAGAGAGGAAGGAAGAGAGTGCAAGAGAGTGTGTGTATGAGAAAGGGCGAGAGAGAGGGAGATAGAAAGAGAGAGAGATAGAGTGGAGAGAGACAGAAAAAGAGTGGAGACAGAGATAGAGCAAGAGAGAGAGAGAGAGGGAAAGAGAGTGAGTGGAGACAGAGAGAGAGATGGAGTGAGCTCTTTAGAGTGAAGATTTAACTGTGGCGCTCTTATCTCCGCTGGACAAGCTCCTGTGGTGATGGGAATGTTGTCCGGATGTTATCTCGTCTTCTGTAGGAGTGAGATAGCCACCGCTGTTTATCACCACCCACAGCCTCTGGAGAGCCCGGACCGTCGCTGGCACCAGGGACCACCGGCAACCAGACAGGTTGCAGGTGCATGGTGGATGTTACAGTGAACGTGTGAAAAATAAATAAATAAATAAAAACATGACCATGCAATCACAAGTTCAACAGAGCCACAATCATCTAGTGTGCGTGGCGTTTTACTGCACACTGCACAAACTCTGTGGCCTGCACATAACAGGACATAGAGAGGAAAGTAGCATGCACCGGACCTTGAATGGGCTTTTATTTTATGGGAATGGAAAGAAGGGGATTGAGATGGGACTACAGAGAATGAGCACACAAAACAGCACTTATTCAGAAGTCTCCGTGGTATTTAATAATCATTTTTTGGCATATTTGCTGAGATTTTCTTTACATTACGACAGCCATCAATAAATCAAATACTGTAAAAAATATATATATAATAATCCGGTATCTTTGGCTGTCATTAGCCCTTCCAATAATTTCATTTGGCCCGAATGAAATGATTGGATGGCCTACCTGTCTGTCTATCTACCTTCCCGCCTACCTGCCCACACACTCATTGCTCATGACCGGAGTCCTCCACAAGGCTAGGTAGCCCTATTGCTAAAGCTATCGAGTTGGTAATGTATACTGCTCAAAAAAATAAAGGGAACACTTAAACAGCACAATGTAACTCCAAGTGTTCCCTTTATTTTTTTGAGCAGTATATTTTGGGGGAGTCGCTTTGGAGGGAGGCTTAAAGGGAGGGGTGGGATTTTTTAGGTTGGATTCTTTCAAAATCTAGTTTACTCTGGCTGGTTTCTCTAAAGTTTCCTACCCTAACTTTAGTGACTAAAAGGACTGGAAGGCATGCAAAATATAAAAATGTCCAACTAACGAGAATATTGACTGATCAGGACACACAGGCACATTCACGCACACACATGCACGCACAAACACACACACAGGCACGCACATACGCAAACACACTCACATGATGTGATGTGCTTTCCATGTCTGTTCTGTTGACTGTCTGGCAAAGCCACCTCTTGTTTTCAAAG
This sequence comes from Lota lota, assembly GCA_026745465.1. Taxonomy (NCBI): domain Eukaryota; kingdom Metazoa; phylum Chordata; class Actinopteri; order Gadiformes; family Lotidae; genus Lota; species Lota lota. Next base: position 6,783,516 of record JACYXH010000802.1, on the reverse strand, counting down.
CCTTTTCTCTGTAACAGGTGTGAAGCCTTTCAATGCAACAACACATCAAAGCGCCACATGCACCTGCAAATAAATCACAGCACAGCAGCAAGAATCCCGACCAGGCTCCACCATCACCACAGAGATGCAGGGTTTTAAAGAGACTGATTTAATATGCATGTGAGACAGAGGAGAGAGAGAGAGAGAGAGAGAAGAGAGAGAGAGAGAGAGAGAGAGAAGGCTTTGGTGGTTGAAAGCGTGTTTACTGAGATGTGTCTTTTGTCCCCAAAAGAAGGGTTTGATATTTCAGCAGGCAATTGTGTTTATATACACACGTATATGGGTTTCTGCGTAAAGACATAAACATGCAGGTAAACACACACACACACACACACACACACACACACACACACACACACACACATAGCATAAAACACAAATGATTGCCAGTTGCGGTTGAAGGTATTTCAATGCATTAGCTTTGAGCGTTTCCATGGGTTAATCTTGACAATCGTCTGGTGTGGTGTATACAGTCCTGTATATCTAAAGTGAGTCAAGTAGCATCACTCAAAACAGTGGTCTATCAAAAGCAGGTGTATCAAATTCCTCTCTCAAGTCTGTACTTTACACAATGGGACATTAAGCGTGATTATGTTTTTATACAAAATGGGAAGTGTAATTTTATGAATAAGGGTTCCACATGAAATATATCCTCAATTGTTTCCTATCATGCTTATTCTTTATTTTCACCATATATTTTTGTGTCTCAAATATACAAATCCTTGACTTCCTACCATGGTGTTGGTCAACCGACCTCCTGGATTAGGGGATCAGTCGGAAGCAATGGGAGACCTTTGTAAATAGTATTTTGAAGATGCTGTGGTTGGTTTTGCTGAACCTGTGTGTGTGTGTGTGTGTGTGTGTGTGTGTGTGTGTGTGTGTGTGTGTGTGTGTGTGTGTGTGTGTGTGTGTGTGTGTGTGTGTGTGTGTGTGTGTGTGTATTGGGGCCTCTCTGCATCCTTATTTAAAGATGTTAGAAATATATGCATGCACTGACGATTTAAAGGCTTGTTGAAAGTCCACGTGGACACCATTTACTTCCAATGCGGTTTGAAAGGAACAAACCAAGACCAGACCACTGATATCCATTTCCCCCAAAATTGCTCTCACACTTAAATTAGAATATGTGCTGCCCTCTGCTGGCAAAAAAGAGAGAAAGAAAACAAACACTTTCAATTACGCCCCTCGGACTAAGGAATCGCTTAAAATGTAATGTTGTAAAAAGAACACGGCTTATATTCGCGTGGCTAAGCAGTTAGTAGCTGCAAGGAGCCCTAGGGGCACAGAGTCCTCGGAGTCGTGTCGTCCAAACCACATGAAAGGTTCCCTGGCCTGGGCCGCGGCTGCCTTTGCTGACCTCTCCTGATGGCTGCGGGGGAAACGCCTGTTGGTGACGGCCTCTGCTTGGTTCTTCTCCCCTGAGCATTCAGTCTGGTAGGCCGTGAGGTTCCCCACCGTCGAGGACCCACTTATGGCTACAGGGTCGTCGTGGCACAGGCAGAAGTGAGAGTTGTGCTGTCTGTGGTCATCTAGACACTTCTTGCGCCCAAGGCCCTAATAGGTGAATATATATTTATCCAATTGACATACGCAGGCCTAAATGACTTGTATGAATGTTCATTGAAGAGCAAGAATATGCGTTTGTTGAGATTTGGAGATTTTTTTTTATAAATAAATAAACACTAACTTGAGAAAAGAGGCAGATACCGTCTCGTATCGCTTCTTTGTTGTCGTGGGTCGAGAATGGAAAACCAGGAGCATTCTGTAAATAAACTCAAATATGTTGTTTCACGAGCCAATTACATAGGAGTAATGAACTACTTTATTAAACAAATGCTAGGCCTGCGTCGTCTGACGCCTATCCCCAATCACAGGGACAGGCATGCGTGAGGATAATGTGGGCTAACGTCTATCCAATCAGAGCGAAGCCTAGCTACTATTTCAAAGAACCGTGTTATTCATAAACACCTGCTTTTCCGTCCTGAGGTGACGTTCAACTTGTCGTTCTTGTGGCACAGACGATTCAATCTGCGCCAGCATTTTCCCAGTGGTGGTACATGTCTCACGTGTTGCAGGCACGGCTTCTTCACCCAACCCTGTATGGGCATACTGGGGGGGGGGGGGGGGGGGGGGGGGGGGGGGGGGGGGGGGGGGCTTCACTCAATGCATTTTACTCTGTATTTAAATGTGTGAATGTGATTTGTTTTCAGACGCTTACCCATTTGCCATCGTTGCTCGTCAAAGAATATCGCTTCCCACCTTTGGGCATTTTAGAGGATGGCTAAGATGTCAATCCTATTGCTTTCATTTGTTTGTCTTGGTTTGAAACTTGTGTCCACGTCGCATTGCACGACTAACATGGGTTACTATGGCGACCCGCTGCTAGACGACCGCGGGCTGCTGTCTGTTCGTCTGTCTGTCATGGAGATCTCTACTTGGTTGTTAGGAACTAGTTTCCTCTGTCCACTTCCACCGTTTTGCATGTAGCGCGGATTACTGGTTTAACCGCATCTCCGAATGTACGTCAACATATATCGTTTTGATTGAATAAATAGGAGTTTTCGTATTTCGTAGGCTAACAGCGAGGACAGAAAGGCTTTTAAATAAAACGCAGGACAAGCTAACTGTGAACAAAAAAGAAAAGGAATTGATCTCGCACACATTACACATTGCTTTATTTAAAAAACGTTAATAACACAATATATTACATCTACAATGAGTCTTTATAACATATATTTAAGTAGGCTATTCAGTCACACTTGAGTTGTATAAAACATTAATCACTTAAAGACCTTATCAGACTAAAACCAATCAGATAAGGTTGCACAAATGTCCATATCGTAAAACATGTTAAAACGTCATCAGGAGGTGCAGATAATCTTGAATCATTTGTTTGGTGTACAAGCTTGGTGCACAAGTGAGTTCACAAGTTTAATCAATAAAAATCGTCCATCTAACCTAAAGTAAATGTAGTTAATAAGGAGGTGCATCAGGTGCATATTTAGTTGCTTTTATGTATTCTAAATCCATTCAGGTTAAAGTGAGAAAATAAAAAGGTTTGAATCGTGCTTCTAGGAATTGTGCAGACATTAAACAGCGGATGTAAAACCAGTTAGTCAAGAGTTATTAGCTACTGAAAAAAAAGTTACTAAATAAATGCTGTCACTCATTCTCATTTGAATGTTGCTTCTTTTCCGCCACTCGTCACGTCAGTCTCCGTCAGCTCTGAAGGTTTTACCGTTTCTCCCCGAAGTTGTTTCTTGAGCCGTCTGGCCAAGCGACGCCACCTATTGGGTAAACAGAGCCATCACACCGCGGATTAGCCTACTTGAACACTATATGTGTACCAATTATGTATTGTATTGGTACAGATCGGTACACATAGATGGATTGCAATTGTGTACTAGTCTGATCGAGGTCTTATCTGTATTTATTTATACTTTTTTATTTTTATTTATACTTACTTACACCTTTATGTCCACTTTGGCTGCTGTAACACCTAAACAGTGTACAATCAAAAATACTGTGCCAATAAACACGTCAGCGAACTACCACATATTGTACCTTTCCTGCGCGTCGTTGTACTTATTAACCCTCGCCGCCTCCTCTTTCTTCTCCTCCATCCATCTCTGGAGGAGTTCCCCTTTCTCCTTCCAGGCCTCCACCATCCCCTCCCGTAAGCGGACGTGCTCCTTTTGCAGGGCAGCCAGCTCCTTGGCTTGCCTCTCCAGGGTGAACTCCTGTTGGTTCAGGGTGGCCTTCAGCGTGTTGCTGCCTCCAGCCAGACTCAGAGCCTCCCGACGGTAACGGGAGACCCTGCGCGAGATACACAGAGAAAATGTTAGTTCATACCCAATAAAGGCAGTTCAGTTTCCATGTATTCACAAGACAAGAGTACACATAAACACGACCCTAGTAGCTAAAACTGTATTTTTTAATATGTCATGGAGTAACAGAAGTAGGCCTACAAGAGAGACGGATCAATGTTATTCTCATGTGGATATTTGGTACATGTTGGCAAAGACCATTAACCCATTTACTTTCAATACATTATAGTCCTCTCAGGTAAGACAGTGACAACAAAGCTGGTTGTACAGAAAAACCAAACTTGTGCTAAAGCAGCATAAGTAAGGTGTGTTATTGCTGTTATTGTTATTGTCATGGAAGTGGGGATGTTATTGTTGTTATTGTCATGGAAGTGTGGATGTTATTGTTGTTATTGTCATGGAAGTGTGGATGTTATTGTTGTTATTGTCATGGAAGTGTGGATGTTATTGTTGTTATTGTCATGGAAGTCGGGATGGGATGTTATTGTTGTTATTGTCATGGAAGTATTGATGTTATTGTTATGGTCATGGAAGTCGGGATGTTATTGTTGTTATTGTCATAGAAGTGGGGATGTTATTGTTGTTATTGTCATGGAAGTGGGGATGTTATTGTTGTTATTGTCATGGAAGTGGGGATGTTATAGTTGTTATTGTCATGGAAGTATTGATGTTATTGTTATTGTCATGGAAGTGGGGATGTTATTGTCATGGAAGTAGGGATGTTATTGTTGTTATTGTCATGGAAGTATTGATGTTATTGTTATTGTCATGGAAGTGGGGATGTTATTGTTATTGTCATGGAAGTGGGGATGTTATTGTTGTTATTGTCATGGAAGTGGGGATGTTATTGTTGTTATTGTCATGGAAGTATTGATGTTATTGTTATTGTCATGGAAGTGGGGATGTTATTGTCATGGAAGTAGGGATGTTATTGTTGTTATTGTCATGGAAGTATTGGTGTTATTGTTACTGTCATGGAAGTTGGGATAAATTAGTTTAGGAGGATTTCCATTTTATCAATACAACAACCTATCTACAGTAATATTAATATGTATATTGAGCCAACACTAAGCCAAATTTGCCCTTGTTGCTTGTCTGTTGAATACGTAATTTTATCCACTCAGTGTTCTCACAGTGTATGTAGCATACAGCATGCCCCGGTGACTTTAAAAGACCTGACATGTTTAGGCTGATGTTTGATCAATACCTTAGATGGCCTTCATTCAATATTGCCTTATTTTATACATTGATTAATTGATAAAAACGGGATGATAGATGGATGTCCAACTTACTGAGACTGCCAGTACTGTAGCTCAGCCTCTTTAAAATACAAAACACTTGTCAGATCAGAGACGGTCTGAGACAACTGGGGGAAAACAAGTTCAAATCAATTATATATTTGTAAAAGAGTAAAATGGTTCAAATTAACTCATTCAAATCATATTTTCCATATTTCCTGTTATCCTTTAAGTACCTTTTTAGACAGGTGTTCACTCTCTCTTAACCAGAGGTGAAGTTCCACAAATGTTATTCCATCTTGTTCTAAACTGTAATTAATACAAAAACGTTTTGAAAAAGTTGTGAAATTAAAAACATAGAAAAATTAAAATATATAGATTCTGTTATTTTATTCTTCAAACCTTTGGCTCTGCAGATCTTCCCAAATTTCTTTGCGAATTTCAAATTTCTCTTGCAGCTGAAACACTGCAAATAACATTGCAAGCAATATAAACAAACCCCATAACATTTAGGTTGATAACACCAGCCCATTCAAAGCACAAGATTGCTGCCACAACAAAACAAAACATCTTACAACTTCTGAAGACGCCAGAATATGGATCCTTCTGTGAGCTGTCTCGCTGTATGAGTTCTGTGCGCACGTGACATCTCCAGCTCTCCATTACAATCGATTTGAAGCCTCGCAGCCTCACAATCCAGATTAATTCTAGTACAACTTTAATTATTTGCCAACCGAGGAGATATGGTACGATTGTACTGCAAAATAATCGGAGCTGTAGTGTCGCGAGATTCACGACTCCTACCCCTAGGCGAGCCTCATCACTCAGCTGACTTCTCCGGGTTGTCGTGACCAGCATCGATTTGCCAAAACGTTCGATTGTGGAACGTTTTCCATAATACATTTCAGTTGAAAACCACTGAAAGCCTATTCATTATTAAACTATTATTGCTGTGTGTTGTTGTAAAAATTAAACAACGCGCTTTACAACAACCATGTTATTATGGTTGTTGTTATTATTGTTATTTTAATAATAATAATAATAATTGTTATTATTATTATTATTATTATTATTGTGCAATGTAGATCTAGCCTACTTTTAAACATTACATCTAAAGTATATTGTCGATTTAGCATAAGGAGGCTTCGTTACTCCTAAAGTACTTCCGGGTCTAACATTGTAAGAACTTTTAAGAAAGAGTTATTGTAATAATATAGTTTACTAGAATTGTAGATAATCATACAATTATAAATCATCAATAGATGTCTTTAATATTGAAAAAAACATAACTGATCATTTTTGTATTTTGTTTTAGCGTCTCTGGCTTTTTACAGATGGCCAACATCAACATTGGTCAACGTTCATACAGTAAGTTGGTAGACTACTTATTGCATCCGTAGTACAGTGATACGCATTTATGTAATGTTTAGATGTTTTTTAAATATTAAGAAAGAAAACAATAAATGTCCAATCGTAGGCTTTTGCTGTGATCCAATGGCTTGTTAGCCACTGGGTAGCAGCCGAGTCCAGGTAGCCTCAATGATGTGGATAAAAAAGAGCGGAGCATGGGTGTATGATAAGAACATATTGTTTTTATTAATTTTTCATGCCTGTGAAGGTTCCATCCATCCGTTCAACATATTTTTTTAAAAGATAGAAATCATACAGAAAACGATGCAGCCTAGTTTACTGCTAAGTGAAACAGCCCAAATATTACTACTATGCACTTTACGCATACACTTTACCCTGTAGGTTCAGAATAATGTAGCCCCTTAATCCATCCCTCTATTTAACCATAATCGAACATCAACGTTATCATCAATGAGAAGTTAAGTGTCATGTTTTTCATCATTAGTTAGTAAAAACTCTCTCTCTCTCTCACACACACACACACACACACACACACACACACACACACACACACACACACACACACACACACACACACACACACACACACACACACACACGTGTATTTGTTATGATCATTGATATCTGTTCCAGACTATCAGGGATGCATGTGCTCTCTCATGACGTTGAGGCAAGTTACCCTTTTCACAAAGGCTCATCATCGGACAAACACAGTGCCGTTCATAAAACTAAATATGTGACTACAACAGGGCCTGGCTAGCAGACTAAACTAGTTAAGATAAGTCTGCCTGTGCCCTAGGGGCAGACCCATAATTTGTGTTATGAGTGACACCGGTGTTATTCCTACCATGACACCACTGTGTCACTGCCTTGATTTGATAGGCAGTGAGATGGAAGGGAAGCTCATCCTCATGATGTCAGTGAGTCAGGCCTGAAGGCTCCACACTGCACGTCTCCGCACTGCACGTCTCCGCACTGCGAACAAAGAGAAGAGGAGAAAATTTAATCAAATAAAAAAACAAACTGTAATTAAGATTTGCAGATCATGGAAACAGCCTTTTAGGGAATTAATTTTAGTGAACATAAGGCTATAGTCTCTACTTTTACTGGCCATTCTAATTCCTATTTTTCTCTGTATTGCCCATTGTCATGGTATCTTTTATCAAATCTGGGCGTTTTGGCATGCAGCCAGCCAGTCTATTTAAAGAGACTGCAGTTTTGCAAACCACTCAGTTTTTGCAAATTGCTTTATATGGTGCACACTATCATTGAAAAACATAATGGATTATGTTATAAATGGCAGCAATGATAATTCAAAGGTGTACTCATTACCTTATTTCTGGGTGAAATAACTAAATAAAACAATAAGCTTACAGAAAGGTTTGGGAAACTTTTTACAATCTTATATCTATGAATAGTTGCCTTACCGGTAACCGCTATATTCCAACTAAGGATAATTGACATTATATTGCTAACTACAGTTTGAATGAGTAAGCTAAATGTATCAATCCCTTAAGACCAGACCAATCAATTATTAAAGAAAAGTTATTGGCTATTATAAGCTATTGGCTACACATTTATTGATACAAAGTTGTGATAGGTTTCGCCAGTGACCTATATTGGCCAAAGATGTCCACTACCAGCTACCACTGAGTGACACTCACTTCGTAGACTTCGTAAACCGTACATTGATTTCAACGTTTCGCAAATAAATTCCTGAATTATAGCCTATATATTTTTTTAATGTGTCAAATTACGGAAGCAAATAATGTTGTTCCCCTCGTCTTTAAAGCCAGCAATAAAGGTATTTAAAGGTAACCTTTTTTTTTCTAACCAAATGTGTAAATCAGGCGATTGGAAGGATTCTAGTAATGACCCGTTCATTCTGCGCCAGTGCTGTCCAGCAGATGGCAGTTGTGGACAAACACAACGAACTGGATGAGCTGCTCTTGAGGGTTGGGTCGACAAACAAAAGGTGAAATTAGATTTGGTTGGGTGTGTTCATGTCGACAATTTATCGATCTGTTAATCCTAAATTCATAATTTTGAGAATTTCTTGATTTCTCTAGATTCGTACAGCATTATTACTCTAAGTGACAAACAAAGAATGTGGAAGTAGAGATTCCAGATTTTACTGGAACTGCCTAGGCCTACTTATTTGTATTCGGTCTGATCTCAATATAAAATACTGTAACTTAAATAATGAATGAAATTCTCTGTACAACTCGATGTTGTCTTTAAAAAAAAGCATTTTGTGATTGGATTCTGATGGGAAACGTTTTTAAATGATTTTCCTGTGGTTTAATGTCTTATATAATGCAAAGTTTAGTTACCTTTATTTATATATAGCCTACCTAATATTGATTGATAGCCTGGTAGTTTCTCATATATTATAATTTACATGGTGGATATCAAATGTTATTGGTAGTAGCCTGGCCTTTTGTCGAATATCAAAAGAATATTGAACATGAAAACGACTGAAACCAACACATCTAGGGTACGGCACTTTGTCTCACTGTGTATTGGGTTATATCCAACAAAGTTTAGCTAACCCATCCATATGTGCCACTCCTTCTGTCGGCTGTTCTGATGTTTGACAGCAGAGGGCAGCATTTAGCTTGTAACTGTCATGCGTCGTCTACCGTAGCTGTGGAGCAGTTAATGCAAGCATTGGAAGAAAATGAGAGGAGAAATTCGAAAATGAGTGGGAAAACGACAAGCATTCAACGTTGCTTTAGATAAATGTGAAAACAAGGATTTCTATTAAGTTTCAATTTGAGAACTCATTTGAGTGTATTAAGTAATGTAAGCTTATCTGAAAAAAGTCTGATAACAAAATGCCTGATAATAGACTACAATACAATAATAATAACCTACTATTGTATGTGTATGTATGTGTATTGTATGTGTTTGGATATAGTCAGGGCTACAGACTACCCCTTGTAGCCTACAATGTATAAGGTAGGATTTGTGCATCACAGCCAAGTATGCTCTATTTAATAACCGACATAGGCTTATTTTAGAAAAATAATGGTATTGTTAAGCCTCTCATTACCGTTATTTTCGTCTAATACAGTGTAAAGATAAAGGCGCGGTCGTGCCAACCTCCTACGCCGACAAGACCTACACGCGCACGCGCAGCCACACACACGCACACACACACACACGCACACATGCCGTATATGGTCAATTGGAGATATTTCCGTACAGCGTCCCTTTAAATCGCACGCAGCGAAGAACTGTGTGGATCATCGCGGCGTGGAATAGATGCCTGTGCGAGTTTGCCTCTGTAGGTTTCCGCACGTCCCCTATTGGCCACCGACGCGATGTGGGCGGAACACGACATCGTGACTCAGCCGCTGAGTCACCGCACGACCTGCCCGTCAAACGGAGCGTCTGCCTCGCGCTTTCGGGCTGAAACCATCCCGGTTGCGTGCTACGTGACTTCGCATGGCTCCCAATCTGTGACATTGGAACCGTGAAACCGAGCCAGTGGCTGCTCGTTTTTAAGGGAAAACTAGAGAATGTAGTTGTAGTGACCGTTTTGGCGTGGATCATTCCGAAGCCCGAATAATTTGTTCTTTAGACATTTGCTCAACGACATTTTGACTAGTTTCATTTTGAGTTACTTTATTACCGTGCTGGCCAGATCTACAATTGAGGGTAAGTTTTTTTTATTACAGCTCTCAATTTGATGGTGAGACGATATACCGTGTTACCATTTATTTTCTCTTCTGTTTGTTTCTCTTGCTGTATAGCGTCAATGTTTCCTTCCGTATTAAAGTCATTCAGTGTTTCACTTGAAAGCTCTTTCATGAGTTCCACTGAAAGATATAGGCCTATTGCTCTATGTTAGACTGGTTAACGTTAACTAGTTTAAGTTAACGTTTTTGAAGAAAAAAAAAACAGTCGGGTGCTGTAGGTTTGGTCCCGGTGTCCTCCTGCTGTCTGTATTATATAATAAGTACTCCATTGCACGGCGATCTTTAGTGGAGTCGCACTAAAGTAAGTCTTACCTTGGAACTGTGCGTGTGTGTGTGTGTGTGTGTGTGTGTGTGCGCGCGCGCGCACTTGTGTGTTCTGATTCTTGTGTGTGTATGTGTGTGTGTGTGTGTGTGTGTGTGTGTGTGTGTGTGTGTGCAGGGCGAGATATATGAGATAGAAAGTGATAATGAGTTAATGATAGTGAAAGCTTTCAATCATTATTCTGGAATAAATCATCTTTCCATAGTTTGGTTTGAATTGACTTGTCGCATCCTGGCCTGGAAGAATGAACCAGGGGGAATGATAGGGTTAGGGTACTTCGAATGGCTGTTGCTGTCTGAGGTTTGTTAATGAGGGATTATGAGAGCGGCCAGGCTTTTAATTTAGCAGGTAATCCAGATTACCGTGTCGTGGTTCTTCTCCGTGTTCTCAGACGAAGTGGCTTTACATGGGGCCACCAGCCACCACCACTGTATGTGATATACAAATAGAAATATAAACATATTAACATGTCTGTTCAGTAACGTCAATAACGTCTTCCCATGTTTTACGTCACTGTCCAAGCTGTGCTTCAACATAACTGTTCTGCGTGTGTGTGTGTGTGTGTGTGTGTGTGTGTGTGTGTGTGTGTGTGTGTGTGTGTGTGTGTGTGTGTGTGTGTGTGTGTGTGTGTCTGTGACCAGTCCATTCCTAACAATGGTGGATATTAAGGATAGGAACAGCAGTGGTTGGGGTGGGTCGGGTCTTAGACTCCCATTATAATCGTTCATGGTTCAGGCTGCAGTACACCTGTAGGCATCCTTAAGCAACACGCCTGGTCGTCAATGACATATCTCTCAAAAATGTGCTGTCTGCTCAAGTAAAAGACTAGTGATAAGTAATCTATAGGTATTATTAATATATTTTTGTCCAACGGTCGTTATACAGGGCTTTATTGTTGTAGTGATTACATTGAAACACAGTAATGATTAAAGCATTTTGGTGTGCATGTGTCATACTCTTTTTGTCACACGTCATGCTATTTGTATGTAGGGGTGGGAGAAAAAGGAATTCATGTAAAAAATTTTTTTCCTGATTATTATCTTCTATGATTCTGAATTGATTCACAACTTCCAAATTTTTTTTTAATCTTTTATATTTTGAAAATATATAATTTTTCCTTTATCTTAGGTTTGCCCTTGTTTGTTTCCAATAATGCAATCAGTTGATGAACTTTTTTTAAATATAAAAACCATATAATCTTTTACGCTGCTTTCATGCCAACATTTCCCACACCGCCGTCCTAAGCGCACGGCAGACCGGAGTAGATCCCGATAGAAGCACCCGTGTACTGAACCGAGAATCGATGCTGAAGCAGGAATCGTTTTGAGTCTAAAACTGATTTTAAATCGAAGCGTGAGCCCATCGAAATGGAATCTAATCATGAGATACTGAAAGATTCACCACCCCAATCTGTTGTTGTGGTCACTGAAGTTTCTCGCAGTGTCTTTAGACGGGGACTGCCCCCTCCCTCCTTCAGGCATTACCCGTTTTCATCATTACTCTTACAGGAAGCGTCTTTCTTCACCTCTTCCCTTATTTCTCTGTTTTTCTCTCTCTCTCTCTCATTGTCTCTCCGTCTGTGCCACTTTTTTCAATCTATGTATTTGTGTGTGTGTCTGTGTGTGTGTGTGAGAGAGAGAGAGAGAGAGAGAGAGAGAGAGAGAGAGAGAGAGAGAGAGGGACCGAATGCCAGAAAAATAGGAACGCAGGTTGAACAAGGTAAAAGTAATATAAAAATGAGTGAAAGTGCTAAACATCAAACATACCAGCAGACTAACAAACAGGAACTGAAAATTTAAACGTACCTTCAATGGAGACATGAGGAAGACTATATAATCCATGTGTTAAACTAACTGAAACAGGAGTGGAGGAACACACAATAATGTAACACATTCAAAAATTCTTATAAATTATAATTATTAAGGTTATATTAATCTATTAGTACTATTATATTTATATATGTATTAATTATAACTATATTATATTGCTATAAATATACTAAAGATATGCCCATGAACTTTCCCCACCAATGAGAAAATGAAATAGGCTCTACCAATCAGTCCCAATCAATCAGCTATATCTGTACTCAACACTGCTTTTGTGGGACTCTGGTCCCTTTCCATAGGCCAGTTGATCCTGACCTTTGACCTTAGGTGTAACACTAAATTGTCATCAAGACATTTCGTGGACCACCTCATATGCAAATCTTAGAAAATAGATAAATACACATGCAGTGGCTGAGTAACTAGTGACAGCACCCCCTTTATACACAATTATGTCTGCAAGAAGGCCATGGTCAGGGGGAAACTGGAAAGAAAAAGTCAGCAACGCTGCTTATGCTCCCATGTGTGCTTCTTTAGCAACCATCAATTAACCCAAAACATCAATGGAAAACATTACAATGGAAAACATGATGGAATGCACAAAGCGACACTCTTTTTGAAATCATAACAAGCCATAATACTATATTTACTAACCAATATTTACAATATAATTATTTTTCCACATGCCTCCCCACAGCAGAGGTGAATTCAAATCAAGGTACAAGTATGTTCAATGAAACCAAAGCTATGTATGAACATTATCTGAACTGGATTGTGTATGTTAAAATTAATAACAGTAAAACGTGGGGCTGGAACGCTAGCCATCCCAGTGTGTTGTGTGTGTGTGTGTGTGTGTGTGTGTGTGTGTGTGTGTGTGTGTGTGTGTGTGTGTGAAGTAAACAACTTGAATTGCATCATGAACAAATCGTTTCTCAGCCCTTGCTGTACTTGTGGTGGACTTTAAGGAACTATATTTTACAAGCAGTTCAGTGTTCAGATTAGATGAGGGGCTTTTCTTGTTAGTTGTTATGCTTTTATTAAGCATGCACCCAAAGCGTTGACAAGAAGTGTGAATGTAAAAGTTTATACAACTGATTTTCCCTCAGGTTTGTTTTCTCTGCAGTGGGATATCATTGATTTATTTTTTATTCAAATTATTTTTGTGATTTTCTTTTTTGGGGTTTAGTCATCCTATCTGTTTTTTTTTTACCAGACAGGCTAAACAAGGAAGCATAGGAGGGGGAGAAAAATGCTTCATCGCAATCACTACACAATACATAATACATTAATATGCACAACATGCAAAACCATCAAGTGTATTATCATGCAACAAATTGGACTGGAAACGTTGTTTTCTTTAAGGGATTGTTGAACCATTGTAATGCAAGGTAAGATGCTGTAACTGTGATGGATCATAGTTACCACAAAAGCCTGTTCTGTTCACTTGTTGATTTGCTGTGTATAAGTGTATAGGTATGTAGACACACATACTTATGCACTGAACACTCTCATGCCCATGTAGACCTAAGCACATAAATGAATTAAAACACGCACGTGCACACACACACACACACACACACACACACACACACACACACACACACACACACACACACACACACACACACACACACACACACACACACACGTGCACACGCACAAGCAAGAGGATCAGATGTCAGAAAAGCAGCATTTGCAGAGCAGGTCGCTCAACAGGGGCCAAGAGAACACAAGTATTAATAATGGATAGATCCACCTGCACAGACACACACAAGAGAGAGAGAGAGACAGACACACACAAGAGACAGACACACACAAGAGAGAGAGACAGACACACACAAGAGACAGACACACACAAGAGAGAGAGACAGAGAGAAAGAGAGAGAGAGAAATGCAAAATGTCTGCAAAGAAAGAGATCAAGAAACAGCTTATATACAGATTAAGAACATTTAAAATACATAGAGTGGGTAATTTAACACATTTCTGGAAACCACAAGCTTTTTTATCATAACGATTCCATTGTTTATGTACATGATAATAGAATACAAAAGACAGACAGACAGACAGACCTAGGATCCAACCAAATAGTAGATTCTCACTATGTTAAAGCATGGTAGCTCCATTAACTCACCGCACCACTTAACGTATAGGAAGGTATATATCTTCATCATGTTACAACAGGAGACTAGCAGGTTCCTGGGCAGCATACACAGCTTCCGGTACGGCTATAGGGGTTTCTTGGCTTCCCATCGCTGTATGATTATTTACTACCATTTAGTCACTTAAGTAGAGTCTACTAAAACGATCTAATTTCACGAAGTTGCTTGGGATAAAAGCGTCTACTAAGTAGACACTTTTAATAGCATTCAATATCAGCTAGGAGTTAGACAAGGATGGCTGGGTCATTCGGCATCAAACCCAGTCCCCCTTTCCTGGAAGACGGGGAACACCCAGGCCAGTGCACTATCCTGTGTGTCCCATTGTAAGGTGAGACAGTGTGGTGGTGGGTTATACAGAGCTGCTTCTACTTTGCATATTTGGTAAGGCGTGCACGTGTTCCGAGCGTCACTCTTAGAGCACATAGCTGTAACACAGCTTGAAAGGACTCCAGTGGAAGGGAAGTGGCCTATCGGTGGGGGTGGTGCAGGGCTCGTTTTCCTCCACAGATTCTAAGAATGAAGAAGGAAGGTGGTGATAGGATGGGCGGTATGCACATAATGTGTGTGTATGGTTTGATTTGCGGCCCTTTTATTGGGCTCTTGGCTGTCTTTTTGTACTGCAGATTGTTCTGCTCAATTATTCATGGTGGTGGAGAGGAAACACATCCCTCTGGCAGACCCGGCTTGCGCGGAGCCAGGGATGGCAACCGTTGTATCCCGTTGCGTTGCGTGCACATGCCTTTTACTCACGGAGGACCCTACACATGTGGGACTCATGTAAGGCTCATGTACCACTCTTGTTTTTTAACAAACCACCTTCCAGTAGATGGCTTAGTAGAACGTGTGGGAATAGGACTAACTGGAATACTACTATCGTGGTATATTTCCTACCAAAGACTCACAAAAAAACATGTCAAGTACATGTCGTGCTGTGGTGGTTTTAAATGTCAATTCATGTGCATTCAAAAAATAACATTAGTATTTTATGCATATGTATTATACACACACATAAGTATTGTATTCTTTTGAACATCGTTCATACATCGTGCATCCGTCAGCTACAAATGTTTCCTTTTTCTTATTGTCATGCACATGCCCAAATAGACATCACAGTATTCACCAACCCTATTCAAGGATTGTTGTGATTGCTAACCTTGGCGGTAACGTTTTAGAGGTTTTGATAAGCACACACACACACACACACACACACACACACACACACACACACACACACACACACACACACACACACACACACACACACACACAATCATACCTCATTACCACCTTAGTTTGCAAATAACCAACAACTAGCATGCTGAACCCTTCCTGGCATGCTAGCTTATCTACCTGCAGGTGTAGTTGGACAACCATGGGTCTGAATCGGTTGCCAGCTAAATTGTTCTGGACTGGACTGTGCTGGGCAAGCCCTGAAAAGTATGTGCAACTGATTGAGACAGCCTGTTATTTGTACCTGATAGTTTGTCTTTCTTTTTACTGGTGTATTTCTGTCGCCCCTGGTCCATCTGACGCTCCGAAGCCCTGTTGTCCTATTTAGCACATGTTGCTTTATTCTAGACTTTCTCCCTGGTTTTGTTTGTCTGGGTGGGTTGGGCCCAAAGCCACTTCGAGTAAACAAATCTTCCAGCTTTGCAGTTTGGGTTTGGCTCAGCGTTCCCTCGTTCCCTATGTGCCACCTTCAATCTGGTATTCTACTGTTATCTCCATTTGATATGTTATCTACTCCCTACTGATTTAACCCATTTCTTTATTTTCTCGTCTGTGGCAACAACCCCCCGACCCCTTTAACTTTCTTTCCAAGTCTCTTTGTTTCTACGTAACTTAAATCCTTACATCATCTATCCTTAAATTCTCTCTCTTCTCTCCAGCTCTCATTTTCCCTTGCTCTCTTCATTGATGTCTCATAGCAAAACCATTGTCCATGTATAGCCCAACTTGCAACAAGCTAGAGAGGAGAGAGCGATTGAGAGCTTGATAGAGAGGGAGAGAAAGCATAAATCCATCAGAAAGTTATGGCTGTCTAGTTTCATTCGTTTTGACTCGCGGCCTCACTCTGGCTTCTGTTTTGGAGAGCTTCTGTCGAGAACAGGGCCAGCGAGAGCGACAGAAAGACACAGACGAAGTGAGAAAGAGAGACAACAGGAGAGACAGAATGCAGATGGGACACAGGAAAGGTCATGGGTCAGATTCAACACACCCCACCCCCCCCTCCCCTGGCCACAACATCAGGAGCATGGACGTGCCACGGAACGCCCATCTCCATCTGCTCCCTCTCAATTTGCATGTGCTCCTTTCTTCCATTTTCCCCCTGTCTCTCTCTCTCTCTCTCCCTCTCTCTCTCTCTCTCTCTCTCCCTCTCTCGGCTTTCTCTGTCGTTACTTGTGTTTTCTATCTCTGTGCGCATCCACCACTGGTAGCGGCCACTTAGCGTCCTTCTTTTTTATTTGGTAGTTTACCGTACAACGGTAAAGAGATCCTAGAAGTTAGCGCGGGAGCGTGGGGGAAGACCAGACTCGAGAGAACGATGTGGATGATGTGATGATTAGAGCGCACGTGAAGGTGCACATGACTCCGGTGTGAGGGCGGAATCATCCTAACAACTCCCCCCCCCCCCCCCCCCCCCCCCCCCCCCACCCCCCCACCCTCTCCATATTGGTAACAAACCATCTTCCTATGGCGTTGAACAACCAGGGGGGAAAGAACAAATAACAACAACAGGAGGCAGGGGATGCTGTGGGTTCTCACGCTGGGTTGAGGTGAGGCGTGCACACAGATCGCACGTGCGCGCCATGGAGGACCCACAGAGCACAATTAGAGCAGTTATTCAGACGCTTTCTGCTGACTTCTGTTTTGGACAGACACACGTTTGTCTGTTATTCTCAAATATGAACATGTGCGCGTGTGTGTGTGCATGTGCATGAGTGTTTTTTTCTATGCGGCCTGCCAAGTGGTGAGTGGACAAAGAACTGGGTGTTTGTCTGGAAGATTTTGCAGAGGGTGGGGGGGGTGGATTGGGTAGGTGGGGGGGTTACTGAACAGAGGGGAGGCTGGGGGGGGCTGCCGTCTGGCAGACGGGCTTACGGGATGTGGGGCACAGGAATGAAACAAGTACATGTTTGTGCATATGTATGTCCTGCACATATGCCTGTGTGTGTTAACCTGTCCATGCCTGTCTTGTTACTTTCACTTTTGGGTGTGTTTGTGTCTGTGTCTGTGTCTGTGTGAGAGAGAGACAGAGCGTCTGTACACATGTGTGCGCCTATGCCTGCATGTGTTCTTTTGTTTGGTTCGCCGTTGCCGGGGCGATGGAGGGAGGCCGTGGCACTGAGACCAGCTGCGATGGATGAAGCCATTCACTGCACCCGCCAACCCCACCCCCCACACCCCACACCACCCACACCACCACGCTCCATATCACAGCAGGAAGAGAGAGGGGGAGGAAGAGAGGCAAAGAGGGAGCGAGGTGGTGGAGACGGTGTGGGAGAGAGAGAGAGAGAGACAGAGAGACAGAGAGACACAGAGAGAGAGACAGACTGAGAGACAGAGAGAGAGAGACAGACTGAGAGACAGAGAGAGAGCGAGAGAGACAGAGAGAGAGAGACTAGAGGCACAGTTAGACATGGAGGGTAGGAAACAAGCACATAAGAGAAGATCTAGGGTGGTATATAGGGGGAGATATAGAGAGAGGAGATGGGGGAGAACCTTGCATCTCGATGCAGAGGGGAAAAGGTGGAGAGACACAGAACGCCAGAGAGAGAGAGCGTGGAAAGGGAGGAGGCAGTGGGGAGAGACAGAAGGACTCCGTGAAAATAGAGTGAATGGGGGGAGTTAGGAGTGCTGTCTTTCTGTCTGTCTGTCTTGTCGGTCAGCCTGTATCTGTAGGGATTTAATAGTGTATGGGACAGTAGTGTAATGTTTACAGTAATGTGTGTCTGTGTGTGTGTGTGTGTGTGTGTGTGTGTGTGTGTTGGTGTGTAGTGATAGTGCGGCAGAAGAGCAGCTGAGTCAGGTGATTCCATTCTTCAGTGTGGGAGTCGCCCCACTCCGGGGTCCAGGAGTTACAGGCTGGAGTAAAGTAATCCGATTACAAATGAAGAAGCTTGTACATTGTAGACCATCCCAAGGGGAAGAATTGCATGCAATTCCAGTAACCTTATTCTATTACATATCGTAAAGGCACAACATTGCTGGCCCAACATGAAGAAGAACACATGCATAATTTGATTTAAAAAACGATTATAAAACGGATAACTTTACCGTTTCTAAGCAAGTGGTAGCAAACTCTGATGAGATAATTGGATACCACGTTGTTTCTAGAAGGAAAAACGTAATGTTTGGAGGTAGAATGAGGTACGTTTAAGTTGTCGTCAGATCAGATCAAATAAGACAATAGACCGACACCTCAGGTCAAAACAGATACACAACATCTCTAATGATTGATTTAGCTAGGTGTAAATCGTCCATTATTTTAAAGACCAGGGCAGGTGATTAAAAAACAGCACAGCTTGGTTCATTTAAGTCAGCTTGCTAAACTACAAGCTTTGGATGCTCGTTTATATTTCATCCCAAGTTCTTGATCGGTTCTTGGTACACATCAGTCTACTGGGGCTTACTTTGTTTCAAATATATTGTGACTGATTGTGGGAATTCTGTTCTCCGGCGGCGTTTCCTATTGTGTAGCAGTGGTACACACACACAGAGGTGTCTTGTGTCCGATCCAACGCTTGATTATTAGTGAGTGGTGCATGTGGAATGTGCTCTGCTCACCAGTTCACTATGGCCCTGTCTGCCAATGGAGCGAGGGAGGGGGGAACAGGAAATATAGAGAGAGAGGAAGAAGGTAGGAGAAGGGGTGACGTTAAAGACCACAGACAGACGTTAGTTAAAAAACTAAACAGGAATGACAAAACAGACGTAGGAGGCTGAGAGAAAATAACTTGAAATTCACTTGTTGTGTATAACATACTTCCTCTAATATGAATAGAAGGCTTTGATTCTTCTCAGCCTCACACAGTTGACTAAATGTACGCTGTTTCACATTTAGTTCATTTAATGCACAGAAAAGCTGCGATTGAACGCAAGTAACCTCACAATTCATCTAACCAGGAAGAAAAGGGACAAACAAAAGAGATAGAAAGACTGTTTCCTGTAAGTCATGTGACCCTGTAGGCGTCAGACAGTTATGAGTAAACACACGCCTCTCTCTCTCTCTACCTCCCTCCCTGTGTTTGTGTGTGTGTGTCTCTCTCTCTCTCTCTCTTGCTCTGTGTGTCAGTCACAGCCACAACTTCTGTGCCCTACAGTTTGCTGGGTCCATGGTAGACATGGAGAGCCCCATGTCTCTTATCACCTGCTCTATGCTTGTGGAAATTCCACTGTGCACTCAAACCGTTTTAGACTCATTATTAGCTACTTTTAATTTAAGAGCTTTAAGGTGACACATAGTGTGCATGCTTGACACAAATAAAGGACATCGACCAGGGCAGAAGGGGACTTGAACCCCCAGAAATCATAACGTTGACCTATGAGCACGTGTAAACTCCTCTTTTGAGTTTGATATGACTCCTTACGGAGTTCACAGAGTTGACACACATCAGACCCCTTCTATCATGGGCTTTGCGATAAACCCAGGTAGCGCCATGTTATTGTGCCTCTAAGTGTATTGCGGTTACAATGGCAGGGCAGCTGTGGTTACTCTGCTCATTTTGACTTTAAAGGGTGTCAACAAGGGTACCTAGCCTTAAAACCCCCTTTCAGAGGGTTAACCTGTTAACTCTGAAATTTGGAGTGTTCCAGGAAGTAAAAGTAGTTTTTTTTAAAGTTTGTAAAATAATTATGGCAAAGCATAAGTGTTTTTGGACAAAAAGCATAAATACAGTAGTAAGTAATTTTAAGACGTGCTGTAGGATGTGGTGAGCTGTATTATGGCGTTATTTGACCAAACAGTAGCTTTAAGTTACTCTGTGTCAGTGAAACAACAAGAAATAGGAGTGGCACCAAGCGGATGGAAAGCAAACCGCAACACGGTGCTCTCTGTCAACACTGCGTGTGTGTGTGTGTGTGTGTGCGTGTTTGTGTGGGTCTGTCTGTGTGTGTGTGTGTGTGTGTGTGTGTGTGTGTGTGTGTCTGTCTGTCTGTCTCTGTGTGTGTGTATGTTTGTGTGTGTGTGTTTGTGTGGGTCTGTGTGTGTGGGGGTGTGGGTGTGTGTGTGTGTGTGTCTGTCTCTGTGTGTGTATGTTTCTGTGTGTGTGTGTGTTTCTGTGAGTGAGTGTGTGTGAGTGGAGGAGGGAGTCTGAAGAGCACAGCATAGAGCACAGCATAGACAGAGAGGAGAGGGGAAAATGGGAAGACGGAAAATAAAGAATGGGAGTGAGAGACATATATAGACATTTTTTTCAAGGGTTAGCGTTGCTCTCTCTCTCAACATAACTAGCTTTACATTCACAAAGAATCAACAGCGGAGTTTGCAGGGAGTGAGAGAGAGAGAGTTCAGCTTACTGGCTATATGCTTTAAGAAATTAGTGGTGTTTTGAATTCAGGTAATAAAACTATAAGGCAATAAGATAATGCAGGTCTAGTTCATAGGTTCTGTTATGGCATATATATGAATGCCTATTGTCTTAATTTCATTATTTCTGTGTTACATTTTTACAATGTTACAACCTAAAAAAACTCAATACAATGTAATACTTCCGTTAATGTGCGAGTGACCCAAAATCATGTTTTGTTTTGTCTTCTATGAGCTTGAAGATAGTAGTCTATGTCATTTTGTCACTGCTACTAAAATAATGTCATTTAGAGAAAGAAATAATTTAAATCAAATTTTTTTGCCAGTCCCCACCAACCAGTTTGTGAACATTGTACTCTGCTCCGAAATCAAGTCCCGTTCTTTTCGTGACGTCAAAGGTAAGCTGATGCTGAGAGGGTACGCTACCCCCATGGTGTGTGTAGAAGTGTGGAGGTCATATGGGACCAGTTGCTGGTTATGTCCGAGAAAGGGTTAAGCTTCTCGGACACTTCTGTGAGACTTCTGTGACAATATTAAACAAACTGGACAGTATATTTTCTCTAAAAGATGAGTGGAGAACCACTCCACTTAAAGCGTTTGTTTATAAGAGAGATGTGTTTGCCGTGCTTCCAATAGGATTTGGTAAAAGTTATATTGACCAATGCAGCGCTCAGCGCTACGTCACACGTTTCCTTGATTGGTTGTAGGTCTATCCAATTACATCTAGAGGAATTTTGGTCTGCGGCAGCTGGTAACGCCCCTTGGAATCAAAAATACAACTGAGAGGTTCCAGACTAATACGTATTACGAAAGGGTCTGGCAATGTCAGCCTACAACGACGGTTCTAGCATAAAACACATTTTTGGTTTGAGCTGTAACCTTGGGGATAACATGTCCCCCCTCATTCCTAGAACTCTCAGCCCCAAACGCATCTTTCAAATCTCATAGTGTTCGAATTCGAGCTGACTTACTCACAACTGTGATTTGTTGTCCTGACCAGACTTCTCTGAATTCCTAGAAATCTAGTCATGATTTGCTTGACAGAGGAAGGAGTGGCTGAGTTTAATCACACAATTACAAATAAATGTGTAATCATTCAGATAATTAATTGCCCATCACTCAAGGCCTCAGGTAACGAGTTGTACTTCATATGTGCAATATGTAGAAAAATATGAACACCTAGACACATCGAGTGAGCATCCAGCAAACAAGCTGCCAGTTCTCCATATCTTCACATCCATCAAACTCCGGATAGATCTAGCTGAGGTACATTCTGTGCTGGAAAATATTTCCATATTTTATATATAAAATATTACATGATGTTAGAACTGGTATCGATCTTTCTCAGATCGCTTTAAGAACCCCCAAAGCCTGTGTCAACACGAGGCAGAACCCGTTTTCTGTAATATTCCCCCCTCCCTCCCCCAACCCTTAAGCACTGACGCACGTAAGCAAGTATCCAGATGGGTCTTTATATCTTCACGGATTGGTGGTGGTGATTACGTTACTATGCTGTGACAGTGAGTAGACAGGGGACATGATGCAGATGATGGAGTAGGCTGGGCTCCAAATTCTGGACAGAACCAGGACTTCTGCAGTAACAATGACAAGGGCCTGTGTAGTGGTAACATACACACACATACACACACACACACACACACACACACACACACACACAAGCATGCACGCCCACACACAGGAACGCAGGCACGCACTCACACAAAAACCCACACGCACACACATGAGGGAAACGACAGGGATAAAGCACATTAGGCAGAGAGAACAGAAGGTGGCGAATCTAAGAGCAGCATTGAGAAAAACCCAGCTGATGGTCATTTTGAGAAGAGAGACAGAGGTGAGATCTCTGAATCCCTCTCGCGAGGAAGATAGGCAGAGAGAGACCAGGGGGTGGGAGAGGTGGGGGGTGTTGTGGGGGCTGCTGCTGTGACCCTGTCCTCCCTTCTCACTCACTGAGCCATTTCCTGTTTTTGACCTGAAATCTTTATATAGAGACAGTCATCGGCCGTGCTATGCTAGGCTTCGATCTGCTGCTGCTGCCGTCTACTCTCAGAGTGTAGACAGCAGCAACAGAGCCCCGGGTATGAGTCAACACCGGTCCATTTGATGCACAGATTCAGAAACTGGATAACAGTTATCAGGACAGCGCCATTTCTGGTGAAGAGCAGGTTATTGCACTTTATATTTCAAATGGGTTTGAATTGGTGGTAAGTGTCACCAAGTGACATGACTTGCCACTAATTAAATCCAATCAAAAACTTCATATCATAAAGAAAATCACAAAATGTTTGTACTGTTTACCTTTTACTGCTGTCTTTAAAACAATGTACGTAGGCCTACACAGCACACAGAGCGAGTGTTAAAATAATTTCAACTGTATGTTGAAAATCTCACAAAATAATATGTAGTATAGGCATTGCAACAGTCAACACATTCTGTGTGAATAGAGCAGGGGTTGCTTTGAGCTACAGTGTTAGTGTCTCTCAGCCGAGAGCTGTAGGAACACGTGCACCTCTCCAGCAATAAGATGTTGCCTCCTTGCCTCCGTATGGAAGCTTTTTTACAGTAGTCTGTCTATTGGTGCGCGAGCATTGCGCGCCCCCGTTTGCTCCGTCCACGTGCAAACGCGACAGTGTGGGGGGTGGGCCCAATACAGCCCTCGTTCTCTTCTCTCCAGCGTCATTCACCGGGGCGGGGCATTCGTGCGGGGGCCATTGGTTGCTCGGTTTCAGCCTTTTACGTATCACTAGTGGCCCGTACTTCCATCTCCCGTCCGCGCCATTGTGTGACATCGAGACTGTCGAACCGAAGAACGCCGTACGGGTTTCTCCTAGGGAGTATTCGGCTTGTTTTCAACATTATTGATGGTGCTCTTTGTGATATCCTGATGTTCCGATTTTCAACTCCGGTGCCTTTTGATGCGGTAAGACATAAACGTTTACTTCATATTTACCTGAGTTGAGAGACGAAAGGAATGCACTATGAGTAGGCGACATGTATTTGGCCATACCGAAAGAACTCCGTTAGGCTGTTCTCAATTGAACGGCGTGGTGTTTATTTCAGCAGTGCTTTATCCAATCCGTATGGCCAAAAAGTTTGCGTGTCGTATGAGCAGACAGCGATCGTAATTGTTCTTCTTCCAGTGACCTCTCTATACGTTATTACCCATGTCGAACACCGAGCGACGGAAACTTATTTCGTGGGCTATACCCGTCGCATTTCGCATACCCCATGTCCCACAATGCACTCCATTGAGCGTCTTTTAGTGGAACCTCAACTTTGTTTCCGTTGTTTTACCTCCCCGAGTGAGTTCTAGGCTGCTTATTCTTTCACCGTTATGGCGAACGGAGATCTGCCATTTAAACGGCGCTACTGTTTCGTCACGCGCTCTCGACGCCGCACAGCTGGTCCAATGGCCAGCACCTCCGTGCTGCGTTTGCGTTAACGCAATGTCCAAAAGGCTTTCGCCCAAACACAACGCGACACATTGCACAGACACGGCAGTTCGTTTCAATATCATTTCGACGGCGCGGTTACTAACGTTGTACAGGCCAGTTCGGTCGCTTATTTCCACCCATCTAAACCTAGGAATTTAAAGGGCGAAGAACTTTGAATTAAATTGCGATTCGCAACGTGCTCAACCTGTTAGAATAATTCGTGGTTCGTGGAAAGTCGGTTACTAAGTTCCTACGGATATGATATATACGGCTGTAATTACGTGGATATGAAGCAGGCTATTAGTCACAGATTCCTGTTTTATTGGAATGTCATGAAGGGTTGGTAGAAAACAACTGTCCAACTTTTAAAACACGACATACTTTATATTATGCTTTGTTTTATTGTTTCTTTTATTTTATAAATAAAAGACGTGCACCCTATGCTTTTGTGAGAAAACAGGGTACACCACTACACATGCACACTAATAATGCAGCACATTTTCTTTTAATTTAATTGAGAAACACAACATTGGTGAACAGTTGTTACTCAATACATTCCAATACCAAGTACGTGTGAGTAGCACTGGCACAAGTACACATGTTGTGGGGGAAGATTTGGAGCTTCTTTATGTGTATTTTACGATGACTAAAAAAATGCATATCTTATATCATACTAGTTACAACAATATTACCGAGCAGGTAATGAATGGACAAAATGAAATCAAACTTTGACACACAATCGCCATGTGAAAATTGGACCAATTACAAACAAGGGGAGGTGCTACAGATGCATACAAACGTAAATACAATATTTTTTTTCAATGCTTCATTTTTTTCTTCTTCCAGTTTTGTTATGAATGTTGGCCATACAGACGTTGATGGCCGCATTGCCTTATCTGTGCCTGCTTGTACTCAAGGCCCTCTCAAACACTGTAGACTTTAACCCCACCCACCATATTAGCTAGACAGCAGCACCACTGTACTCAATGTAAGATTCGGACTGCGGGCTGCGGGTTCTGTCTTGTTTCCTGGCTTCCTAATGTGATTTCTTTTTGCCCCGTGTACGGCGGGTACTCAACATATTAGTAAGTTGAAGAACGGCTGGGACAGATGTGCATGGCAGATACTAGAGACTGGAACCAGCCATAGGATAAGGTACATACAGGGCGTGCAGGATTGTTCCACTAAAAGTCCTCCATGATTTAATGTCACAGTCGACCTGCAGCTTGTGGGCACCCTTGGTTTTGGTACTGGGGATGGTGATCTGTATTTGGCACTTGGTGATTGGACTGTAGTCATTGTTTAAACATAGCTATAAAGGAAGCTGGACAAATACTCCCCCACCAACTGTTGACTGTGTGTCCCCCTTTGACCGTGTGCATCCCCGTTTGGCTGTGTGTCCCTATTGCAGCACATTTTTAGGGGGCTAAGTCCGTGTCCTACAGTATACAAACGTACTTCCCCAAATACAGAGCTGTTTAGTTTACAAGTGCCATTGCACTACTGTGTGTCTTACCATATGGAATATAGGGTGTGTGTCCTAAATACTAGGGGCTGGGGTGTTGTTTTGAATATCCACGTGAGTGCTACGGTTAACAACCAATGTGCAACTTGTGTAAAACACGCACACGCACGCGCACACACACACACACACACACACACACACACACACACACACACTCACGGGGAGATTCACACGTGGAGCTTGTTTCCGGTCACATGATTAACTTGTTTTGTTTTTTCTGTCCAACCACCAGTGGTTGGCCATCCTGCAGGTGTAGCGGTAATTAACAACACAACGGTCAAGTTGACGAAGACAGAGAAAACAGAGTTGAAAGCAAAGACACAACAACAGTAGTCCCTAGGTGACAAAAATCTTGCTCTGCTAGTTTCCAGAGCTTCAGCGCAGAAGACTTGGCCTCAGTTAGCATTAGGCTGCTAACTCAGTAAGAACAGTGATTTAGCATATTGATATACACATTAAAACTGTTGCAGACATAATGACAATATACTAATTACAAAATATATTTTTCACAAATGGAGTAATATTGAGGGAAGATGGGAGTCTCTAGTTCATTTGTATACACAGTTTTGCAGCCATTCCTCCTGTACTTCCTGGTTGTGGGCAGCCTCAGCGTGTAGTGCGGTTGAGCTCGCACGGAGCCAGCATGACCGTGATCTTATGGGGAACCACTGTTTGGACAACCCACGATTTGCCTACTGGATACTTCTTTGCCTTTTCTATTGCGGCCATGATGCAAAAATGGCTGCAGATACATTCAAATGATACAGTTACTGTGGCAGCGCTTAAGGGCAATATGGAGACACATTTGTGGAGATGTCGATGTTGTCATAATCATGACAATAATGATAATGATAAATGGTGCGGTTTGGACTTGATTTTCTTCTGTGGCTTTGGTGTGAATGCGTTTGCATTGCATTTATTCTAGCTGGTTTACTCAGTCTTATTGGGTCAATGCAGACTAGATATTTGATTTTGTTTTATGGTCAATAGTTGTGGCAGTAATAGCACTGTAGTAGTAGTAGTACTATAAGTGGTGGCTGTGGGTTTATGTCTGTCTTACTGTGTATTGTGCAACCGCTTTGGCCAGATGGTCACTACCTTGCAATTTAACACAATGAGACAAATTATAGAAATTAAATGAAAACCACAGGTCCATCTAACTGCCAACCATCACTGTCACCTACCCACCCACCCTTCTCTCTCTCTCTCTCTCTCTCTCTCTCTCTCTCTCTCTCTCTCTCTCTCTCTCTCTCTCTCTCTCTCTCTCTCTCTCTCTCTCTCTCTCTCTTCCCTCCTATCACGGCCTGCAGTGTTGTGATATACTGTAGTCCTTTTGTAGGACTACAGAACAAGCAGAATTTGCAGGAATGTGTGTTCTTTCGCTTCTGGTGTGTGTGTGTGTGTGTAAGTTATGCATGTGTGCAAAGTAAGAACTAGAAAGGTGCACAGGGCTGTCTTTGTGTGCACGGCTGGGGAGGGCAGGCTGGGTGCATTTTCTCACGTGTGTGTGTATGCGTGTACATCTCATTAGGTAGATACCTCTGTGCACAAGAACCTATGAGGAGCTCTACATATGCGCCAGTCATGCACATGCATCCACGGTTGCCTACCTGCTGCAATACTGTACTTCTGTGTGGGTGTGGGTCTGGCTGCATAAAGGTGTGTGTGTCTGTCTGTCTGTTTGCCTGTGTGTGTCTGTGTTTGTGTGTGTGTGTGTGTGTGTGTGAGCATGCTAGCTGAGCGCCAGTAGCAGAGGCTGTTTGAGTGTGCTCATACTCTGTGTACCCTGAGGACCTGAAATAGCCCATTGCGGAATCGAGGGGGAGGGGTGAATGTGCAGCTAAGACATGGAAAGCAGAATATCTGGTTACAGGATCAGAATTTCCCTGCAGAATCCGACCAGTAGCTGGCTGTCTAATCTCACACTGAACTACACTGGAGCAAAATACAATGGACTCAAGTACAGAATTACTACTGGACCGACCCTGTTGGCAAACATCTGCACAGTCCAATGCATTGAAGCAGTGTGTGGAGTATGGAGTGGTATCATCAAGGCAGATGTCTATCACTGACGTCATAGTGATCTGTCGATCCAATAATGATTTTTGATTACTGTATCCCCAACCATGTACAAGACCAACACCGTAGTCTCAAGTTTAAACCTGTTTATTTGCTATGGTATTAAGACTAAGTGGCAGCTAGAATGACACTTGAACACTGATCTTCTAATGGCTGCTAGCACTGCTATATGTAGCACTTGTTAGTCAAGTCAATATGTATATTCAAGTCATTAAATGAAAAGCCCAGCTTCTATCTAAAAATAGACTGAACAATTTTCCACAGCCCAGAGGTTTGCTGTCCCACCTCAACCCTCTCCTGTTTTATGTATATTTATATATATATATATGTATATTTCAGGGCTGCCTGCACTGTATGGAAACTAGGGCTGTTCGATATGACGATATACAGGTGCATCTCAATAAATTAGAATATTGTGGAAAAGTTAATTCATTTTAATAATTCAAATTAAAAAGTGAAACTCATATTATATAGATTCATTACACCCAAAGTGAAATATTCCAAGCCTTTATTTGTTTTAATCTTGATGATTATGGCTTACAGCTCAGGAAAACCCAAAATTCAATATCTCATAAAATTCGAATATTACATAAGACCATTAAAAAAATAAAAAATCATACGGAATTGTCGGCCTTCTGAAAGGTATGTTCTTGTATATGCACTCAGTACTTGGTTGGGGCTCCTTTTGCATGAATTACTGCATCAATGCGGCATGGCATGGAGTCGATCAGCCTGTGGCACTGCTGAGGTGTTATGGAAGCCCATGTTGCTTTGATAGCGGCCTTCAGCTCGTCTGCATTGTGTGGTCTCGTGTCTCTCATCTTCCTCTTGACAATACCCCATATAAAATGCATGGGGTTCAGGTCAGGCGACTTTGCTGGCTAATCAATCCCATGGTCATTAAACCAGGTATTGGTACTTTTGGCAGTGTGGGCAGGTGCCAAGTCCTGCTGGAAAATGAAATCAGCATCTCCATAAAGCTTGTCAGCAGAAGGAAGCATGAAGTGCTGTAAAATGTCCTGGTTAGACGGCTGCGTTGACTTTTGGACTTGATAAAACACAGTGGACCAACATCAGAAGATGACATTGCTCCCCAAATCATCACTGACTGTGGAAACCTCACACTTGACTTCAAGCAACTTGGATTCTGCGCCTCTCCATTCTTCCTCCAGACTCTGGGACCTTGATTTCCAAATGAAATGCAAAATGTACTTTCATCTGAAAAGAGGACTTTGGACCACGGAGCGACAGACCAGTTATTTTTCTCCTTAGCCCAGGTAAGACGCGTCTGACGTTGTCTCTGGTTCAGGAGTGGCTTGACACGAGGAATGCGACAGTTGTAGCCCATGTCCTGGATACGTCTGTGCGTGATGGCTCTTGATGCACTGACTCCTGCCTCAGTCCACTCCTTGTGAAGCTCCCCCACATTTTTGAATGGCCTTTGCTTGACAATCCTCTCAAGGCTGCGGTTACCCTTGTTGCTTGTGCACCTTCCTTCCACTCAACCTTCTATGAATATGCTTGGATACAGCACTCTGTGAACAGCCAGCTTCTTCAGCAATGACCTTTTGAGACTTACCCTCCTTGTGGAGGGTGTCAATGTCTTCTGCACAACTGTCAAGTCAGCAGTCTTCCCCATGATTGTGAAGCCTACTGAACCAGACTGAGAGACCATTTAAAGGCTCAGGAAATCGTTGCAGGTGTTTTTAGTTAATTAGCTGATTAGAGTGTGACACCTTGAGTCCACAATATTGAACTTTTCCACAATATTCAAATTTTCTGAATTTCAATGATTTCAAAGTGTTTTATGTGAAGATGACGTTTGTGTTGAGATGGATCCGGTGTGAAGACTTCTTTGATTTGTTGAGTGATGGCGTGATAAGGGTTGGGGGGATGAAGATTTATTCTGATGTGTTTGGGTGTAGAGCGGTTAAGCTGATGTGTAACGCCAGTATAAGGGTTAACATCGGTTGTTAACATTATACTACAGTTGTTTAAATAATATCATTTATTTGAATTTGAACAGTGTTTATTTAAAAAAAGAAGGATTGAGATAAATTTATTTTTTTTTACATTTGAAAAAGTTTTTTTACATTTTAATATTAATTGTGTACTTATTTTTTTTTAAATTTTTTTATTTTATTATTTATTTAATTGTATTATTGTATTATTTTTATATTTATTAGATTTTATTTGTATTTATTTTTATAATTTATATTTTTTTTAGATTATTTATTTATATATTGTTTTATTTTTTTGTAAGGGATTGTTTTTATTATTTGTGATTATGTTGAGTGATGAGGCCTTTTATTTTTATTTCAGGTTTTGTATGATATTTATTCATATAAATGTGATATTGTATCGTTATCGAGATATGAAATTTGTTTAATGGGATCAGATATTTGGGTGTTTTGATGAAAGTTTAAATATTTGAGGAAATTTAGAAATGTTAATGGGGTCTATGAAAGCTGTGCCTTCTGGAACTGGGCTGCGTGGTGTCAGTGAAGTATGAAGACTGTTGTATGGCCGGGCAGAGCTGGCTTATCACCTGTTGTTAACCAGCATGGATTTACTACCAGTGTCTTACACGAGTTAGCGTGTTTGATTGGCCTGTTCCTAATATTGATGGGAAGAGTTTTCGGCACACATGGAAGAAAAAGTAGGACAAATTGGTAGTAGTTAATTGGTCATTGTATTGTATGGTACAAGTGTCTGTTCAAGGTTGTGAAAGTTGTCACACTATCCCAGTTTTGGCCTTCTTTCAAACTTTTCAAGATTTGGATCCATTCTGGGGCCTATATTCTCATCACTAAAACCAGTATTACAATAAGGTTGTCCCTTAATTGTGCGATGCAACACGCACAACACCCTAAGCACACACAAACCCTTACACACAGCTTGGTCTGTCTTTATGCAAATACTAGATGTTTTACTTCCTTATCTCCAAATGCCGATGGTAAGGAGCCACAGTCCTAACAGTTCCCATCAGATAACACATCCATGCTCTCTATATTCTTCTGACATTTTAGTCCTCCCGATCATTAATAATAGAATGGGGGTACATCCAGCCTGCAAACCAGCCTAGTTCTACAGAGGAAGTAAAGGAAAGGTGTCAAGTAGGTATTATATAGAAACGAAACATGGTGATAATCCAATGCTAGTGCCATTGATAATGTGATGAATGAAATGGACATACTCAGTTATGCAGATGTGTGTCGCTGCTAGAGGAAAGCATGGTTACTTGGTTACCTGCTCTACGCAGGTGAGAAAGTCATTGGCCCTTCAGCTACAAGTGATTATGTTGAAGAGCTGGCCGGCTCTTCCTGTACCCAACCATTAAAAACAGAATGTAAGCGCATTCACACTGATCTTATCATTAAATATACTGCCTTATATTGCTAGTATTCATTGTATTGTTAGACGGTAATAGAGGCAGTTCACAGTTCTGTTTGTTGGCATTGACTTGGTTCCGGAGAAAGTCCAGCTTGTGACTGTGAAGCCGCTTGCTGCTAGTTTGAACTGGTATCGGAACAGAGGGGTTTAAAGAAAACGTTGATGCTCAGTACACTTCTTCTCCCTCTCTCCATCCCACATACACATACACACAACACACACACACACACACGCGCCGTCTGCCCTGTCAGAATGACCTTGAACTTTGGGCGTCTTTAACTTGGGTGGCGTTGGAGGTCGCTTAAAGTATGCATTCTCCCCCCACCTATATTCCCCTGCATGGGCGGAGGAATCGAGGAGATAGGAAACAAGGAAAAAGCAATCAAAGGGCATTCATTGTAGGAAACAAGGAGAATAAGGTTATAGAAAATAGCAATAATGAATTGGAATGTTGGGTGGGGCACTCTGGTATGTCAGTCCTGCATACTGTGTGTGTGCGTGTGTGTGTGTGTGTGTGTGTGTGTGTGTGTGTGTGTGTGTGTGTGTGTGTGTGTGTGTGTGTGTGTGTGCGTGCATGTCCCACAATGAGTCAGTGACTCAGCGATGCACAGCTGCTCTGACCCTCAATCAAACACCCACAAACGTGTTTGAAGCTCTCTCTCTCTCTTTCTTTCTCTGTCTGTAGCCCTCCCTCTCTCTTTTTCATTCTGTCTTAACAACCCGCTCTCTCTGTCTCTCTTTCTGTATCTGTTGAGGGTTTTCCCTTTTTTGCTCTCATCCTATCATTAGCTGTGTTTGTTGTGATCTCATGTTTGCTATTTTTACAAATCTTTGACAACTCTTAAGAGAGCACATGCAATGGTTAAGAAACATGAGGAACACAGGGAAATGAAAACATTAAAAAACGCTTGCTGAGTCTAACCCAATACAGTCAAAACTCTGAACCGCCCCTTAGTTCTGCTAACTAGCGTTTGCTAACCTCCCTAGTGCTCTCAGAGGGTTCAGGGCGCTACATTACCACAGCTTATCTAGTCACTAGCCAACCACGAGTCATCTCTGTAGCAGGGAAGCAACTACGTCTTCGTCTTCTTCTTCTTCTTCTCCTTCTTCCCTTTCTTATTCACGCTCTTCATAAACTTCAGCTCTCAGCCGCTCGTCCACCCACCAACCCGGCCTTCCATCTTTTGTCATCGCTTTGGGGTGATTTCCCAGCTGACTCTGTTTGTCATGGCAACCAGCGTCGTGGCGACTGGCCCTGCCTGCAGCTCCTACTTCCTGTGTGTGTGTGTGCGCTTGTGCCTGCCTTCTCAAGTGAAACTGCGTGGGTTTGTGTGTGTGTGTGTGTGTGTGTGTGTGTGCGTGTGCATGTTTGGCGCATGCGCTGTGTGCTTGCAGACAGGGGGACTCTGTGTGTGAGCCTGTCAGCCTGGATTAGACTCAAACCACAATGCAGCGATGCACTTCAACTCCCCCCCCCCCCCCCACCCACACACACACACCCACACACACACGTACATGCTTCAGCTCTGCCTCTCCTTTACTCTTAGTTTCACTCTGGTTCTCACTACCTCACTTACTCTCTCTCTCGCTCTTTCCTTCTCTCGCTCTGTAGCTCACTATGTCTCCCATCCTTGCTCTCACGTTCTCTACCCCCTCCGTCCATCTGGTGGTGAGGTTGAGATAAAACACAGAAGGTAGATGGAGGGCTGACAGACAGGGGACAGAGAGATCCACGGTGCTGAGCTCCATGTAGTTACGGTATATCTGTGAGAGGCGTGTTCCTGTTCATACCCCAGCCTCCAGATACAAGCAACTTAGCCGTAGCGATCCAACATGGCGGAGCGGCTCTCGTGGGGAGAAGAGTGCAGCGGGTGGGGGAGGGCCGGGCTATAAATCTGGCCTATGATCCCCTGAACGCTGCTGTTACATAACTCAGTGTGTGTGTGTGTGTGTGTGGTACAGTTAATCCACAGATGCTCATCGTTTCTAATATATTTCGTTTTCAAAAGAAAACCTCTCATGGCAATCTGAAGCGACAGCTTCTCAGCGGACAATGCATAATTGTGTTTTTGTGTACGTTTATGTGCGTTTAGAATTGTGTTGCCCTCTTTTTCTTTGTAACGTCCTCAATGTTTTTATATATAAATATAGTTACTCTGTTCTGGGGATCCTTCTTACCTGACATGCTGGTCGGGCCTCGTGGGTTCAGCCGTGGGGTCCGCCCTGCGGTCAGTGCGTTGCAGTCAGAGGGTCTGGGGGTGCAACATGTGTGTGACTCTGGGCTCTCCCTGTGTTCCTCCAGATATATGTTCGGTAAAGGCGCAAAGCGGAAGCTGGACGAGGAGGATGACGAGGGGCTGGAAGGCCAAGCGCTGGCGTCGCCTGTGGCCCCTGGAGCGGCGGGGGGACCCGGGCCCCGGTGGCCCGAGGGCCCCTCCAAGGTGTCGTACACGCTGCAGCGGCAGACCATCTTCAACATCTCGCTGATGAAGCTGATGTACAGCCACCGCTCGCCGCCGGCCGAGCCGCGCCTGGAGCGCCGCGTGCTCATCAACAACATGCTGCGCCGCATCCAGGAGGAGCTCAAGCAGGAGGGGGCGCTGCGGCCGCCGCTGCTGATGCTGCCCCCCTCGCCGCCGCCCGACGACCCGATGGACGAGACCTTCCGCGAGGCCCCGCCCACCGCCGGCAGCGGGCCGGGGCCGGCCGTGCCCGCGCCCCCGCCGGCGATGCCCGCTTCCCCCGTGACGCCGGCGTCAGCCGCCCAGCTGCCCCAGCAGCTGCTGGCCCTGCCGCCTTCTCCTTCGCCTCCTCACACAGCCACGCCCACCTGTCCGCCTGTCCCGCCCACCGGCCCCGCACCCATGGAGGCCTGCCTCACGCCCGCCTCCCTGCTGGAGGACAACGACGCAGCTTTTTGCACTTTGGCCCCCCCCGCCCTGCCACTCTCCCCTCCCCCTACCCCCCCAAACTGTCAGCCTGCCAGCCCCCTCCCCCTCTCCCTCCCCCTCCCCCCCAGGGGCCCCTCCTCCCACGGTGCCGGCTTCTTCCCCCCGGCCCCGGCTAGCCTGGTGCCGGGCCCCCCCGCAGCCATAGCAAAGACAGCAGCAGCAGCTAACACCACGACTACCTCCCCCACGGCCCCCGCCCTCCCCCAGCCCTCTCCCCCGCTCCCCCTCAGGGACAGCAGGACCACGGGTCCCCGGGCCGAGGTGGCGGTCGTCTCGCCCTCCTCCGTCGGCGCGGCGTCGGACACGGCCCACCCCTACCCCCCCGCGCCCCCCTCCCCCTCGGGGTTCCTCTCTGACTTGGCGCTGGACGACATCCTGTTCGCCGATATCGACACGTCCATGTACGACTTTGACGCGTGCACCACGGCGGGCGCCGTCACCGCCAAGCTGTCGCCGGCGGTAACGGCCGACGACCTCCTCAAGTCGCTGACGTCGCCGTACGCCGTAGCGCCCGCCTCCCAGGTTTCAGCCAATCAGCCGTTCAAGATCGACCTGACGGAACTGGACCACATCATGGAGGTGCTGGTTGGCTCATGAGAAGAAAAAAACAACGTAGACCTTTTAGAACCACAGCAGAATGGACTGGAATCAAAGCTGTGTTCGATTTTTACCTTTTTCCTGATTGTCATTTTATTTTGTATTTTAGTTTTTTCTTTCAAACTGTTTTCAAGAATCGGTAATTGTAAGCATCAATGTGATGTCATTTACTA
This sequence comes from Lota lota, assembly GCA_026745465.1. NCBI lineage: Eukaryota > Metazoa > Chordata > Actinopteri > Gadiformes > Lotidae > Lota > Lota lota. Next base: position 6,748,330 of record JACYXH010000802.1, on the reverse strand, counting down.
CTACTATTACTACTACTATTACTACTACACCTACCACTACTACTACATAACATTGTGCATGCACTGTGCTTGCCTTTTCCAAATGAAAAAGGACATAAAGTGACCAGGAAACATGGATTATCACGCACACAAACACCAGAGGCACAAACACATTCACACAACTCAATTCATGGCTTTCAGCAAATGAGTGCCTTTAAAAAATAACCACTTACTCAACCGTGTAATGGTATTCTCATGTTTTATGTAGTTTTTCTTATGGTTTCAACAGTTTGAGGAGTCACCCCATAGATTATATTTTTCCTTTTTATTTTGTATTTATTGTATCAAAACTATTATTATTGTAATTAATAAGTAAGATCACTTCTTAAGATCAAAATTACAATAATGGATTATTTAATACTAATTATATTTACAGAGGTAATATTTTATTTGTAAAGCAAGCCTAGAGAAACTTTTTGTACACCTTTCATTTCTTCCGGTCTTTTGTTTTATCAAAGGTTTCAATGTTTTACCATGGCGCTACATATCAGCTCGGCTGCACTTCAGGAACTGGCATACGGTCACCCTGTTGCTCCGGTGGCCATTGTCCCAAAATCCCAGTGTTTTCTGTCATAAGAAACGTCCGATCAGCATATCAATTCACATTAAAAGCCGGATTTCTGCACATTACTCTCCCCCCCACTGCCCCTCATCCATCATTAATAGCAGGCACATAACTGGACTTTAAACAGTCTATGTTTTTTACTTTCGGTTTGCACAGGAGCCATCACAAAGACTCGTGGCCACGCCTCCAACACACCGCAACTCAACACAAACCCTTGGCTCCGCCCACAACCAAAGCGTGGCATGTTTACAACGAACGCTGCACTGACGACAGTTAGACTAGAGAGACCGAGTAGCGCTTGGGAGAGTGGTTTCAACTGTACACAGGTGACCCGAACCGGCGGTCTGAGTCTGTTTACGTGGGTTCGCTAAGGATTACTTCTTGTTTTGTAGGGTTTTTTTCTGCATAACATGCAGGGAGAATCCAAAACCCCTCTGCGGCGTCTCGACTCCTCTCGGGATTTAATAATAAAAAAAAGAGACTTGTGGGAGTGCTAGTTTAACATGGCCAAGCAACATTTAAAACCTCCAGACTATTGTGCAGAACTGGGAGTTCCATTGATGAATTACACGGATGGATCCAGTGAGTGTGTGTGTGTGTGTGTGTGTGTGTGTGGTGGGGGGGGGGGGGGGGGGGGGGGGGTCTGAGTGTAGCTGAATCCATCAGTGTTGTGAGCCAGGTGGACAAGAGCTGACGGCAACCATATACTGTTCACAGAGGATTACTTATTATTATTATTATTATTATTATTATTATTATTATTATTATTATTATATTATAAATATTATTTCCTTGTGATATTTTCACCCTTCATGGAGTGAACCTTTGGAGTGATTTGCTTTTTGTTTTGTTAATGAAGTTATTTATTCTGTGCTCTTTTTTTTGTTATTTTGTTTCCCTTCCTGTGTAAGATATTTATTTTCTGGTGTGAAGTGAACCTTTTGGATTGTAATAGTGTGTACAGAATGTGTGGTAGGAATGTACTCTGCCCCAGATAGGATTGTTAATCACTTATGGATTTCATCAGTGGAAGCCATTATATACAAAATATATGTCTGTTTTTTCACACTTCCTTCCCTATTTTATTTGTCATTTGGGGTGGGGTTGTGCACAAGCAATGAAGGTCTGCCTCTAATTCCTTTCCTTTTTCTTTCCTTTTTTAAGAATAATTGTAACAGTTTGTGGGTACGGGGAACAGTCGATGCAGCTCAATTACTCCAAAACTGTCCTCTGCATTCAGATGTCAACACTCCAAAGCCTGTCGCAGACTCATGCCAAAAGTAATGTACATAGTATACGCCTAGCGGGGAGCTCCCGGTAATGTATATAGTATGCCTGGAGAGCTCCCCTCATTTCATCAGTGTTCCTTTTACATGTTTTTTCTTTTCGTTTGTTAGTTTGTTTTTGTCACCCAAATCTACTTTTACCGCTGTCTTGTACACTCTGAAGTGAACCTACAAGACCCATTTAGGGTCAGATGTGTTAGGGGTGGTGAGTGGGTGGGCAGGGTTGGGTTGGGTGGGGGGATGGGGTGGGGACCGCTATGAAAGACTGGCTGTGCAGTCACAATGTTCTCCCTGCTGTCCAACATTCGAAGGCTGTATTTTTCACAGACCCTAGTGCTGTGCCTTTTTCTATGCAATATTAACAAGGACAACAAACACAACTCGTCTGACACGGAGAGAGCAACATTATCAGATGATCACTGTATTGGGATCCAACATGTGGACTAGATAAGACATGCGTGTGTGTGTCTGAATCTGAGTGTGTGTGTGTGCGCGTGTCTCTGAATCTGAGTGTGTGTGGGTGGGTCTGAATGTGTGTGTGTATGTGGGATAAAGTGGATGGGGGGGGGGGGGGTCTATGAATTTGAAGCAGTCTTACTTTTGTAGTTTTATATATATATATATATATATATATATATATACATACATATATATATATATATATACACATACAATAAAGCTCTTAAAATAAAACTTGGATGTGTCTTTATTTGATCATACTTTCCACACGATGGTGAACCCAGAAATATAGAATTATAATAATATAGACACATTTTGTTTTTGTCTTTTAACACAATACCCGTCCTCTATGAAATGTCACAGTGCTATATACCCCGTCGGCTCTCGAGTCGCTCAGCTGGTTTCGCCTCCTCGCTGGTTATTGGTTGCTGAGTGCTACCAGTGCCAGCAGACGACAGCGAGCGGCGTGCCTGTGGTTATTTCCAGCATTCAGGCCACGCAGCTGTGTGTGTGTCAGTGTGTGGAAGTGGGCTCCGTTGTCTGTTTTTCGACGACAGGGAGAGTAGAGCAGAACAGAGAGGAGAAAATATGTTGCAGGCATACAGGTTAAAGCCTTTAAGATCTCCTTAGTTTAAATTAATACATGCACTTTAAATGTATACGTTAGTATTATGATTAGTCTACTTTTAAGGGACATTGAAGAATGTTGCTATGCAGACGGCAGTGTCTTCCCCCTACCGGAATAAGATTGCGGTTCACATGTTTATATTATATAATAAATCATCCAGAGAACTCCCACAACCCTAACCACACCACCCCGTTGCATAAACGTGGATAGTGTGTTATTGGGGCCATCTAGCGGCCATTGCGTGGAGGTACAGTTGAGATATAAACTGAGACACGATGTCGCCCATGACAATTCAAGGAAGGTGCGCTGTAAAAGTGGGGGTGCTTTTCCGTTCTTTCTGTTCCCCTCCGTGATCAGTGGACTGTAGGTGTGCGGTATCACTTATCCGCACAAATTGTATTACATATAGATATGCATTTATGTAACACACTGTAGCTCTGACCATGGTGCTGAAATCACGGGTTTAAGTTAACTTAATTATAGGACCTAGTTAGTTACCTAGTATTCAAATATCCCTACGACAGGCACGCTTGAATATTCAGCCTCTTGAAACGTGTTACATTAGACATGGTCTAATGTTAGACATAAGTCGAATGTATGTTCGTTTAGAATCGGTCGATTTTATTAATTCGTTTATTTATTTATTATTTATTCATCTAGATGTCGCAACGCAAATTTTAATATTTTAGACATAGATGGAGTGTCCAAACGTGATTTAATATAATAGAGTAGGACCCAAGCCTACTTCATGAGCTATAATGAATAAGCCCAGATGGCCAGCTTTTCGAATTGACGCCTAAACTAGGCCAGCTCAGCTTTATTTATTCTGCTCCTAAAACACTTGCTGATTCAAGAGGAAAACAAGTAGTACAATAAAAAAATGTCCAATAAGTGAGCATCACTACTTGCAGCAGCATTTGTAGTAAGTATATTGGTAGTGAACGGGGACAGAGACCCCAGGTAATTCCCACCACTGTTGCATCATTTTCTATCAATAGGCCTCCACTTGAATGTGCGCATGCCCTCAACTCTTTGTCAACACACACTTCTTCTCCATTGGCGGAGACGCACGCTGCTTTACAACGCGCCACACCAGCCTTCACATTGGAAGTGTGTGCGCATTGACCACGCTGCTCGCTGAGCCGGATGGTTTGTTCTCCCTGCTGCTCATTGAATAGGAACATTTGACTCATTAACACGAGGGTAGACTACCAACTAGTTCACAGTTCAGGGATGGCGAAGACGAAGAGAGAAACCAACGGACACACGATGCCCCACTTGGGGTCCACCGACCAAATCCTCGACAAGAAGAGGACGAGCGAGCAGAAAAGCTTTAGAGAGAAGTTGATGGGCTTTCTCAGGAGAAATCTCATGGTGATCCTCACCGTCTCCGGCGTCCTGGTGGGCGTCGGGCTGGGCACGATGGTGAGGAAAATGAACTTAACCCGGGCGCAGATGACTTACTTCGCCTTCCCCGGAGAGATGCTCCTGAGGATGCTGAAGATGATTATCCTTCCGCTGGTCGTGTGCAGCCTCGTCTCCGGCGCCGCCAGTTTGGACACCCGCTCCCTGGGCAAACTTGGGGGCATAGCCGTGGGGTACTTTTTGGTGACCACCCTCATCGCCTCGTGCATCGGTGTGGCTCTCGCCTTCATCATCAAGCCCGGCGTAGGCGCGGGGGCTTTGAACACCAACAGCCTCTCGCTGGAGAGCGTCAGCACCGACAAAGAGACCGCAGACTCGTTTTTAGACCTCGCGAGGTAACATTGAGGGATGTCTTGGGAAGGGGGGTGTTATATTTTGTGATTCAACTATATCACCAATACATGGGCTTCCAGAACACGTGGCGCGAGAATTAGCACTAGCCCCTAAAATAGGTTGACCCACTGCTAAGTCAGGGTGGGTGGGTGTCCCATGCCAAGCGCTCCGAGCGCGGGACATTTATAGAGGGTGGGGGGGGGGGGGGGGGGGGGGGGGGGGGGGGGGGGGGGCATATGGTAACGTATTCCCGAATTAAACTCATGATGTACAGTTAATAAAACACACAAGCCACTGGAATGCTGTAGATCTCTACATCAAGTATAAAGTGCATAAACGTCCCACTTTAGACGCGTGTGTTTTTATTTTGTACAGTTTTCATTTTCTAAAGTTTGATGTAAAGGTAATCAATCGCTGTTGACAACTGTCGTTGGCAATATAACTCTGTCGTGCTTTAATTTCTAGGCAGGTGGGTGCAAGTAGAGTAGACTGGGAAGCCCAAAGCAGAACTATTTACATATGACAAAAACAAAAATGTAGGGGGTCGCAGGCAAGTTTCTGTAGGACTATAAAGTAGCTTATTGGCCCTTATCACACCGACAGGTGGGTTGATTGTCAAGTATATTTTCTGATTATGATTTTGATCTAAATTTGACACTATAATGATGTGGCAACAGTTAATAATTTCCAATAACTCACAGGGCGCACACACCTGCCCTGTGTGCGAAACAAGAAGCCTTCTGCCTACAAATGCAAACTCTTGATAAGAAATATATATAAAAATGAACCAAAATGAATTGCAGAGACTTCAATTAAATGTAAGGTTCATGAAGTCAACAGCCAAGAGTTAATCACTGGCAAACCGAGACTCCAAATGTCAAAGTCATACCAGCCGTCTTAGATGCTTGGCTCAAGGGAAGTTTGTTGAGATTAAGATACATTGCACAGTAGACTATTTGTAATGCATTTAAGGAACTCTAACTCAGCAGCTCATTTGCACAAATTTGTGTGCAAATGAGCTGGTAGGGATGTTGTTTTTGACCCAGGGTCTGTATTCCTCAGGCTACCTTGCTTGTATGTTTTGCTAAATGTTGCGAGCCCCACTTGCTTTGTTCCGGGGCACAACTGAGGGTAGGAGGTTCACACAAGTCAAAGGTCACCGCAGGGTTAAACTGCAACTTTTGTTGCAACAGTTTGACCACTAGGCTACTACCAGGCATTTATCGCCATCACTGAATCGTCCGAAAATGTATGTAAGGAAAAGTAGTGACTTTCTTTCTCTTCTCTTTTAACATTGTTCTTGTTTCCCTCACTTGTTCTGTCTGCTTTCGTTTCAGGAATCTATTTCCAGCTAACTTAGTGGCAGCTGCTTTCCGTTCTGTGAGTACACCACACGACTCATCTCTCCTGTTTCAGCACCCAGCACCCCCCTTTCCCTGTGCTGTATAATATCTTTAAACACAGACGTGATTATACACACTGCCTCTCTCTCTTTCTCTCTTTCTCTCTCCCTCATGGGGGAACATGAATGCCTCTTTCCTCTTCTCCTCACCAATGGTTTCCATGGGGAAGCCATTCCATTACAGCTCACCTAGCAACCCAGCGCGCCTCACTGCTCTTTAATGTAGTCTGCTGGCTGCCCGCTCTGCTTCTCAGAACTGGGCCTGCTGGTCTATTAGAGCTGAAATAGTGAGTCAGGAAGTTCAATATTTGGGGACACTGACTGATGCACGCATACATACAAACACACACACACACTCACTCACACACACACACACATGCACACACACTTGCACATTCACACACACACACACACACACACATGCACACGGACACACACGCACATGCATGCGCACAGGCACACACACACACATGCACACATGCCCACACACACACACATGCACACACATGCACACACTGACACAAACACATACACATGCACATACACATGCACACACACATGCACACACACGCACACACACGCTCACATCATATATAAAGAAGGTGGGTGAGGTGCAAGGCACTGAACCAATCCCACACGCTCTTCTAAAACCAAGGGTTAAAGTGCAGCAAGGCCACTGGGTTCAATAATCCCCTCCCCCCTAGAAGCTCTGCTTGGAATGTCCACAACGTCAGATAAGGCTGGAAGGGGGCAGAAAGAGATTTACAGCTTAAATAACGTTTCAAGGTTCTTAAGTTAGAGGTTTTTTGTAGTCGGTTTTGTAGGCCCTTGTTCTATTCAGTCATCAGTTTCTCCATCAAGTCTTTGTTCCTTGGTTTGAATGAATATTTAAACAGACTGCTAACAACAATGATTAAATGAGTGAATTAAGTAATGAATGAAAAAATGTATGCAGCAATTAGCTAAGCTGCTCCTTTGTTTGGTCTGCGTGTCTGGGATATACTGACAGATATATGGCCTATATTGAGAGAGAGAGAGAGAGAGAGAGAGAGAGAGAGAGAGAGAGAGAGAGAGAGAGAGAGAGAGAGAGAGAGAGAGAGAGAGAGAGAGAGAGAGAGAGAGAGAGAGAGAGAGAGAGAGAGAGAGAGAGAGAGACAGGGAGAGAGAGAGTTCATAATATACACATTGTTAATTGATTATTTAATTAATTGTTATTTCGTACGTCTATTTACTTACCATTATTAATGTTAATTCAGGAATGTATCGGTTTGTTTTCACCAGCACATACTGTATGTCCTGCTACTAAAGCTGATTAGATTGAATTAGATTGAATTCAGAGAGTGAGAAAGATAGTAGGATATAGTATTGGATGAAGTTCATTGCTGTCCCGGAAGGGCCACTTCATTTACAAACATGGCTGTTGGTACAAACACAAAAACAAACACACACACACACACAGACACACACACACACACACACACACACACACACACACACACACACACACACACACATGCACACATACATACACACATGCACGCACACCACCACACACACAAACACACACACACACACACACACACACACACACACACACATACACACACACTGCTTAAACAGCTTTTCCAATTCCCACTGATATGATAAGTGTACAGAAAATAACATATTTCCAACACGTGTGTGGAAAACTGTGAAACACAGTACACAAGGCCTGTTCATCAACAAAAGGAGGAAGTGTCTTCAGTAGGATTTTTATTGTAGAAAGCAGTCTAATTTTGTCTGTGCAACCCCTACATGTGTTATTTATGTTGTGTGTTACGACTAAAGCCTTTTTGGCTGCTTTCTTGTCAGATCTTCCTTGAAAAGAGATTATTGACCTCATAGACCATTGAACAAAAAAATTTCTCCCATTTCCCCTGCCTTCTTGTGTGTCATATATGTCATATACTTTCTTACTCTTATTTTAACCTTTTCCTTTTACTTCTTGACTAGGATAGTAATAGATCAATACATTTTATTTTTGATGTGATTAAACTGTTGTCAAAATGTTCCATTCCTTTAACTAACATCCAATGGGATCCTTTTCAGTATGCCACTGACTACAAGATGGTAGCCGTTGGAAACGACACCAATGGAACTGCCCTCTACCAGAAGGCAAGTACATACAGACTATGGAACGTGGAGACCTATGCACTTGAATACGTCAATATTTTAAATACATGAACACAATGGAATGGGAATATTTGGCTCTTGGTCTGAATAGTGGAAGAAGGTTTAACATCATCACAGCGAGAAATAGAGCAAATTGTGGATGAACATGAACAAGACGGAATTCTTCAAATTGGTCCAAGCCGGTTAGACAGATTACTATCATGTAAAATAAGAACAGAAAACCTTTACTTAAATTGCGTTAACTCTACATAAAAATTCTTCATATACACAGACCTGACATATCGCATACTATGAAGATAACATTGGTGGTACTGTGTTTCCTTTAGCATGTTGCCAGGGCAACATGACTCCCATCTGTAAGTAAGGCATTAATAGTGCAACTCTAAATGCCTTCTCCTTGCTCATAGTACACACGTCACAAGCAGCACTACCATTACTACCATCGCCACTACCACTACTACTACTGCTACTACCACTACTATGGTGTCCATAAATCAAGCATGCATCTAAGGAGGGCTAAATCACATCATAGCCCGTGGCCCTGCGCTACACCTGCAGTCCTATTCTTCTTCTGTCCACCCAGAATAGCAGAGCCTGGGCTGGGGGCGCCACACCACACATCCCTGGCCCAGCTCCAGCATATGGAGCTTTCGCTGGGCCAGGGATGGCAGAACACTTCCTATGGGTTGGGGAAGGGAGCCGGGGGGGGGGGGGGGTGCGGGTTCAATTCCAGTGGTCTACTCAGGGTGCCCGTTGAATCATAGTCTTTATCGCACTGCGCCAAACTTGATGGACAGGTGGGACGCGGTGGGATGGCACAACGACTTTTATTCTGAACCAGATATGATTAAGTTGGTGCTGGAGCTCGTTCACTAGACACAGAGACCATGGATTCACACTTCAATTGTACGTTTCTGCAATGGGAGCAGTGGGATGTAATGAAATTATTTAAACGTTTATTAAGGTTTATGGTGCTGTTTCTGCTTGGTACGCAATATTGATTTGACCGAATTAGACAAATTAGTCTCTTGTTAAAAGAATGTTTGCTGTGGATAGAAGGGTTTTTACAAAAGCATCTCCGTAGTTAGCAAAGTGATAGCACTTAACCAACTATTTGCTGTCTTTATTATTTTGTAATTTCCATATCCCACTGGCATTGCAATTGACCCCATGTTTTAGATGCAGATCTTTTTGGATTCCAACACTGCGGGTGGTCTAACTGGTAGAAACCTTATCCGTTCTTACTCTGAATCTTGTCTCCTGCAGGTCCCTATTGGTACAGATACGGATGGCATGAACATCCTGGGTCTGGTGTTGTTCGCCATGGTGTTCGGCGTGGCGCTGAGGAAGCTGGGGCCGGAGGGTGAGGAGCTCATTCGCTTCTTCAACGCCTTCAATGAAGCCACCATGGTGCTGGTGTCCTGGATCATGTGGTAAGGGTGTCCTGGATCATGTGGTAAGGGTGTCCTAGAGATCATGTGATTAGGGTGTCCTAGAGATCATGTGATTAGGGTGTCCTAGAGATCATGTGATTAGGGTGTCCTAGAGATCATGTGATTAGGGTGTCCTAGAGATCATGTGATTAGGGTGTCCTAGAGATCATGTGATTAGGGTGTCCTAGAGATCATGTGATTAGGGTGTCCTAGATCATGTGATTAGGGTGTCCTAGAGATCATGTGATTAGGGTGTCCTAGAGATCATGTGATTAGGGTGTCCTAGAGATCATGTGATTAGGGTGTCCTGGATCATGTGGTAAGGGTGTCCTAGAGATCATGTGATTAGGGTGTCCTAGAGATCATGTGATTAGGGTGTCCTAGATAATGTGGTAAGGGTGTCCTGGATCATGTGGTAAGGGTGTCCTAGAGATCATGTGATTAGGGTGTCCTAGAGATCATGTGATTAGGGTGTCCTAGAGATCATGTGATTAGGGTGTCCTAGAGATCATGTGATTAGGGTGTCCTAGATCATGTGATTAGGGTGTCCTAGAGATCATGTGATTAGGGTGTCCTAGAGATCATGTGATTAGGGTGTCCTAGATAATGTGGTAAGGGTGTCCCTGATCATGTGATTAGGGTGTCCTAGAGATCATGTGATTAGGGTGTCCTAGAGATCATGTGATTAGGGTGTCCTAGATCATGTGGTAAGGGTGTCCTAGAGATCATGTGATTAGGGTGTCTTAGATCATGTGGTAAGGGTGTCCTAGATCATGTGGTAAGTGTGTCCCTGATCATGTGATTAGGGTGTCCTGGATCACGTCATAAGGGTGTCCCAGAGATCATAGGATTAGTGTGTCCTGATTCATGTGGTAAGGGTGTCCTAGAGATCTTGACTTTAGGCTGTCGATCAGCAACAGCCTATTGGTGTGTTGAATCAGCTGGGGTGAATAACACCCCAACATCACTTTGGATTTGAGCATGTTTCTATGGAAGAATATTCAACTCATCCTCCGTGTTCCCTCCCAGGTACGTGCCGTTAGGCATCATGTTCCTGGTGGGCAGCAAGATCGTAGAGATGGAGGACGTGGTCCTGCTCGTCACCAGCCTGGGGAAGTACATCTTTGCCTCCATCCTGGGACACATCATTCATGGCGGCATCGTCCTGCCCCTCATCTACTTCGGCTTCACCCGCAAGAACCCCTTCACCTTCCTGTCAGGCCTCATCACCCCCTTCACCACCGCCTTCGCCACCTGCTCCAGGTGAGTCAGGGGTCAGCTCTGCCAGTGAGGGCACGGATTGACCTTGATGACCTATTGGATGATGATTTCACTACCAGACTGACTGATTGCATACCTTGCATGTATATGTTACATGCGTCACACAATTCTGTGAAAGAGACAAAAGCAGCCGATGTATGTTGACAACGTTTTACAACAGTTATTTTACATCAAGAGCACTTTTTACATTTGATACAGCAAATGTGGTGATCAATTACGATCACAATTGTGTTAGAGATTAGCACTTGATTAAAAATTCCCAATGTGAACACACACACAAACACACACACACCCACACCCACACACATACACACACACACACACACACACACACACATACACACACACAGACCCACCCACACACACACACACACACACACACCCACCCACACACACACACAGATACCAACACACACTCAAACCCACACAAACCCACACACACACAAACACACAACATACACACACACACACGCACACTCACTGGTCTGGGGTTGAACTATCCTTCAGTAGTCCTATTGCACATGCTTTTCCTTGTATTGTGGCTCAGGGTTGTTTCTCAGCAACACCACTAAACAGTTTCTGGTTTGGAGATTCTGTTGCCTTTTGTGGTTTTTATTTCTTTGGCAAGAATATTTAAAGAAGGCTGTCATTGTGGAACTAATGCCATTCAGTAAGAGGCCTCGTCGTTTTGAATAGTAATGAACACACGGAACCAATAGAGGCCCAAGAAAGCAATACAAGGTGGTTAGTTGTTAGTCTAATACAGTTCATCTAGACACAGTGCCAGGGACATTAAAAAAAGACACATTCTAATGTTGCTCAACATCGTTATATCCCGCGCCTCTCTCCGCCAGCTCGGCGACTCTGCCCTCCATGATAAAGTGCGTGGAGGAGAACAACGGCGTGGACAAGCGCATCAGCCGCTTCATCCTGCCCATCGGCGCCACCGTCAACATGGACGGCGCCGCCATCTTCCAGTGCGTCGCCGCCGTCTTCATCGCCCAGCTCAATAACGTCGAGCTGAACGCCGGGCAGATCTTCACCATCCTGTGAGTGAGTCATAGCGGGCCGGCGTCTGCTGCCGTTCTACCCACACTCGCACATGCAAATGCACACCTGGGGAGGATTTGCTGGATTGGTTTTAGTTTCGAGTAAGAAAGGTGACAACAAAGGGAGGCTTAGTAGTCGATGATGATAAGGGCGTGGTCACGTTGGAGTATGGAACATTTTTAAAGGGCCAGTACCATGGAATTCTGACTTCAGCCAGAATTTCACCCCCCCCCCCCCACACACACACATTCAGACAAACAGACACTCACATAAACACACACACACACACACACACATACACACTCACACATTGAGACAAACAGACACACACACAAACACACACACACACACATATTCAGACACACACACACATATTCAGACACACACACACACACACACATACATACACACACACACACACACACACACACACCACGTTCAACACTGTACTGCCGTCTGTGTGTCCAGCATGTGTTATTGTTTTCATCTGATCTGTTGATGTAATGATTAGTGTAATAATTAAAACTAAACACCCTCTGCTATTTCCATTCCCTTTCTTAGTTTATTCACTGCAGGGCGGTGGGGTTGGGGGTGGGGGTGGGGGGGTGCTCTTACGTGATATTGTCTCCCCTACAGATGAAGGGCATGTGAATGTATTAATATGTCAGGACCTGGGAGATTTCATTCTTAACTCTCTGACTTTTAGCAGAATCAAGAACAAATTAAATTGATTCAATGGGAATAGTGTTGGCTATTCATTCATTTGACTATTTATTTTCCAGCTATGGTCCTCAAGCTAATATTAAGCAGATTGTTTCGCAAACGTACCTACTTATATTAAAGCCCTGCTGGCTGGTGATTGGCTGGTTGGTTTTCTTGCCTGGTGCTATTGGCTATCCTACAACCATATCTGTGAGACCCCATTGGACCCTGTATTGGCAGGTAACCTCTTGAGTGTTGATTGTTGATAAAACAATAATATAACCAGTTGTGACCACTTGCTGATAGTAGTTCAAAGTTGATCATTAATAACCAAAGTATTCTCTTTCTTCTTGACAGAGTGACGGCCACTGCTTCTAGTGTGGGTGCAGCCGGCATCCCAGCCGGTGGCATCATCACCATAGCGATCATCCTGGAAGCCATCGGTCTTCCAACCAATGACCTGTCCCTCATGCTGGCGGTGGACTGGATTGTGTAAGTAAAATGATATTGGTCAATGGACTGCATTTTATGTAGCGCTTTTCTAACCAGTGGTCACTCAAAGCGCTTTACAGTTATCGCCTAACATTCAGCCATTCATACACACACTCACACACCGACGGTGCTGTCAGCCATGCAAGGCAATGGCCAGTTTGTCAGGTGCAATTAGGGTTAGGTGTCTTGCTCAGGGACACCTCGACACTCAGCTAGAAAAGCCAGGGATCGAACCAGCAACCTTATTGTTGCCAGTCAACCTGCTCTACCTCCATGGCAGTTGCTGTGTCATTCAATTATAGTAACCATAACAATAATATTGACATTGTTTCATTTCTTCTTCCTATTCTTCTTCTTCTTAGTAGTATTATCATAATTGATATTTGAATGAAAAGTCCAATTCTGACCCCAATTTGAGTTCCAACAATTGTGTGTGCTTATATCTGTGTGACTGCACGTGTGCACTGGCTCGACGTGTTCATTACTCTCCGTGTGTGTGTGTGTGTGTGTGTGTGTGTGTGTGTGTGTGTGTGTGTGCGTTGGTGTGTGTGTGTCTTGATGGTGGTGCATGCAGGGACCGCACCACCACAGTGGTGAACGTGGAGGGGGACGCGCTGGGTGCGGGGATCCTCCACCACATCAACCTGCAGGAGATGAAGAAGAAGAAACAGCAGGAGGAGGAGGAAGAGAAGGAGGACCAGGAGGCCGAAGAGCTGTTGGAGGTCAGGGTGGAATTGGTGGCCAACAGCCGGGCGGAGGAGGAGAGCTCTCCGCTGGTCAGGCACCAGGTGGCCAAGACCCCAGAGGCCACGCCGGAGGCCATTGAGTCCATGCTGTGAACTCTGGGAAAAGGCCTGCATCGGCTCCCTCTATCTGCTTTGTGGCCGTTCCCCTTAGATTTGTTGTTCATCTGGAGGTTTGGAGTGTGCCACCTGTGACATTTTTTTGTTCTTTTTCCGTCGTTGCTGTTGCTGTTGCTCCGTGTTGACTTAACGTCAGGTCACACAGGCGCGCACGTAACACACACGCGCACACACATACACACACATACTCACAAACACACACACACACAGACACACACAGGCCCACACTCCCGCTTTGCTCTCCTTCCCTCTCTATTTGTTCCTCTCTCTCTCTCTTTGCTCCTCTCACACTGTCCCATTAAAATATTTGGTCCCTTTTTCCTTTTTACATATGTACAAATGCCATACCTAATGCATAGTGTGCAGTAGTGGACCATTTTTTAGGGCTGAGGTTTTCAATAGGGAACGCTTTACCCCCAGCTTTTGAGTTGTGTGTGTGTGTGTGTGTGTGTGTGTGTGTGTGTGTGTCTGTCTGTGTGTCTGTCTGTGTGTGTCGGTGTCGGTGTACGTGCACATTTCTGCGTATGCTAATACTAATTTTCTAGGTCAAACTTGAGTTGTGTTTGCTTTCAGTTGATCGACAATGTGAAACATTAACTAGCAACCAAACACATTAAACTGTTTAACCCCAATTAATATCCTTATACTGCTGAGAATATAAACATATGACCATCTATATGGTAGTTGGGCATGGAAATTAATTCACAAAATATTAAGTCAATTAATGCCAAATCATACTAGTTTAGCCTAACCAGGCTTTTACATTTGTCTTACAGGCATTCCAAAATGGCACCATGAGAATATATTTACGTATTTTTTCTAAACACAATCACAAATCACTGTCACAAAGTGATTTAACATTTAAAATCCTCAAGAAGCTGATGTTGGGCCACTTGTTTACATAATAATAATAATAATAATAATAATAATAATAATAATATTAATGACAATAATAATAATAACATTAATAAAAAGTCATTATAGTCAATATAATAAATAATAATAATAATGCATTTTAGATTTTTTTACACTTTATCCCACAAAGAATTGTAGTATAATAAACTACTTTATTGCAAAACTATTACGGTTTTACTACTTTTTTTGTACAATCCTTTTCCTTTTGTTGAGCGATTCACAGACTACAGTCTATACTGCCACCTAGTGTTATTCAGCATTACTGTTAAAATATTTAGAGTGAACCTTCGAGGTAAAAGATGTAACGTCCTTTGATGCTACGTTTTAAAGAAATATTTTTCCCGTAATTGTTTGAAATTGCTCGTAAAGTAAATCTGCAAAGACAATGGACATTTAGCATTTACAAATCGAATGGATCCATATTTTAAAAATGAAGTGTGAGGCTTACGAGTGTGAGGCACATTTAGGCCTACTATTTTACTAATTTATTTAATAGGTCTGTATGACATTAATTTATTATAATTGTGTTACCATTTTGTATTATCATTACTAAATTTCCGCTTTCCTATCAAGGCAGGTGGCCAAATAATCTGCTAATATATGGTGGTGGTGGTGGTGGCGACAGAAAATGGGCATTTGGTGATGTTCTGGGTTGACATGAGTGAGTTGTGGAGTGTTGGTCTTTTTTTTTAATTCTGCCTGTGCTATGTGTATGTGTAACAATCTGTACAGTTGTCTTGTTGTTTTTCAATATTAAAAGCCTTGCATAATGTGTCTTTCATGTGTTCTTCTATTTATTGTTGCAAGAAAATATTACATTCACATCACAGGTTAACCAATGTTGCATTGCTAAGCTACTTGCCAATTGCTTGTTTTTTTTATCCAAAGAGTCAAATTGCTCTAAAAACCAACTTTTTAGTTTAATCATTAACATAATATAATGCAAGATATATGAGGTTATAATATAACCTAATCCTTTATAATTGACTTATTTCAGCTTTTTAAATACCTTATTATATGAAACCTTTGTATAATAAATATTGATATTTATTAGCACGTACACATGACTTCAGTAATACACACGACCACAGAATTTCGGTCTGCGAACCGGTTATTTCCCCGTAAGGACCTTTATTTTGAAAAAGCGTTGACGTGAAGTGACGAAGTCCCTGCCGCTCTGCAACCATATTGCCTTTCTAGCTAACAGAACACAAGCGGTCCAGGTGTATGAAGCTCAAACAGTGATGCCCCTCTCTCTTAATACATGTTGATTTCAGAAACTTAACACGGAATAAGCTCTGTGTTTCTTTTAGCAGTCACACAACAAGCAAGACGACATAACTTTGGCAAGATGACGACGCGGTCGGAGAGAGAAAAAGCTCAGAAATTGAATGAGCAGCACCAGGTCATTCTTTCTAAAATGCTCAGGGAAGAGGAAAACAAGTATTGCGCTGACTGCGAGGCGAAAGGTAACATGGCAACATGGGATGTAGTTGTATATGTGTCATTGTTCATGTCGGTCATCTGTGTGTCAATGGCTCTGTGATGTTGCTACTGACGCCCCGGGGGGTTCTGACCAAACGCCCCCCCCCCCCCCCCCCCCCCCGCCCGCCCGCCCGCCGCCGTGACAAGTTGGCACATAAACCTAAACCTTGCTCATGCTAGCGCTCAGCTGCGCGACCGACGTGTTTGTGTGTGGATGTGTAGGGCTACATGCTTGCATCCCATTGCCTTGGTCGAATGTCGTATCCTTAACGCTGGTTTATTAATGAGCGGAAAAAAAGGTCGTCTCGTGCGCGTCTCACGAGACGTGAGGTGAAGGGGATTTGGCTCGCGGCTTGACCCACTTGGTGTTTTTGTGGTTGCTTGATGGCCACGTCTACATCACTAACTCGTCTGCTCGCGATATGACAAGACATGTAGTACGTCATTGCAGCCATGATCTACGCCTTTGCTCTTTATTGTTCTTCGCAAGCGTTCACTTCAACTCCCTTTTTGACATGAGCCGTCAAAAGCCAACGAATCTGAGACTGGCTATAGCAGTAATACTGCTCAAACCTGTGTGTGTGTGTGTGTGTGTGTGTGTGTGTGTGTGTGTGTGTGTGTGTGTGTGTGTGTGTGTGTGTGTGTGTGTGTGTGTGTGTGTGTGTGTGTGTGTGTGTGTGTGTGTGTGTGTGTGTGTGTGTGTTCCCATGTTTTTCAACATGGGCTGAGTTGTTTTAAGAGTGTCTTGTTTATTTTAGTGTACTTTTGAGTACACTAATGTTTACCACTCATTAACGTTTGCGTTTCACAATAAATATCTGATGAGTGAAACAACACAAACTCATGAGCTCAGGATTGGTTCACAAGGCTATTGATTGTTAATACAAATCCTTTGTAATCACATTGTAGTGTGACTGTAATATTTTGATAGAGTAGTGTTACTAAATTCCTGTTACTTATTATAAGTGGTAAGAAGTTATGTCCTTGACCCATGTGGAAACATACACTATCGCTGTGATGGTAAGCATATTGGTTGCAGTATAACTATTTTCATTCTGGGAGTGGTGGATACATGGCAGCTCATATTACAGTACAGGGTTAACTGGTGGAAGACAGAACCAGAATAAAGGTCTTTCCCCTCTTCATACAATCTGTATCCATGTAGCACTCACAGAGTCAAACCGGACAGAGCTGTCACGCTGAAGGGACTAAAAGACCAACAGACTAGGCCATGGCAAGACATTTTGTCTGTCTCCTGTTTAGATTAGCACTCAAAAACAGAACAAATGCTTTTTGATCCTTCCATTCATCTGGCCATGATGCAACTTAAATCACATCACCTTGGTGGTGTGTTAGTGAGTGTGGCCACTTTGCACTCCGGGCGTACTGCAGTTCAGCATCCCGTGATATCCGGTTTGATTGGATCAGATAAATGGACTTGAAATACGTGCATGTTGCAGTGCGCCTCATTGACTGCTGGGGCTAAAGTATGGTTCAAGTGTCTTTAGATCATAGTTTGCACTCCATCACCGTTTATACAAAGCTCATTTGAGTGTATGGGTGAAAAAAGGGAGCTTATCCCTAGAAAAGGGATTACATTTTTATTATTTAACAAGGAACTTATTTTGCGTGTTACAAGGTTTCATTGCATTTAAGACATGTGAGACAGCAGTGTGAAGTGTCCGAGTTTGGTCTAAAATGTACTACTACTACTGCCGATTGGGTAAGGGGTCGTGGACAAATCTCAGTCCAACCAATCAGAGAGAGGAATAGCACTGGCATGGTGAGCATCGTGTGTACTACTTTAAGTAGTACTCAGAACACCTGTAACCTTCAAAGAACAGGAGATTACATTGAGATTTCTCAATGCAAAACCCCCTTTATTAAAAATGCTTGTGTGTGTGCATTTCACCCCCATGTTTTGAGTTGAACAAGCCCAAAGAAAAAAGTATAGTCTAGGTATAATGCGTTGAACGACCTTGGTGTCCTGTCAACTTTACTGGGGTGGATGTTGTAGTCTGCAAGAACATCAATATCTTTAAAGAAGGTGTTTAAGTCTGTGTAGCAGATGGATGCGAAGCTTACCACACTCTTCATTACTGCATTGTTGTTGGTAGAGGGTTAGTGTTGTTCAAATACTTAACATAACTGGGGGTGCAGACATTATGGAAAAAATCCAGTCACATGGTCCAAAACAGAAAACAAGCAAAAGAACACATCTGGCCTGAGGACATCACTGATTGTGGTCCCATGCTCTCCCATTTCCCAGAATGTACGCTCTTCCTTTTCATGCAAGATGAGTGCTTCAGTGTCCAGTTCTGCACATCATACAACCTGACATTGTTACAATCATAACTAGTTCAAGTAGAACGAGCTATAAAGGAAACAATGGACCTCATGGACAATGTTATCTCACACACAAACTCTCTCTCTTGCTCTCATTCGCTCTTGCTCTCGCTCTTTCTGTCTTTCTGTCTTTCTGTCTTTCTGGCTGCCTGTCTGCCTGTCTGTCTGTCTTTCTGTCTGTCTGTTCAGCGATCAACAGATTGTAGTAGGGGAGAACAGGTGGTACTTTGAATGGGATTTCTCTGGACCTCGTCCTGCATCCCAGAGGATCCACTTCTTCCACACAATGTGACCGCTCAACCACACTCTCACAGATGGGTCAACATTTCGACTGCGAACATGATACATGACTGCGAACCCCTCCCTCCCAAACGCCTCAAAAACCCTGTTGGAGGCATGCCTTGTTGGATACCACGTTATGTGCTGCAGCACAGAGCCATGCGGCCTCCTCGCATGCAGCTGATGAAGTCCTGCTGGCTCAGACAAGGTGGATCCTGTGCTTCCCTGGCGTCAGTCAGGACTGGGGTTCAGGCGGGCGCTGGAGGTGTTGTTTGAAAGCAGTGATGCACTGTGCAGATACAGAGCCTACAGTTGTCTATGTACAGTTATACACCCTGGACACTTTGAACCAATACCTTTTTGGTGATTGGGTTTGTGAGGGGTCAGGGTTGGGTGGTGATGCCGGAACAACG
Organism: Lota lota; assembly: GCA_026745465.1. Lineage (NCBI taxonomy): Eukaryota > Metazoa > Chordata > Actinopteri > Gadiformes > Lotidae > Lota > Lota lota. Next base: position 6,728,762 of record JACYXH010000802.1, on the reverse strand, counting down.
GAGCTCCTGCCCCGCTCCGTGGGGGGAAGAGCCTGTGGCTGAAGGCGCTCCTGGTCAGTTGTCCCAAGTCTTGAGTGCAGTTGTAGTTCAGTATCATTTTGTGAATTTTTTTTACTCTAGCTTGTGCGCTAAACCCATTACCTTTCATCACCTTTATCTTTGTCTGCTTTAGTCAGGCAGTATATTTTATTGCTAATCAGCTAAATTGCCCATAAGCACTTTGAAAAAAAGCACCTTTTACTTGCTTATGGCTTATTGTGCCCTAATCTTGAACTGAATGGTTCTAAATTGCACTGTACGATTTTACAGGGTGATTATGTTGTATAGCTGCATCAAATTAAATCAATACTATTAGTTGAATGGTGATCCACTTCCTGTTGGTCATAAATGCATTAGATTAGTCTTTTCCATAGACAATAGAATGGAATCGCAGACATGAATACCTTGTATTTATGTAAGTGTCCAGCCTATTAAAGAAAAGCCTCTTAAAGCTCTTTTTTATCATTGTCTACCATTGGCCCAGAGCTGGCTTTGCCAGTTTGGATTTAATTCTTGTTTATTTGTTATTTTGTGACTCCTCCAAACAAATATGTTTTTACAATTGAATCATTACAGAGTGAGCTCTGTGAAAGAAAGAGTTGGACTCTGAAATGTCAATAACGTTCTTTCTTCACTGAGTTGGTGGTGTTTGTGCGATGGTACTTGGGGTCTGTATCATCCTTTGCCTGAACTTTGCCTGCAGTAGGGCTGGGCGGTAATTCAATTGTATCGTTTATTGTCTTTGTTTGAATGGTATTGCATCATCATTAAATTAAGATATTGAGTTATCTTGATACCCAGTTTTATAGTCAAAATTGAATTATGACGAGAAGATATGCCCTTATTAAAATTATCAAAATATAGGGTTTGGAACCTCAGAAAAGCTTTAGTCTGATACTTAACATTTCCATATACTTAAATCGAATGAACTCGAGACTGTTTAGAATGGTATTTTTAATCCATAAGCATTTTGTGATGTTTATCGATCTTGTGTAGAATTCCCCATGAGTTAATACATTTTTCCATATCGCCCAGCCCTATCCTGCAGTGTGTGTTCTTGACTGATAAAGCTGCAGTTCCTTATTCTCTCAGCATGCGTGCCGAACAGAAAGACGGCTGAAGCCGATCTTGATACACATTCCAGAGCATCAGACCTTTAGCAGGTAGAGCCTGTCTGCTAATCGTAGAGTTGCGGGTTCAAGCTCCTACAGTCTTTTCCAGCCGTTAAGAATCTTAACTGCTGCTGTGTGTGTACTTTGATTGGCTATAGCGTAATTAAGCTTATGGTTCAGGAAGTAAAAATCCTGTAAAGTCTTCTCATACAGGGAGCTTTTCTTTTTCAAAATAACAAATTTACTACATAACATACAATCGCAGGATGCCCCTCGATTGTGTAAGGATGGTAATGGATGACGTTATTGTTCATTCATAAATTCTTCAACATTTTCTGAACCAAAGTTAATACTACATTACCCAGTCTGCATTTTCGTTAGTTACTATAGCGATTGGTAAACAGACATCTAGGTCGAGAGCGTTGTGGCGTGATTAATACAATAACATCTTGACTCCATTCTGTCATAACAATGCTTTGCTTTATCTCCTGTGACTAATAAATAAATATTTATCAATTATATGTAGCCTGGCAGATTTGTTCTTTGAATCATTTCCCCATGTACTCCATATCGATGGATGCACTTGGGGGCAAAACAGTCCAGTTTGTTTGTTTCGCATTGTGATTGATGGGGTACTCTCAGGAGCGTATTTCTTTTTTTTACCACAATGCTCCATGGGACTAGTCATCTTACCCACGAAGTTAGATGTGTAAACAGTCTTGTTCTTTTGCTGTTTTTTTCCAGATGAGCTCTGAAGTAGTTGTCAATCGTTTGTAGTAATCAGGAGAGTTGCACATACATTTCAGAGCTACCAATGCTTTAAAACCTCTAAAAGGTAAAGGTCAACAAGAGAAATGGATGGGATTTCTACTTCCCTAACCAGACAAATTAAGCTTTGCCCACTTCACAACTATAGTGGCTCACAAACCAGCTCTATCTGTGTGTAAAATATACAGTATGTTCATGTCATTTCTTTATTGCCTAGTAGTGTTTGTACGTTTTTGCTGCTTTTAGGTCTCTCTCTGTAAAAGAGGTACCCAACCTCAATGAGACTTATCTGTATAACTAAAGGTAAAATCAAATGACACCTTACTGTTCTGCAACTCTGAGGGTGTTCACATGCACCTTTGCACATGTCATATCTTTCTAATGTAGGCCTTCGTCTGTAATCGTATATGTGGGTAATAGGTAGTTTGTTTTGGACTCAGCAATAATATTGGCAATATAACAGGTACTTTCCTACGATATTAGATGCCTACCTTGCCCAATATCAAGAACTGAGCTGGGTTAATGGTTTTGTTGATAAAAACACACATTTTTCTTTCCAATTCTCCTTATGTTTATTTTCTATCAACATATCATGCTTGTTGGTTTAAACGTCTGCGTACAAGCAGATTCAAGCTTTAAATGTTTTTTGCACTGTTTTTCTGCATGTCTAGTCGTCTAAACATGAATCCAATTAGCGGCTCCTCTAATTGGAAATCTGCATTGAACTAAAACAAAATATGTCACTGTTTTCTGTCTCCAAGGTCACCTGTTCAAACATGTTCATGGGTACCTCTCCAGGCGTGTGTGTGTGTGTGTGTGTGTGTGTGTGTGTGTGTGTGTGTGTGTGTGTGTGTGTGTGTGTGTGTGTGTGTGTGTGTGTGTGTGTGTGTGTGTGTGTGTGTGTGTGTGTGTGTGTGTGTGTGTGTGTGTGTGTGTGTGTGTGTGTGTGTGTGTGCACACACGAGGAGGGGACCCTGTTAAAGCTGTTTCTGCTGTCCTCTGCTGGCACACCTTCCTGGCTTGCGACGATGCTGTCCTTGGTGGTGGTGGTGGTGGTGGTGGTGGTGGTGCTGCTGCTCTCTCTCACACATCCACACTCGTATGACTCACTCTCATAACAGAGGCACATTCATGCCTGCACATGCAGACTCTTCCACTGTGGGATACGGTGGTACTATATGTATGACGATGTGGAGGAAATGGGCTAGCTGGTAGTTTCTCCAGTAAAAGCAGCGACCCTCCCCTGTGATGTTGAGCCCAGCAGGATGCCTGCCCACCCGTCCTGGGCTTGTCTGTGAACGTCACCTGGTCGTTCACGTCCGCCATGCCTGATGCATAGTGGCAGTTCAGAGCACCAACTGGGTTGCAAGTCCGAAGGCTGCCTGTATCACCAGCTTGCTGGTCTTGGGCTTAAGCAACTCTGGTGCCCAAGGGCAACTAGCCGAATCTTGATATAGAATACAATTTGAATATACCAGTTGTAAGCACATTGTGTAAAACAACTAAACTGTTATGTTGTTATCACTTTTTGGTTGCGAGTAAAATTGTACCAAACAATCCGTGATGGATAGTCTACTTCATAGAATGTACTACTGAGTCCGTTGGTTTTACTGCGGGAGAATTTTCGTGCAGTATGCTCTGTAACCAGCAGGGAGCAGCAGAGTGCTATTATTATTTTCGTATTGCTATATTTTTCAAGTGCTTTATTCCTGGCTGTGACTCTTGGCTCATTCTGAGCCCTAATGCAATTTTTTTTAGCAGCCTTAGGTGAATTACTTGGGCTAAAAGCCCCACTTGCCAATTTGGTAAAGAACAGTCCTAAACATTTATTAAAGATGAAGAGCCCTACAGCCAAATGTTGGTGTGTTACTTTTTTATTTGTTTTATAGCCATAAATATAAATGGAAACGTTTCGTTGGAATGGGTTGATGCCATTTGTGTGTTGGAGGGTGGAGGTACACCAATACATCTGGTGGTCAGGTTTACCCACTCCCTTTTTCCATTTCCTTACTAACAAGAAGGGGTTACAAATGGTGTATCATCATACTTGCTTATAGTGTGTGTTTATATATGTGTATGTGTGCATATACATGGAAGCATGCAATTGTGTAACTATATAATATAGCTCAGAGAAGTTTACTGAATAAATGTACTGAATATATATTTTGACTGAATATTTATGAAATCATCTTGCTGTGTTTTCGTCTCATCAATATGCCAACGGCAGTGTAGGTTGCGACGAAGGTTATTTGAATTTCATGCAATGCAAGGACTCATTGGTTAAATTCAGCCGTATTCTAGCTGAGAGCGGTAGCCAATGAGGGCTAGTTTTAATTCGAGCCTCATCCTTCTGCATTAGCATCTACTGGATGCGGTCTTCCCTCTCTGTCTCTCTTACTCTGCCTCCCTCTCCGTCTACGTCCCAGCCCCGTTGGTTCTGGGTCTCTTTTAAATATTGATTGAGAGAATCATTGGGAGGACGTTAAAAGCCTCAGTTTGCAGCCATCTTCACTTGGCTGCAGCCCCGCCCTACCAGCATGGAGTCTGGCATTATTTTTCATCATGCAGTGCTTGCCTGGGGTGCCACAGAGAACACGCCTCACAAAAGACCGAAGATACTGACACTGTTGCTTCTTCTACTGCCTATTTGTGCACTAAAAACATGCAGACATACGCACAGAAATTCTGTGTGTGGGTGGGTGGGTGGGTGGGTGGGTGGGTGGGTGGCTCGGGCATTCATTTAGAACACAAGTGGATGTATGGTACGTGCACGAGAAGTATATACTCGTGCGCCCGCGTTGACGCTTGATCAGTTTAGCAATTTACACATTAGTCCAAGTTGTGTTGTTTGTTTTGCGGTGCCTTTGGCAGGTTGTGTTTTTCTGGGGTTGCTGTAGCGCTGCTCCTATAATTGGGTCTAATCTCCTTCTCTTCATGTTGAATTGAACTAATATAAAGAGATGACTATAAAAGCAGCATGCTTGTTGGCAGCGTGTCGCGGATGGTGGGTGAATTCGTCGCGGTGAGGACAACAAAGTGTTTTCTTTTAACAATGGATTTGTATGAAAAATAGTCATTGGAGGTGTTTATTTATACATCCTTTTATTATTGTCGAGACAAAGGGGTTTCGGATGACTCATACATACAATATAGACAATATCCGTTCACTTAATCTATTGCTATTCATCCAATAATAAACAATTTTTAGACCCACTCATTCAGTAATGGGAGATAATAATCTATTGAACTCGTACTGCTTTTCATTTCAGGTATGGCATTGGAGGGCCTCCGTCGCTCAGTGAAACCTCCTGGGACGGCATGGTCACATGATGTGATATCTGCGCTGTGATTGGCTAATGTCCCGTCTCGTGCTGTATTAAGAGCTGTCTCTGCTGCTCTGTTTGTGTCAGGCCGGTAAAGGTTGAGGCTGATGACCAGTGCTAAGGGTTGCTCACGTGCCCTTCAGCAAGACAACGTGTGCCACATTGAGTTGAGCACCAGCAGCTGCAGAAAATACAAGTACAGATTAATATTGATCATTCATTCATTCTTATATTGAATACTATGTATTGTGTATAAATACTTAAGTATTTTTCTTAACTTGCCCATACTTTATTTACATACTTTATTACGTTATAAATTATCTGATGGTTTTTATATCATATGTTGTCTGCCCTTAAATTAAGACTGATTAATTTGGCTGCTTTATTTCAACCATATTTTTCCATAAACATATACTAATTCCATTGACTTTTTACCATTTCCATAATTTAGTTGATACACGGATACCATTTCTAGCATTCATTAAACGAGCTCTACTAAATGATCCTCTAGCTAATGGCAGCGATTCAGCACCTAGCCCAAAAACCCAATCCAGGATGGACCTAAATTGCCAAAGCCAGCAAAAACAGAAAAGCATTTAATCTCTAATCATCCTCTTTTCATCCTCTTAGTTGCTGCCTGTTATCATGTGTACACCTTAACTAGACAAACACACCCTTTTTCTACTGAGAAAATAATTCCCATTTTACTGCTGAGAAAGCATTTTCAGCAAGCTCCTGTAAATGCCGTTAAAGGACTGAGATTTGTCTTAGCTCTGGATGTTGTGGTGTTTCACGAGCCCGTACTGTAGCTGGGGCAGCATGGCCCAGAGAGCTTGTGTATCGACTCAACCAGAGGACTCTATTTTCAGGGGAAAATGTTTTTGCGCGAGTCATTTACTTGTCTAAACTCAATCAGCCCCTGCCGCGCCGCTCGACAGGTTCTGTTAATAGAAATTTCTCTCTCATGCTGGTGAAACGGGGAGATCCTGCGATGAGCCCAGCATTTCCAGGGTCCTTTTTTTGTGTAATTTCATTACAAACTGCCAGGTATTCAAATTGGGTTTGATTGATTATCACCAATTTGTTTCATCTGAGCCTAAGTGTGGAAATAAGGACGTCTGTGGGTTCATGCTTGTGTTTGCGGTCTGCCTCTTTGAAATACAATTTTCATAAACAATGATGTTTACAGACACATTCGCATCCAATCATATTTGCAACGGATCTGGACTGTTTCCTTGTGACATCGTTTATTTATTAGTATTTTTGAAGTCTGGAACCCAACACGGCCAGATGTATTTTTTTATTGGATTTTTGAATAGTCCTAATGAGAATTTGTTAAAATATGTAAAGTATCTATCTTTTTTTTCTTTTTCTTCTATCCATCACTCAAAAGAACATCAGTCCATTTCAGAGCAGCATAATTCAATCAAACTTGGAGCTTACTGCTGCTGAGCCGGTCGTTTTTATTCGCCTACATATATAAGGCTTAGGCCATCCCTTGCCTGAGAGCCGCATTAAGAAAACCTCTGCGCATTAGCGCTGCTGCATTAACATGGCCAAATTGCTGTTTAGCTGCAGGCCGGGCCGACCGGTCCAACTTGGCCGCCATCCTGTCTTTTCTATGCCCTGCTCCCAACCAGGATCCTGCTTCTGCTGTGTATCTGGAGCCCAGATCCCCAGATCCACATCACTAGGTCCAGCTTCTTTCAGTTTCTTTCCCTCTTTAGATTGTCATGGCACTGTTGGCACAGCTAATGTTGCTTTGGGTAGATCAGCATCCCTCTCTGGGGTGCTCATTGGAGTGTGGGCATCTTTGGAAAATAATCTCAGAAGGCTACGAACTAGCCTAAAACAAGCCTCCAGATTGGCTGTTGTTTTATAAAGGACCACGGTGTAAGATGTAAACATTTGTATTAATATTTGTGTAGAGATAATTACATTATTAATTATTTTGGCCATGTCCTTTGGTCATGTTCCATATGATGTAGAATGATTCATAGGAACGATGAAGACAATGACTCAGCAGATAATCAGAATAAATGATATAAGGAGACTGCGTTTCTTTGGAATCACACAGAGCGATGTTATGAATCAAGGCACAGACTTCACAGTTCACAGGGGAAGCAAGTGTTTCCTGAAAAGTTTAATTGTCACCGTTTGCTCCTGGGTACAATATACATTTGAGATATGGGTTGTCTCCCAAGGTGTGATTCACGTTACATTTCTTACGTTAGCTTCATGAACTGGCCGTGGTCGACTCAAGTTTCATCCGAGTCAAAAGGCTGCGTTCTATTCCTTGCCACCGTAAACCCATAAGTCATGAGGTTTTTGTGAAAGCACGAATCCAGCTCTCTACCTTTTTGTTGCTTCTATTGTTGGCTGCATTTTATAAGAAATAATAATAATATATATATATTTAGATGTATTTAAAATCTGTCATTTCCCTAGGTCCGCGGTGGGCGTCCTGGAACTTAGGGGTGTTCATGTGCATCCGCTGCGCCGGGATCCATCGCAACCTGGGGGTCCACATCGCCAGGGTCAAGTCTGTGAACCTGGACCAGTGGACCCCGGAGCAGATCCAGGTGAAGTAACTCATTCAGTCACTCACTCACTCACTCTGGGACACAGCCATGCACAACTGTCGGCAGTCGATCATTATAGGAACCCGCACAACACCAAATAGTATGCATGTGTCCACATCTGTCTTGTGTACAACAGGATCATGGGGCAAATGTGCACCAACACACTGACCGACTAACAGTAGTGCTTGTACGTGCCTTGTTTAGAATTAGCTCTTGACCACAGATATGAATGCAAGTAAAGTTAAGTACTGCGCGTGAACTGCAGTGTGGCGTGGTTGACCTCATCCGTGTGTGCTAGTGTGTGACTGTCTGTGCTTCATGGCTGTATCCATCTATCACTTTCCTGAGTGGAAGAAGACGGCGTGGTAATAATCACAGCTGACTAATTAATCCTGCATGGCTGATCAGTGAAACTCTGTCTCCCCTATTTATGCCATTATCCTCCCATCCATCAGCCTAATTCGGGCGTGTGTGTGTGTGTGTGTGTGTGTGTGTGTGTGTGTGTGTGTGTGTGTGTGTGTGTGTGTGCGTGTGCGTACGTGTCTTCTCTACCTTTTGTATCAGCGATGCAAAGGTACAGCAATACAAGATAATATCAATATTGGCATTTCAGACTCTATCAGTCTCAAAGTTTAGATAATTTCTCTATTGTAATACTGTGATGACACTAAACCGTGTTTTTCTATCTGATATTGACACACAGTCACTATTGCGTGAATGGCCTCACTTCAATAATACCTCTCTTGTTCTCCACAATGCTTAGGTTTCTAATTCATACCAAAAACGAGGTTCTGCTTGAAAAGCATTGCAGTTCATTCAGTAAATGATGCACAGCTGTATCCGGCTCCGTCTCAAGGGAGAGACAAGTTCTCTCCCCCCTCCCTGGATGGCCAGTGGAACTGAACAGCGCTGCTTTTTCCCCACCCCCAGAGCATGGTGGACATGGGGAACAGACGGGCCCGCCAGATGTACGAAGCCCACCTCCCAGAGAGCTTCAGACGGCCCCAGACGGACCAGTATCCTGCCACTGGTGTGTGTGTTTGTGTGTGTGCCAGAACGCCTGAGTGTTTTAGGGGTTGTGTGTATTTTTTATTTACGATTAATTGGTTGTCATTGAATGAATGGTATGCGTTTATGTGTCTCTGTGCTCTATTGTTGATGTATTGCCAGTTGCAATGTATTTATAAGGGTTCAGTGACTAAACGTTCCATCAATGCTCCATCAATGCTACTACAGGTGATGTTAGACAGCAAGGGGAACACCTGCTGTCTAACAGTGAGGCTTATCAATGAGTTAAAGCTAGGGTAGGCAATCCTATTATTTTCCTTTTTTTGTAAGATGATTTGATTTATTGATTGCTGTCGAGAAAACAACAAACAAAAAATGCTTCTAAAACAAATTGCCTACCCTAGCTTTAATAAGAGTCCAGCCTATAAATCTATCTATATAGATAAGACATCATAGCTTACAAAAAATGATCTTCCCCACTAAAGTAATACAATCAGACGGAGGGGAAATGCACTCGGAAGTCTGCATGAAATGCAAATGACCTATTACCATTCGTTGGCTCATTTCCACTGCCATATTATTCACCTCATAAAGATTTAGGTATGCCAAAAATGAATTTTATATCCACATCTAATCAACATAGCTACATCCAAGTAATTGTTGTTAGAGTGACGTATTCACATTTTAACCAATAATGTTGCAACATTTCCGCTCTTCCCCTCATAGACTGTAACCGGCTAATGCACATCTTGGATACACTTACAGATGTTGCAGTTGTCACGTTTTCTTTTTACCATCCAATCAAATCTTCATTGATCAAATCACATTCCCCTCCATTTTGCCTAGTGGAAATATCTAATTATTTTTCCTCACAATTGTGTCTTTGAATGGAAGTAAGACATATGGTCGGGCGCATGGTGTTTTAACACTCAATTCTTTGCATTGTGCAACAGTGTCTATGATATAGGACCCAGAGCATCTGTGACACTATGGGCAGCATATGCTTCGATCATGTCCTCCGGCAGGGCTGAATGTGGAGCTCTCTACCCACACCCCCAGCCCAGCTCTAATGGCCTCACTCGGAACTGGGAGGGTGGTCATCACTCTGGACTCCTCTGGCCTCCATTAGTTCTCTCAACGGCAGCGCTACGGTCTGGAAAAGCAGATAGCGCATCCAGAATTACTGTGTGCATTTCTGTTGCGTGTGTGCGGGAAGGGGTATGGGGCAGTGAGGTTGAAAATGGGAGAGTCTTCTGTTGATGGCTGTTGTGTGCGACTGTCTTTAATCTCTAAAATAAGCTTGTGCACTGAAGTGTGTGTGTTTTGTGTGTGGTGTGTGTGCGGGAGAGTAATGCAGGGATGTATTTTCTTTAGCCTCTATGAATGATATCAGGCTGCTGTACTGGTCTGCGTGTGCATTGTGAATGAAGAGTCTTTTTTCCTCTGGCTTTGTTTTCCATTAGCACGTGAATCGATGCGTCTTGCGTGCGCGCGGTGCGTGCGGTGTGTTGAACACGGATCCCGGGGCCGTTTTTCTCTCCGCTACGTGTCAGAGTGTAGTGTTCTATCTGGTCGGTGACGATAAAGTAAAAGCGCCTCTTGCCAGAGATGCACCCACCTGCACTGAACGCAAAGGATCTCTGTGGCCTTATCTGGAAGACGGATCAGCGCGGGTGGTCGCCATTGTTCAAATATTTTGAAAGCCATGACAATGTTGGAGCCCAAAGAGAGACAGGAATTGTCTTTATTATTATTATTAGTAATGTTTTGTGATCCTCCCCTAGTTTTTGATTGTGGAGTGGATGAGTCCTTAATGGAAGGAGGGGAAGATTTGAGCTGCATCTTCATACAAGGGCATGGTCATTTCCTGTCCATAAACTCCTTTTTAAGAAGATTCCTTTATAAGTGCCTGAAGATGCTTTTTGATGGTTTGTGTGTGTTTTTACTGCAGCATGTGCCTTCATGCGTTGGTTATTAAACGCTAGTCTATTTCTAAAATAAATTAAACCCCCCACACGAGACAAGTTCTATGTGTTCTCATTAGAGATGGCCAAGTCAAGGTACGACAAGGAAACCTCCTATTGTTATGACTTAAGACAAATTATTAATTAATTAATGCATACGACAATGGAGTAATGTGTTTGTGTTGAACTGAATCAGTATTGCCAGGAAAGATGGTCCTAACCTTGGTCTTCGTTATCAGGGCTGTGAGATTTCATAAACTCCAGTTAGAGCTCCCTTTTGTTGCTTCTATTTTTTTCCCACAAAAAAGCTGGTTAGTACAGTTAGTTTGAAATGGCCTGAACGTAGCATTTATTTTTTCTTTCGGTCATGGCATCAGGTTATTGTCCTGCTGGAAAACTGTTACTCAATCCTCTCAGTTGTTTTTTTTCCTTTCTTATTTTTATTGATTTGAAAGCAGATCGATGTTGGAAAGTGTGAGTATGTAACTGAATCAGTTATAAGGGGAGTCTGTCTGGTGTCTGATACCAAGCTGTCTCTTGAAAGTAAATTGTACCCCAAAGCAACCGTAACGTCCATGAGGGTCTCTTGTGCTACAGATTGCAAAGTCTTTCCAATATACACTGGGTGTCTAGTTTATTAGCTACACCTTGGTACCACACAGGCATGGTAAAAAAATTAATACAATCAATACAGTGCTGCTCCGTTTTGTCAGGATTTAGCTCGGAAAGAATGGTTTCTTTCCCCTTTTTAAATAGCTATGAGCAAGTCCACCATACGATCGAAGCCCCTTCAGACCGCACGGCATCCGTCGTAGGCTGAGTAGGGGGTGGAGAAACGGCTGGAACCTTAAGTGGGCAGAGCTTGGTGAGAGTTTTCTTTGATTGTGTTTGTAAGCAAGTCTTAAGACGTGGTCCCTAACCCAGGAGCACTCTCAGAGCGATGGAGGTCTTCATCCGGGACAAGTACGAGAGGAAGAAGTACTACGACAAGGACGCCGCCGCCGCTGCACCGGTGAGTGTCCGCCCACACGCCCCACAGCGCATCGCGCTCATCCCGATGCAAGCCACGGGTTTGACTTGTTTTCTCATTTGCCTTGTCAAATTGCCAATTTCCTGTGTTGAACGGTCTTTTTGTAACCGTCGTCAAATAATGATATTGATGCCCTCATGAAATCAAGTTTAATAAGGTTTATGAAACAATGAAACGCAGTAGTAAAACACTAAGCAAAACACTTATAATCCATACCCCAGCCGGGGAAAATAAAAGCTTTAGTTTTGTTTTTGGAAAACAAGAAACAAACTGAATTGAATTAAATGAACAAGGCGATGGCGATACAAGCCAAGTCAATGAATGATAAAGACTGATCTCTGATGTCTGAATATTATGCTCAAAAAAGCGTAAATTAAAACAACAGCTCAGGATTTCAGAAAAGCCTCTCTTTTTAGTTTGAAGAGTTTTGCTGATCTGATTTCCAGTAGGAGCACCTCATTCCATAATTGCGCAAATGCCCGATCCCCTTTGGTTGTGAATGTGGATCCGGGGAAGACTAGGAGAGTCTGACTCACTGATCTCATTCTTTGTTCAGGCTCATACGGGATCAACACGTATGCTATGTGCCTCTTGGTGCTTGAACAGTGATTTAATAAAGGTTTGAAATCTATTCTAGTATGCTCACATTTCCTAAAACGTGTTGGCATTTTTTGCAGCAGAAGTTTGGGCTAGTTTGAAGGTGTGATATTTGCTTTTGAGAGAGGTGGGAATAAAGGGAGTTGCAATAGTAGGGTATCTCTGCTGCAAGAAGCATGATGAACAACGTTCTTTTCCTGCTGGTCGAAGGTGAGGTTTGGCTAGGTTGAATTGTGCCGATGGTGTTTGGGCCAATCAACAGTATTTTCTTCAGCTGCAGGTGGTTATGCTGCTGTATGTGTTACGATGGAAAGGGAAGTAAGAAAGTAAGATAGGAAGGCCCCTTGTCCATGATGAGCTCAAAAAGAGCCCAGCGTCTGTGTTGCAATTAATCCTTTATGGGACGAAAATTGGAGGTCTACCTCGCGTTCCACATACCTGAGTGCCAATGTTCCCTGTATCTGCGATCATCTCCCAACAGTGCAGAATCAGCCCAGCCCAGCGCCTACACAGGCAATCTCCAACATCCAACCCAGCTCTGGAGCTGCCGCCCACGCTTATCATGGGCAGGGGGCTTAATTAACAAAGGAAAGAGAGAGAGTAAGAGGAGAACATAGTGGATAGCAGAACATTCAGTGGAAGGGCTTGCTACATGGATAATGGTACTAAATAATACTCTTTGTATCAGAGAAGGCGGCCATCGTTGCAGCCATAACCACATTCTGAAAAGTGTGCATTAGGTTTTTTAAGAGGACACTTCATTTAAGTTAAATTTACCTTCAGCTTAACGATACTCACTTTTAATCATGCAAACACTGTGATCACTCTCTGTGTCCCTTTAATTCAGAGGTAAATGTGTCATTGGTCTTTAGCTGATCTGTCTGTACGCCGCAATACATAGAAATGTAATGCTCATCTAATTGTGAAACTCAACCATTAGAATGAAGATAATTCACCCAGAGAGGTAGTTGATTGGCTTAAAGGTTTTTTGTGTTTTGGGGAATTACTGCTTGTCAGTTGGTTGAAGATCTATAAGGAAGGAATCCATTCAATGAAATACAGTTAACCATGGAATTCATGACCAGCAGACCAATGGTAACCATATGAGCCATTTACAGGGGATGCATTCATGCGTGTTAAAAGAGACTGCTTTATAATGTAAGCCACTTAATCACCCTACACTTGTTATTAGATTGGATTTAGTTGCAAGTTAATGTTACGTGCGAGTGCAGCTCTCTTTCTCGTTTTAGATTTAGAAGAATGCCGTGCTTGTAACCCGGGGACTCCGATTGGTCGGTTTTGTACTTACAGCTAATCACAATTGAGACATTTCACTTTAACACCTGGGCCTGTATCACGTGTGCTACATTCCTCTGTGGACACTGCGGATGGTGTCTAGTTAAGCAAATAAAGGCCTCAGGACTACAACATCGAGGCAGCGTTTGTCAAGCCTTTGAATTTCAGGGATTCCACAGTTTTAAAAAAGGTTAATTGTCATAGCGTCTTGTTGCCACCCTCTTCCCACCTCCAAACTCCACCGACAGCAAAAAGAGTGTGTACATCAATTATTCATTTATTATTATTTTTCACATCAGTGTTTCCAATCAGAATATGGAAATCTGTTTTTCGTCAATATGCATGGAGATATGGTAATAATTTATATAACAAATGTTCAATTTTCAGAGAGGTTTATGTCAAATTGTAGCCCATATAGAATATGTTTGAAAAACACTCAGACGTCATTTAGAGGTTTCTAAAGACAAGATGCTTCTGCAGATTTTCTTTTAGAAATTGTCAGAGGTGGGCAAAAATACATTGGAATGAAAATCCAAAAAGATAAAGGAACAGGTCAGGGGGTTAGACATCTTGTTGAAGGATATCTTCAAAAAAGAGACCCTAACAACCCGTCAATCTATGCACACCTGCCTCCCAATATATTTCTCTTTCAGCCATAATAGCCTCTTAATGGCACAATCATTTTCAAAATTGTCATTAAGGAACACATTAGCGAAATTGAGCTTGGCTAATAAAAGGGACATGTGCCTATCAGGAGAAAAATTAGACTTGCGTGCAGAAGTCATCCTCTTCCCGTTTTGTTGAGCAAGGTGAGTCGTCAGTCATCATGGTGATGAAGTGTGGATTCGTGCGGACGCACGTTCCCAGAATATTTGTTTGGTACCTGCATTCGAGCACGCTAGGGAAGTGGGCTAACTCGTGCTGAAGTCCCCAGCAATGTGTGTGTGTGTGAATGCTGTCTTCAGAAGTCTGTGTGTAATGAGACTGTGAATGTGTATAATTGTGTGTGAGTGTGTTTGTGCATATAATTGTGTCTGTTTGTACGCGTGTAACAGTGTGAGTGTGTGTGCGTGTGGGTTTTGTTATTGTGTGTGTGTGTATGTAAGCCTCTGTTGGAGCAGCCAGTGTGTCTTCAGCACATGTTATATAGCCTCAACCTGTGGATTGTTACACTTGCAATGAATCAAGCAGCTGGAAACCAAAGGCACACTTTTACCACACAGTTCTCTATAGCTGTTAATCGATTCTCTTTCGACATCTCTCACTCTTTTTCTTTTTGTTCCTTCTGTGTCTGTATGCAATGGTCTTATGCATGTGCATACATGTGTGCATTGTTTTTTTACGTTGATTTCTGCATGCATTTCATTCTCTCTGTCCCTTATATGCTCCCCTCCCTGTGTTGGGTTTCCGGATGCCAGACTGTGATCTAGGATCTGTTTCCGCCGCCTATGCAGAAACCATGATTTTTATATACAAATTAATTATTTTATACTGATTATCACTTTAAGCCATTTTTGTGATGCCAGAGTGAGGGAAAGGGATAGAGAGAGACGCTCAGTGTGTGGGGTCCTGGGCCTGCTTACAGCTGACCCCAGTGATCTCCAAGATGACCCGGACACTGGGCTGTGTGTCCGTGTCCGGGCATGTGTAACGATGCACGTGTCGGCAAAAACAGAATGCATAATTTGTAGGGTTCTCAAGTTCTGGTCAGTATGCACTTTTTTGAGCAATTCTTATTGGTCGGACAATCGCCGGTGCTTCTTTCATGAGGAGAAAGCGCTTCCTAATCCATTATTTTCGATGACGAGATGGATGTATTTTATGTTTGAGTAATGGGCTATATTGTTCTAGAAATACCATTAATTATGAATAATTATATTCATGGCTCCGTAGTTTCTGTTTAATAATCATATGGTTTAATAGACTATAAGACTCATAAGACAGGAGGTCAAAACACCCCGGTTTTTATAACTTTGATCAACCTAGCCTTCTAGTCGTAACTTACTCAACATTTACTCGGCTCCAAACTAATGGCACAATGTCAACAATGTGGCGGCATTTTGTTAAAATGGACGACAAAGAAGTATGCAGGCATATAATCTAAACACGCTTTACATTGAAGCTCTGCTGTAACCGAGTCAGACTCGGACCAAGAGTGGATCTGAAACCCGCTGATTCCCTCCAAACAGCACTTACGTGATATTTAATATTTAGTGCAGACTTCTTTGCAAAAAATCCCCGTCTACCAATTGATTGGTCGAAGAGTTTGTTGATTTCAGTCTACCAAGGTTTTATTTGGTTTACTACAGCCCTAATTATTTCAGCCTTACTGAAGTTGACAATGTTATTGTGGAGCATCTTGCAGACACACACTCTTGGATATAGTAATTGATTTGTTCAGACGTTTTAGATGTTTGCCTTTATGTTGTATTTGAAGGAAAAAGTTAAAACAAGGATAAAAAGGTTTTGGGCCATTCTTGTTACTTGGCAAGCTACAAAGACTATTTTAAGCAAATGATGGGTTAAGGCAGATGCATAAACTATGCCTTTCACATTTTCTCAGCCATTTGCTTCCATGGTGACCTTCAAGTCAGTCATTAAGGAGGTAAGGATGTCCAGTTAAAACACAACAGGGACAAGTGTGGATTATATGTTAGCCACTATCTGGCTGCTCTCACGACCAGGTCATAATCATTATCATAATAATTGGCAGTTGGACAATACCAAATGTCAATTTGGAGTACTTCTGATGGCTGTCTTCCAAACCTGTGTTGAAAAGGAAAGCATTTTTTTGGTTGTGTGTTGGGGGCTTGCCACACGACATAATTTGAGGACAAGGTAGAAAATAAGAATATGGCCCACTATTACCTTTTTGATAGCAGCTTTTCACAATCACTTTCTCAGAAAGTGATTGTTTTACGGTTTATGTAAAAAAAAAAAAAACACTACATTCTGTATTTTAATCATCGTATCAACCGACTAAAGCCTCACTCCACGCCATCGTAGCCCTGGCCTAACATGTCCTCCCTCGTACGGAGGCCGCTCTCTTTTCTCTTCTCCATATGCATTTGTCCATTCTACTCATCATTTTACCCCTGCTCCCCTTATCATCCACACTTAATTTTCCTTTCCTCATTTCATATTCTCTGTTCTCTCTCTCACCCTCTCATTTCTCTCTCGCTCTCTCTCTATATCCCTCTCTTGCTTGCTCTCGCTCACTCTCGCTCGCTCGCTCTCTCTTTCTTGCTCGCTCTCGCTCTCTCCCTTGCCGCCTTTTATCTCTGACGATGATCTATCCGCGTCCGTTTTTCGCTGTGTTTGGCACTTCTGGCGGCAACTTAAAGCTATCAAAGAAGAAGTGGTTTTGATGTTGGGGGAGGCGGGGGATTCGGGGGAGGCGGGGGGAGGGATAAATGCCCGGGATAGCCTCGCTCAGCAGCTTCAACGCTTGTTTAGATTATATTTGCCCCTCTCGGACCACCG
This sequence comes from Lota lota, assembly GCA_026745465.1. Classification (NCBI taxonomy): domain Eukaryota; kingdom Metazoa; phylum Chordata; class Actinopteri; order Gadiformes; family Lotidae; genus Lota; species Lota lota. The sequence goes on along the minus strand of JACYXH010000802.1, from coordinate 6,711,560 downwards.
CTGGGCGAACGGCAGCGAGCACCGGTCTTTTGATGACTTAACAGAGGAGAAAGGAGCGGAGGGAAGGAAGGGAGTTTGGGGGGGGGGGGGGGGGGGGGGATGGATGGATGGAGAAACATAAAAACTGCCCACAAATAAATAAATAACAGAGCCTAAGGTTCCCTGGTTCGGCCCGCCTTTGTAGGAGAACGCTTCGAGCTCATGGTTCTGGGCTGGGGGGAGGGGCTCAGTGAGGATGTGTAGCAGTGGGGAAGAGGGGGGGGGGGGGGGGGGGGGGAGGGGCTCAGTGAGGATGTGTAGCAGTGGGGAAGAGGGGGGGTGGATGTCAGGCTTTTTTTTTTTTTTTTGGCCGCCTTCAGAAGTGCAGCTAATGAGTGCCTGTGGCATTCAGTTTGGCTCCCCCTGGACAGGGGAGGAAGTTGGGGTGGGGTGGGGGGGAGAGCAGGGTGTAGGGGTGCCCTAGCTAGAACATTTAGATTAGCATTAACATAATCTTTGTCACATTCATACCCTTTTACTTTGGTAAGATTTTTTTTGGACGGCTAAGTTAGTCTCAAAGGGAGCAGGAAAATGTATTAACACGATTAATGGTCTCTTGGAAGTAAAGACAAAAAAAATTGCCAAATGCTGTCTTCTTAAAGGTGCCCATGTGAATATTCTGTTCGTTTGATTTTGTCGCTTGTTACGCCGTCACCTTTCACTCTTCCATTTCTAACCAACCCTCATCTTCAGGTTAAATCCACTGAGGAGGATTGGAGTATTTCATGACGTATTTCAGCAATTATGTGTTTTTTCTATTTATGCTGGAAATTATTATTCGTGGCATATGCACAACAGGGGAATATTTGGTCTTGTATTTAAATTGGAACATGACTTGAAGGCATTTTGTAACTGAAAATGTAACTTGGGTTATGACTTGATGTTTACTTGGCCACAATCATTTTGGAGCGGTTATTATTGTTTTTAGATTGTATTTCTATCTCGGACAATAACATCAAAGCTGATTTGAGTCTAGCAATTTGGATTGTCTGAGCCTGGTTTTATTCGATTTTGAGAGTTGGCTGCAAATATCCACAGCCAGTCATGAGAAACCGTGTGGATTTTCAGACACCTGCCCCACTCCCTTTGACACATACGACACAGAATCTTTTGGGGGGATAATTGTGGCAACCTAAATACATTTTTACTTTATGGGTTGGAATACAATATTAAGAAAATGGATTATTAAGATTTATCATACATTAAAGAGCCAGTGAACCCAAAAACACATACATTTTTAAATCTCAGTGTTTGAATTCAAGCTGAAACAGTCTCTTTAATCTTGGATCCAGCAGTCCTACTGGGTTATAGCAGAACTACTGGGGGGAGAATGCCCAGAGCCTGGTTGCAAACCAGCAACTGCAAACAGCGGAGTTACGCCTTGTTTCGTTACGGAGATATTTTACAGACGACGACGCGCTTCGTGCGAGTGGATGAAGCTTTCAGATTTCAATACGTGTATTTCTACAATGGCCATTCTACACGGGGTGATTTGAAACCTTTACAGACATTTTTGTTTGCCCAAAACGTGCTTACAGATCCCAGCCTCAAACACCATGATTGGCGAAAGAAATATGAAGCGAAAAAAAGAGAGACGCCCGTTCATCTAGATTTGAGCATTTCTGCTTCAAATCTTGCATGGTTAGTCTAATTTGGGAGACTAATCCTATATTAACGTCGAACTTGATATTGCATTTTTCTACTAATTTGTTTGGTCAAATCTGTTAATTCTCGTCACCTCCCTACAGCAATCAATAAATCAAATGCTCGTACAAAAAAAAAGTAGAAATGTCATGGCTTGGTATGGAGGCGTGGCTTGGGAGGGAGGCGTGGCTTGGGAGGGAGGCCTGAAGGGAGGGGTGGTATTATTTTGGTTGGATACTTTCTTGGATACATCTGGCTTACTCTTGCTGGTTTCTAAAAGTAGCGTACCCTAGCTTTAAAGAGCCATACTATGGAACAGGTTCTCAGTCAAAGGTTTAGCAGTGGTTTAAATCGGTAGGTGTCATATTTGATACACATTAACTTCCTATAAAATTTATTTTAATTTCCAGGTGGTGGTTGTTTCTTGGTAAAATATGTTTTGCATGCACACACCGATAAGGCTTGTAATGGCTCATTTCTTGCCCAAATCGTTTACACCATCATCCCCTGAAGCACTCCGGCACTCCCCCTCTCTGTTTTATTATAGCAAGAGATTAGTGCTGGTACAGTAACCCTGTCAATATTACCTGCAGAACCAACATCCTCTTCATAACAGCTTGTTTTTCATCTGAGGAATTTACTTTGTTGTTCGACCAGTGGGTTGAGAGAAAGGCAAGCAGACCTACTCGCTTGCTTGCACTCACACACTCACTCACACACTCACTCACTCACTCACTCACTCACTCACTCACTCACTCACTCACTCACTCACTCAGGTCAATGTTCTCTTAATGGAGGTCCTCCTCTCCACTTTTCGTCTGTGACCCCTCTGAGCTTGTGTTGTTCACCTCACTCTGACTTCCTTCAGCAGAAGGCACAGTGTAACTCGCTGGCTTGCATTAAGCCGCTGTAATTCTGAAGCATAGAAAAGTGATTGCATTTTTTTTCCCACACTTGAATTAATACTGTGTTCGCGTTCTCTGCCACGAGCCTTCTCTGAGTATTTCTTTGCTTTCTTTCTAACACTCCGTCCTTTTCTCTTCATCGTTGTTCACTGTGAACTCTTCCCTTTTCCCTTTGTTCAAAATCACATTATTGCTTGGCATTTGCCATCATTTGTTACTATTGTACTAATTTGGTCTTTTGTGTCCTTTACCCCTTTTGGTACTATCAATTCTCTCTCGCTGTCTGTTGCTTTATGTGTATTCATAAAAACGTATTCATATATATGCATAGGCCTGTATGTATACAAATGTTTTCACATTTCTCTCTCTCCCTCTCCCTCTCCCTCCCCCTCTCCCAGCAGAAGTCATCAGAGGTGTCACCTCCCTCCACCGTCTCACAGAGCGCTGACAAGAACCGACAGGAGGTGAGTGTGCTCCCACCTTGCCAGCGTTCTCAGCAGCCCATGAACACCCAGGCTGCCGCCTACTCCTGCACGTTCAGGCTGCGGTCTGGTGTAGCCATGGCACCAAAAGGCATCTGTAGTTTGAATTTGCTCTTAATTCAGGGTCATTAGGGGGGCACAATTCTCGGTGCAATGGAGTGGCAGCTGCATGTGTGTGTGTTAGTGCGTGCCACCTGACCCAGTTGAATCTGTCATTTGAAAGGCCTTTAAACAAGTAATGTCAAATTGCTGTATCCAAAACATGAATAAAACAAGCCATTGGCGGACCAATGGTCATGTGCTTGATGTTTTTTTCTTTTTTTTCTTTAATTTGTCTAATACCACCTCAAACCAATACCCATTATCAAAGTTATCCCAGTTAAATGGGTTCCGGTGCAAGCAGTATGTATTCAGCGCACATTCTGTCCCGAACAAAATTGCAGTGTTTTTGAAGTGTTGACACAAAGGGAGTCATTTTATTTACCATAATAACTACCTTGTGGGCATACGCTTCCATGCTGAGGATTTTTCTTCTTTCCTTCAGCATTGACAGCAGTCATTAGCTAAAGCCTGTACCGATACAGCTCGTGCAGCCGGGGCTCTTGTGTTGTATGAATTGACTCACGTTAACACCACTGCTCGGTAATAATCCGTACACACGTCTTGTTGTTCTCCCTTCCAAACACATTTACTCATAGCCTTATACAGCGAATCAGCCATCCATTATGTCGGGGTGGTAGTGTGTGTGTGTGTGTGTGTGTGTGTGTGTGCGCGCTATTACACTGGTGACAGGACGGCTAGTAGCAAAGACAAAGAACAAGCAGACATGCACTTGTTTATTCAGACACGTTGGTTCGGCGTTTGGAGTCGACTGTTGATGGTTTGGTGTGTGTGTGTGTGTGTGTGTATTTATCAGATACCTTGGCTAACCATTGTTATCAAAACCGTGTGTGTGTGTGTGTGTGTGTGTGTGTATTTATCAGATACCTTGGCTAACCATTGTTATCAAAACCGTGTGTGTGTGTGTGTGTGTGTGTGTGTGTGTGTGTGTGTGTGTGTGTGTGTGTGTGTGTGTGTGTATGTGGTCTTAATAGAGGGAGCAAGAGAAGAGAAGGGAGGAGAAGAAGCGGGATAAGGACTGTGATAAAGCCGAGAGGCCCAACGGCTCTAAGGTACAAACAGCACTGTCTGGCCACAGACTTCTTGTGAGCAACACACTACCATCTTCCTACTGCTTTTTGTCATTGTATCTCAAGAGCAAATTCAGTCAATTCAAATAATTTGTTTAATTATGATCATAATCTCGAGTATTGCTGTGGGCGCTCTTCATTTATAATGCATAATTTGCCATGGATACAGACATGGTGTCAACACAAACGCTAATGCTTAAGACCAAACCGCGGAGGCTTTTTATAGAGAATGTTAATGTAATCAAGCTAATCAAGTACACCTCATTAATACCATCTGGCTGAGACAGAATAACCCTTATTATCATCAACCTTTTGTGTATATATAACACAGCATATAATACGGCAATTTCAGACATATTAGAATATACTTGTTTGTCGACACATCAAGTGTTATGTTATAAAGAAAGAGAATATAGTTGAGAGTATTTTTTTACTGTTAATTGGTATTTAATAAATGGAATAAGTCTACCATTTAGGCTTCAGTTGGCTTTAAATGCCTCCAACTCATTCTGCAGCTTGTGGAAGAACAGTTCAGAGGAGGAGGTGTAAGAGGAGAATTGATGGCGGGTACTAGCGTAGCGCTGTGACATTTAGCATGCTTCTTCCCAGGCATTGGGTTGGTGCTGGAGGCATGAGGACAGGTTCAGAAAGGTTCCCTTCTGTGTAGGGGTCCCCTGAGCGGTTACCAGACAGCACACCGCTGAGACGCTAGCACAAACACACACGCACAGGAAACTGCATGCTCCTGTGCGTGTGTGCGTCCCTGCTTTTTATTTTAATGTACATAACTAGGCTGTTATAAATGGATATGTATGTCATTTGAATTTATGTTGCTTTGAATGGATATTCAGGTTACAGTGTGTGTGCTTGAATGACCGTGTATGCCATTGAATTACCATAGCGTCTGTTCCTGTGTGAATGCACATTTTGAAGGTTATGTGTTCATTATGTATTTGAGAAGGAGTCATCATGGGAGCTTTGTGGGCCACGGTTAGTATATTTAAAGTAATCCCGTAGCCCACGGAGTAGTGGGGAAATTGTGTATTCCTCTCCCTGTGTGAGCACAAAACGTCTGTGGGGAGTGGAAATGCTGGCAAAATGTATTGCCATTGAGAGAGCCGCATATTCCCCTGATACACTCTGGGTCCAGTCCTTCATAACTAAATATACACACTATTTCTCTTCCTGCACCACCATCCATTATTATATATGTACACTGTCTTCTTCCTCCCTCCGCCCCCATGATAGGCTGCTTCCTCACCTCAATGTTTACGCTTGGTTCCAATCTCCTTTATTGGTTGTCTGTTGTTTGCCCCTCTCTTCTTCTACCATTTTTTTTATTGTGTTTAATTAATCCGTCTTTCTTTTTACATTTTCATGGATTGTCAAATCTTTGCCCAAGTTAAAATCTATCCGCCTCGTAGTTTGTAATCAGCCATAATGGAAATCATTCATCATCGTCATTCTGTGGCTCCCTCCGCTAACTCCTATGTGTACTCTCCTCAATGATATTCATAGAAATGAACAGATACATGTCATTGGCTTGTGCGTTTTTATTTGGAAAAAGTCGCTGATTGAAATTGAATTCTGCTGGGAAAAGTGAGGACTGTGATGTTAACAGTGACAGAAGACATTATTAAATTGGACTTGTGAAAAGCTCTTGAGGTCTTTGGCAAGGCGGTAGTGCTTCCTGTGCTAAAAACGGCATGTTCCCTCCCTACACTGGCTCTTAGCACTATTTACTACTTTCTACTTCAACTCCCAGGAGGGTTGTGCATTTATTTTGAAGGGTTCGCATAATGGTGTTTTTGGTTGTGTTTAGTATTTGTGGCTATCTATTAGGACTCTTATGGTTGTTTGTATGCTATAAATTCTGGGCAAGATGTTCTGGTGGCCAGCACTTCGCATAGCAATAGCTAAGGCTTTTAAACCCCAAAAACACATTGACATCAAATTTTTGTTTTCTTTTTTCCTTATTCCGAGCCTGGTCCAGGGAGTGCTGTGACAGCAAAAACAATGGTAGTGGGACAACTGATAGAATAAATCAGTTTTGATTATCAGATAATGGGGTTGTGTCCAAATATTGGCTCAGTTGATTGCTTCACAGAGGGCAGCATACAAACTAACCACGTTGCATCTTTTTTGGGGGGCCTTTGTTTTATTATTTAAACTCTATGGTATTTTTTAAATCAAATCCTAATTTCTGTCCATTGGATGGAAATGCAAATGGCTGGGTATACAAAGCCAACAAAATGTACTGTTATCCACCCAGGAGTCAAGCTCTGTAGTCATCATGGCCAATTGTCATGGCTATAGTCAATTCAATGTTACAATAGTTTAAACAAATTATTAAGTACAAATTAAAAGCCACAACGATACATTGTAGAGATATAGCTGATGCAAATGCAACTGCATTCCTTAATTTCAGCAAGTTAACAGTGGCTGTCTTTGTCATTCATAATTTCCAAATATTATAAAATAAACATGTTTTTATTTAAAGGTTTGAATGGAAGAAAAGTGGTATTTTAGTTGTTCAGTTGACAATGGCTGTTGTGACCTCAGTGCTTGGTCAGGGAAATGGCAGTACTGTTACAAGGAACACAATTGCATGCAAATAAATATGACACTTGAAATGGTTTGAAAGCGAAATTTCTCATTCATAAGCACTCTTGATTCTGAACAAGAGCAGGGCCTGACCCTCTCCTCGTCCACTCAAAAACATGCACAGACACACTGCCCTTTTCCAAGCATCCAAATCCACTCTCAGATATTGCCAGCAAGCAAAATGAGTAAAAATCCGATCCATTATTAGCGAGCATGCATTAGGAATTAGTGCTCAGTATGTGTGCACATGTATTGAGCGTGTTTGTGTGTGTTGGGTGTGTGTGCGTGTACACGTGTTTAGGAAGTATGTACACGTGATGTATGTTTGTATGCGTGTTTCATATGCGTGTGTGTACATGTTCAGTGTCTGTGTGTACACTTGCTTACTATGGGCGTGTGTATCGTGTGCAGACACGTGTTATTGATGAACACGTGTGGTCGGGAGATCAGTGATTCGTCACGTCCTTTTTCTTCGCGGTGTCTGCTGCGTTGACGATGAATGCTGCTGTCAAGGAGAGGTTTGGGGCATGTGTGCACGTGTGTGTGAGATAGCTGGTGGTACAGAGGTTGTATGCTGATGTGTTGAAAGCTGTTTAATCTCCCGGAGTGGGCCCAGGAAACATGCTGACAGCCATGTTTCACTGCCTCCTCTCCTCTCTCTGCCACTGTTTTCTTTTTCTCCATGTTGCGCTCACTTGTCGGTCTCGCTCTTCCCCGCTGCCCTCTCAACCCGCTCGCGGTCAGTCCCTCTTCCCCACTCTCACCCTTTCCCTTCACAAGTTCTCATTCAGTCTGTCTTACAATACACCACTACTCTAGTAATATTACTCATACTATAACTTCTATTCTTCTGCTGCTTTAGTTATTTAGGTAACAGTCCGAATCCGCATCTGCATGTGCACTCTTGTATTGCCTAATTGTTTAGACTCTAGGATTGTCATTTTCAGATGGGATTTGTTGACACCATGAAGCGTAAAGTCTGCTTTACCTATTTGGCTTTAGCCTGGGCCTAAAAACAGGCCCATGTTTGAAGGATATTGGGAGAATATTTCTTGTTCAATGCCGTCCTCTTTTTTTATTTATTTTTTTGTATGCATTCAAACTTTCAGGTGGAAAATCAATTTCGTTTTCAAAGCTTTACGTACTTCACTACACGGTTATACAGAAAAGTAACCGGTGTTGAAAAAAAATGGAAAGTGCTGATGTGCTCACACATCCCGTTTGCTTTGCTTAAGATGAGCGCTTAAAATTTTAATCCTTTATTACATGCCACCTTTTTCCATTAGCAATTTTGAAGGGAAATTGTTACACACACACACACGCACGCACGCACGCACGCACACGCACGCGCACGCACAAGTGTGCACGCACACACAGAAATGCAACCAAACACTACACACACTGGAACCTTTTAGTCCACTTGAATGATCGAGGAAAGGAGAGGAAGTGAGTGGTAGCTAGGTATTTGTCTCCTTTTCCTTGATCCGAAACAGAAGGTATTTTAAGGGCATTCTGAATGGCTTATTTCTTAAGGGACAGATACAGCTGCCTGAGCATTAGGCAGATTTACATAACACTACTTCATGAGTGGCATCGTGTATCTCCAAAGAACTGCTGGCATTCGTTTAATTTTCCTTTAAAGCTGAACTTAAATATAAGATAATTAAGTTTTGATTGCCTTGAACTCACTTGTCTTTAAAGGGAACTAGGATTGGGTGCAAGGGGAGCCTCATCATCGGCAGATGGAAATGCTGACGCCTGATATATTTGTCTATTTCAATTGTGTGTTTGTTTTTTCAACCGAGTTAGCCGCTAAGATGATTGATGAACAATCAGGTTCCTACCAAAACAGGTGTTATTACATCGAAAGTAAGCATCTCCTTTTTTATTTGTATCAATAGTTCCTCAATTATTGTTCATGTTAGTGGTCATTTCCATCGTGTTTTTCAAGTTGGCATAACCACTCAAAGTATATTGACCTCTCAAAGCTGCTTGTAATTTTATAAATGATATATGAATTGATGCCTGAAGAAAGTTATATAGCCTTGCAGATCCAAATCGCACTGGGACTGCTATCTTTAATCCCTCTCTGTTCCAGCTCTGCAGTTATTGCTCATTGTAACTCTTGAGTCCTACAGCAGATAACATTGAGTAAGACTGGAAGCAAGTCAGAGAGATCCAGACAGAGATTGAGTCAAAGACATTTTCAAGTCCAAGTATGATGCTTCTGTAATGGATGGTAATAAAAACCACAGAGAACAAATGTCTCCCCAACCAGCTGTATTTAGATATAGAATCCAGTCGCATAGCTCTGCACAATAAATCATTTGAAGGCTGAGTATAGGTCCTCATTTTTCAAACAGTCTGCTTGTGGGCTGTATGTGTATGTGCAACACACATAAATAAAACTAGAAGTCTATCATAGCTGATAGTAGATTATATGATCAACAGGGTGTATTTTAATCCACTGAATGAAGCAATATGAAAGCATTTGTCTTTTATTTTTAAGCTGCAACACAAAAATATGGGATGAGTTTCATCTATAGAATGCATCAAGGGCATAATTGTATGGGAGTATTTATTAACAAAGGATAAACACTGAGCTGGTTGGCCTGCAGTGGTTTTGTGAATATGCTACTAACTGCCAACAACTTCCCCTTGGAAATGATTCACCCATAAGGTAAACAGTATTGCATATGAACTATTTGGTAAAACTATTTCCCAGTCCCAATTCTATCAAATATAATTGGTAATTTAATATAAGATTATACTAGGTGATTGTGTGGTGGTGGGCTTTTAACATGCAAACATGCTTGGCAGATATCTGATATTTGAACCTTTGCGAATATTATGTTCTTATCATAATTCAATCTCTAGAGCTCAATTTATGTTTGAGCTGAGTTTTATTTTTACTGTAGAACCCAGTGGATGTTGAATTGTGTCGATTGAGATTAAGTGAGATTAGTGCAAGGCATTTGCTTTGATAACACCTTCGATATTAAAGAGGTCTCCGGCAGATGCACTTTAAAGCAATTTGCCTTCACAGCAGTTCCTCTATGTCTGTCACTGCATGTTCTTTATGTCTCATGCCAGTACATTCAATTGCATACCAAGCATTGAACTACATTTTACTGCCATAAGTGAACCTATCCAAACTCACTCTCAGGTACCTCAGTTCCACTAGAAGCCCCTTGTGGATTAATAATGTAATTTCTTGAGCACATTGTGTATACTATCGAGATGGAAGCTTCCAGTGCAAACAATAACGAGCCATAGTTGTGTGTATTCCATTAAACACATCCAACTGCAGCAACAAAATCAATCCCATTTGCCTTTTGACTTTGAAATTGTATTGATATGATTTGATATGGAATCAGGTTTGATTTTTGTAAACTACTAAATACCCAGGCAAAACGTTGAATGATTTTCATTCAAATGTTTACGCTTGATGTTTCTCTCTCTCATGTGGCATTTTGAAGATATGAATATAATTTGTTGGAATAGTTTTTTAACTGGGTTTATCGGCTGTCAGTTGCCAACTACAGAAGGAAGGCTATGGCCACAGCTTCTGTCAACATTTTATCTTGTGCCTTGCCAAATATGAACATAATAAGGTGGCCGTTGACTACTAGACAGCGAATATCGTTGACAGTTTTTGAAAAGAGGACTAGACAATATTGGACATTCTGATCTCATTTTGTATTCCTGGAAAAGTCAAGAGATAAAGGAGCGATTCAGATTCTGTATAGGTCATGGGACTATGGACCAACTTCTCTGGAAATTGAGTTTGCATGCAGATTCATGAATTGTATGCCCTGCCAGGTTGTTTGGATGATCCATTCAGATTGAAAAAATGCATTATCCTTTTTAACACCGCAGCCATGCTTGCTCATGAGTTGGATGTTAAGAGATAGAAGTCATGGTCTGTTCAGCGGTATTTAAAAAGTATTATACTCATGGAAAGTCAAGTGAAGTTCAAGTTGAAATACGTAACATTTCAAAGTTCGCTTATATGTCCAGGTAATTTTGAGCTTCAGTCAATGCTGATCTATAGTTATTTCAAAATTGTTATCAATAATATCACATTCTATAACTGATATATGGTTCAAATAAAAAATGCTAGTTCGCCTCACACAGTTGCAAAGCTGGTTAAAGTGGACAGAACAATGCTTTTGAATTCTGAAAGTCTCCCACCATACTAACTGAGAGGGGTGCAATCGTACACATTGTGACTTTAATGTTGGAGCGAGAATCATGTTATTTACTTAATAATGCATTTACTTTATTCAATTATCAATTTCACTTTGTGGTTGGTTTGTGTGCGTTCAATATTTTGGAGTTTCACCCCGTCTGCTGGCAGGGTGTCTTCAGTTGCATGAGGTGGAAAACTGTTGTCATATCTTCAGTTTTTTTTTTTGATGTGTACAGACATTTATCACCGCTACAGTGTCATAGGCCCATTGCTGAGCCTGTGAAGTATTTGGGGCTGTTCATCTTAAATCAACAAAGAAAACCTGAAACCCCAGTGGGAAAAGGATGGAAGCTTGATAAAGACGTTAGGCAGACATCCCTCATTGTTTTCCTGATGAAGACCTAGCAGTGTTTTGTGTATTACAATAAAATGTTCTTCTCACAGTCTCCAAGATGATTGGCCTAAGATATCTACAGGAATTTTGGCTTGCACAATCTTGGAAGAAGGTCACTGAAACTTTGACACAAGGACACAGCCTAAACCTAGACCCTCGCCTGAGATCAGCAGCGACTACTTGTTTATTGATTTGAGCGAGCTCTGGCCATCGGCCAAGGTTTACAGCCCTTCTGAGGACATACGGTCGAATGCCATCGTGGGTAATAAGACCAGGATAGAGGTCTTGGAATAGAAAAATGATAAATTGGAGCGACTGCCAAAACTGTGCTCCAACTTGTGATTTTATGGCCTCCTTTCGATAATGGGCCACTTTCCTGAGTCGAGAGGTGTGTCCTACTCCACAAGTATGGCTCGAGCTCTAGCTGAGAAACTGACCTTTTTCCAAATTGCTTCAAATGTTCTCCTTTTTTTCCCCCCGGTGCTTGCCATTCCGATCGCCAACCCTATCAATTATGTAATGACAAACCAACCCTCCTATAAAGCGAAAAGCCCAACAAGTGCGTATCTCACACACAGACAGCATGTGTGCACGTGATAGTGCAGAGAATGACAATAGACCCTGTGTTTGGACAAGCTAAATGCTGGCAGACATGCATGCCACTAGCATGCAGGCACAGTTGAATCTTGGAGTGTAAGTGGACCCCCTGTTTCAGCTTGAATTCAAACACTATGAGAATTAGAATAAAGAGTTCTAGGAAGGAGATTTCACAACTTTGTGATACTCTTATTAGTACCATCGTTTTAATGAGCGATTTTGTGTATGAAATGTGTCACACACTATGAGGTTATACTACAAGTGTCCAAGAAGCTTAACCCTCTCTCGGACATGGACATCAAAATCAACCACTGGCCACCCAGAGCTCCACAGATCTACATACACTGTGGTGTTATACTAGTGCCCTAAAAGCTTAACCCTCTCTCTGACCTATAAGACATATTACCACGTTTAAAGAGCCAGTGAACCCAAAACCATTTGTTTTGTTTTAAACGTGGTAATATGCCTTGTATGATCGTCAACATAGTAATCTATGCCATTTTTTAACTGTTACTGAACTAAGAACCTAATTTAGAGAAAACAGGAGTGAAATCCTATGTGGTTGTGAACATTCTACTCAGCTCCAAACATAAATAGCGTTCTTTTTGCGATGTCGAAGTGCCTTTTAGTATATACTCTTTGAAACTCAAAGTGTGCGAATTCCAGCTGAAACTGGTGATTCTCTTACACTTAAAAATAATAACGATTTTGGGTTCACTTCCCCTTTAAGTAGCTCCTTCTCTGTCTTGGTCTTGCTAATTTTCTCTGTCTCTCTCTCGCTATCTCTCTGTTTCGGTCTCTACAGCAGTCGGTGTAATGCGCTCTGTGTTGGTGTGGGCCATCTATATGCATGCCAGAGTACCATTTAGGTGTTTGGAACTCAACTTTGTTTCCTGTCGACCTTCTCAAGCTTCTCTTTCATTCTCTCTTTCACTCTCTAGCGCCTGTAGCCACCAATTAAGCTCTAGCTGGGATGAAAGCTGGAATCGCGTGCGTGTGCGTGTGTGTGTGTGTGTGTGTGTGTGTGTGTGTGTGTCAGCTACTGCATGGTGGAAGAGTGCATTCATGTGTTTGTCAGTTTGACACAAACAGTCTGGCGTGTGTGTAACTTGCCAAGGACAGTGTTAAAAGGGGAGAGAGGACAGTGTTTAAAAAATATAGGACCATGTGTAAAAAGAGAGGACCATGTGTAAAAAGAGAGGAGTGAGGACAGTGTAAAGAGAGGTCACTTGTTTCAAAGGAGAGGAGTAAGGACAGTGTAAAAAGAGAGGAGATAGGACACTACTGTAAAAAGAGAGGAGAGAGGTAACTAAGGTAAAAAAGGAGAGAGCACTAGTATAAATGAGAGGAGAGAGGACACTAGTGTAAAAAGAGAGGATATGTCAGTGTCAAAAGAGAGGAGACAGGACACTACATCAAAAAGAGAGCACACTAGTGTAAAAAGAGAGGAGTGAGAACACTAGTGTAAAAAGAGGATAGAGGACACTAGTGCAAAAAGAGGAGAGAGGACACTAGTGCAAAAAGAGGATATGTCAAAAGAGAGGAGACAGGACACTTCATCAAAAAGAGAGCACACTAGTGTAAAAAGAGAGGAGAGGAAACTAACGTATAAAAGGAGAGAGCACTAGTGTAAAAAGAGGAGTGAGGACAGAGGACAGTGTTAAAAGCGAGGAAACTAGTGTAAAACGAGAGGACAAGGTGCAAAAAGAGGAGAGGACACTAGTTTAAAGAGATAGGACACTAGTGAACAGAGAGAGGAGAGATGACACTAGTGTACAGAGAGAGGACTGATGCCACAAGCGTAAGGAGAGAGTTTACTTGACTCGACTGCAAGCAGTGGAACGCGTCATCACAACGTGGCATGCAGGTGCTTTTATTCCTTGCAAATGACTTCTCTCCGCTTCTCTCTCCCTCTCCATCTCTCCTCCGCAAGTCTTTCTTCCGCTGCCGTTCCCACTTTCTCTCGGAACATCCATCAGTCTATCACTCCTCCAGATCGCCCCCTTCGTATTCCCCATCCATCCATCCATCCATCTCTCCCTCCCTTCCGAGGACCGAGTGTAAAAAGACTGGAGAGAGGACACCAGTGTAAAAAAGACACGAGAGGACACCAGTGTTTCAAGAGAGGAGTGAAGACAGTGTACAAAAAGAGGAGAGGACACCAGTGTAAAAATATAGAAAAGAGGACAGAGTGTAAAAAGAGAGCAGAGATGACACTCGATTTAAGCGGGAGGAGGGGGTGTTCTTGACTTTCGACGGCCAGCAGTGGAACGCATCATCACACAGTGGCACACAGGTGCATTTCTTTCTCGCAAATTACTTCTTTCCGCCTCGCTCTCGCTCTCGCTCTCGCTCTCGCTCTCGCTCTCGCTCTCTCCTCCCCAATCTTTCTTCTGTTGCCGTTCCCACTTTCCCCTGGAACCTCCATCACACTATCACTCCTCCAGATCTCCCCCTTCATATTCCCCATCCGTCCATTCGTTTCTCCCTACCTTCCGATTATGTATCTCTCTTTCTCTCTCACCCTCCCCCACATGTCTCTCTTCCACTGCTCTGTTATCACTGTCTCCCTTAACCTCCATTCCTGTCTATCTCCTCTTGATCTCTGCCTTCGTATTCTCTCTCTCTCTCACACACTCTCCCTCTTCCTTCCTCCATACACAGTTAATCAACGTCCCATTGGAATGCCTGCATGTTGTCTTTCCTCTCAGCCCATGAATAAATTATCAATGACAACAAGAGCCTGACACTGCATTGAAAACACTGGCAACCCCCTTGTGTCGGAGAGCAACGTGTGTGTGTGTGTGTGTGTGTGTGTGTGTGTGTGTGTGTGTGTGTGTGTGTGTGTGTGTGTGTGTGTGTGTGTGTGTGTGTGTGTGTGTGTGTGTGTGTGTGTGTGTGTGTGTGTGTGTGTGTGTGTGTGTGTGTGTTTTCATTAGGGATTTTGCAGGAGTGTGTACATCTGGACCGAGTTTGGCTCTCGGATGTTTCCTAGATTGGATTACACTCATACACACACACACGCACACACACAGTCAAGCTGTATAACCGGTGGATTGGTGTTATTCTGTGCAGATTGTGTGAAGGGCACCCTGAGGAGTGCCATGCTGGGACTAATAGGACACACCTAGTATACACACACACACACACACATGCAGACTCATATGCATATATATATATATATATATATATATATATATATATATATATACGTAATACATCATTAAACACACACACACCAAGACACACATTGTATGTAGCTGTCTTTTGGTCTGGCAGTCAGAGGATCATTACACCTGGGGAGACCAATCAATGCTCTGGATCAGCCCTGCTGGAGGGAAGGATTCGGCTCATCCTGTCATCATGAAAACCCCCCCACACACACACACACACACACACACACACACACACACACACACACACACACACACACACACACACTCTTCCCCAACCCCCACCATAATCGCAGAACTATACAAACTAAAATGCACACGCACACCTCTGCAACGGTGGTGCAGTCAATGTTCTGCCTAGACGCAGATATGCATGTTTTGAAAAATAAATGCTTTGACAACCGCCGGCTTCGTGACATGCATCACGGGAAAGATAAGCGGTCTACTTGCTGTAAACTGTACGTGTTGTGGAGGGTGAGGAAGGACGCCTGCAGACGAGCGACTTGACAGGGGCAGAGATTTCTAAAGGAAAGCTCCTCCAACAATTATGGGATTTATTCATCTCTTCAGAGCTCTGATTCCTTCTTCCTCTACCTGGCTGATGTCATGGCAACAAAAGCTTGGTCAAATCCACGATATCTTCCCATTAGCTGAATTATATTAATTAATAAAAAAGTATATAACATTTTGAGAGATCTTATCTCTTTGCCTTTGAGCGGATTAGCACATTGGGCCAGAGTGGACATTATTTAGACTGCACCCCCTCCTTAATAACGGTGAATCTATGGTGTCTCCCCGAAACTTACCCCAAGCTACAGGCCGCAATTTCCTCAACAAGCATATTTTCTGCCTCTGCTTGGATTTGTTCTCCTGTCTGCCCTTTTCTGCTTCCTGTCTGCTTCCTCTGTTTGGATGTTCTAGTATATTTTTCCAATTTCCTCCCAACTCAAAAGACCTCAAATGTAGTCTAGCCGGGGAGACACACATTACATTTCCTATAGACGGAACTGATGTGAAACCATAATCCGGCTTGTTTTTTTTCTAGTTGCCAAAAGTTATTACTGGAGAGGTTTGGTTGGCTGTTAATTAGGATCCATGGCTCTGAAGAGATAGAGAGAAGGGGTGGGGGAGAAAGAGAAGGGGGCAGGGGGCAAGGGGACTCTTTAGTCTCTGTCCAGAAGTGAGGTTGACTGAGTAGTGCGGTAGAAGTGTTGGAACATGCACGCAACGGTTAAGCGTTTGGTGGAACGGAGACTGTGTGGAAATGTGTATAAAAGCTAAACACACATTTATAGTCTTCCTTCCTCCTGCAGCATGTCTAACTAATCTTTGCCACACCCACACATTTTCACTTAATGGGATGTTGTGCATGTGAGCACATCTGCACACGAGCACATAGATACACATGTGTTCCATTGCATGTTAACATTTTGCAAAAGCATGCACTCAGCCACACACCACACTGCTAATGCACATATGCATGCAGATGCTTTTACTGAACCAAGAGGGAATATTCTGGCAAAGACATGCATACCTTCCACTTAGACCTTGTCCGCACGTAAATGGCTATTTGGTTATGATAAAACTTGGTCAAACACCACCGAAGAACATTAGGCACATGTGCATTGATGAGCTTCTCTCTGAGCGGTGAATACAGGTGCATGCGCAATGTGTGAAACTAACAATTGACATGTGTAAATCGAGGTCATGTTGTCATCGTTTTGCGAAACCTCTGTTTCACTGGTCCATATACGAATACGCAAATATTCACCCTGGAAGGAGTTTTACAAAACACCATTTTGGTACGGACGGGAGGCCTAAATGCTGAGACGATACTATGTTTTTAAAAATACCCATTTACGTGTGGACGAAGCCTTATGGAATATAAAGTTCACCTGATTCAGGAAAGCGGCATTAAAAACAAACAAACAAAATAAATCATGCGACCCAATGTGAAATCCAATTACACTAGGCAAACAAATACAAGACCCTGCTCAGGTCCTGTATCCTCTATATCCTCTATATCCATGTTATGCATGCGACAGATCTCCGTCGGCGCTGGCATCAATGCACGTCTTCAGTGACCTTGCATGTTGTTTTCCTACTCGATATGCAAATATCCCTTCTGTACACCATTCCTGCAATGTTTCCATAGAGACCCAAAATGAAAACACTAAAGTGGAGTTAATTTGGGTTCAGACCAGCCAGACCGCCTCGCCAGGGATGTTGGCTGTGAATAAGCTGCATGCTCTTTGGTGTTGTTTGCCTTAATAATAGGAGAAGACTTATTGCTGTATGCTAACGTAGGTGGACGGGCTGTGGTTAAATGAGGTGAGGACACAGAGTCACGGTTTCCACGAGTGTGTCACGGTTACGCAGTGTGAAATCATTTTGTAAAGAGGTTTGTAAAAACTTTTATTCTTTATGAATTTTATGAATGGCATAAGCTGTGGATGTGGCACTGTGCTCTGAGAGTGTGAGATGCATGATCCATCAAGCTGCCCTCAAGCTTCCTCTTTGATTCCCGACTGTCCTGGAAAGGGATTCAAACATTCGCCTCTAGTGAGACCACTGAGTTGCTCATTGTCTTCAGTCCTGAAGTCTCTATGCTGGAGCTCAAAGATGGGTTCGGCACTTTGTTTCTACAAATGCCATCTTATGTCTGCACTCAATCAACTCTTAACAACTCCAATCAATTCTACAGGCGTCGTTCTACTGGTGTTCCATTAAATCCTCATTGGCATCATCACCCTGTACACAGCCTGGTGTTGGTTCTGTAAAGATAAACAAAATCCAAGTCTCTCGCTCTCTCTAGGTCTCTCTGTCTGTGTCTGCTTTTGTGTTTCATTTCTGTGTGCATAGAATAGGATCAATAGGATCCTAATGGGAAGCTTTAATGGAGTCGCATAGACTTTCCTCACACTGAAGCTCACAGAAAAATGCGGTGGCAAACTTGTAAAAGCCGTGACTTTAATTTTCCGTGTACCTTCTTACTAATGGAGCTGGTACACAATTAAAGCAGCACTTGGTCTGGAATTCAGTTCAGTTAAGCACCCAGTGAAACCTGCTGGCAATTTGTCTTGAAAGCGTATTGAAACACGATAAACAAACATGCTATTTCTAGAGTTCTCTCTCGCGTGTGTGTGTGTGTGTGTGTGTGTGTGTGTGTGTGTGTGTGTGTGTGTGTGTGTGTGTGTGTGTGTGTGTGTGTGTGTGTGTGTGTGTGTGTGTGTGTGTGTGTGTGTGTGTGTGTGCGCGCAGGTTAACATGTGTGCCTTGAATGTAGTTGTGCCTACCTCTGCATGTTCAGTTTATGTGTCACCAAATAATACTATTTTGTATAGGTCTGCTTGCACCATGGGCACTATAGTTCTGAAGTTGCTTAGGTTTTGTTTTCCTAAGTGCTCCCTTTCAGTAATCAACAGGTGTGTGTGTGTGTGTGTGTGTGTGTGTGTGTGTGTGCACATGCTTGTGTGCTTCTGTGTGTCGTTGAAAATACGCTATACATAAAAAATCAAAGTTGTGTGTGTCTAAGAGGCAGCGAGGTCTCCTTACCTGTCAGATAACTGCAACTCAATGAAGAAGATGCATCTGTGTGGCAGCCTAAGATCTCCCTGCGGCAGAACCTGTGCGTGTGTGACCCATGAGCATGTGTGTGTGGTAGCTCAACTTTGTGACTGACAGACCGTGTTGAATGGTGCAGAACTCCAGCAGCCCAGCAGCCACTGACTTAGTGACACACACACACATATAAGTTGATCTGAGTTGAGCCTGTTGACTTGTGATATGGATATGTCTTAGGTGGTATTTAAAATACACACACACACACACACACACACACACACACACACACACACACACACACACACACACACACACACACACACACACACACACACACACACACACACACACACACACACACACACACACACACACACACACACACAGCTGTTTAGCCATCTCTCTTAGAAACCTCCATTTCAAACTACCATTTTATTTCATTTTCTCTCTTCTCCTCCGGTCTATTTTTGTCTAGCCATTATTATATTTTTCCCATCTTTCCATTTTTGTTATTTGATGTTCTTCGTTGGTCCTCTCGTCATTTTCCCCTCACTAACACCCTTGTCATTTCAATTCACAGCAGCCCCAACCAAGTCTTTGTTTATCTTCCCCACTCGCACTTCTCTTCACTCCCTTCACCACCAATTCTCACCTTCCTTTCCTCATTCTCTCTTCCCTTCTGACCCAATTCCAATTCCGCCTCCTCCCCCACCCTCCCCCCTCCTCTCTCCTCTCCTCCTCGTCCTCCTCCACTCTTGCGGGCCGTCTGTCTTCTGCTGCAGTTGTTCCTCTCTCTCTCACACGCAGCGTTAATAAGGCAGCTGTCAGCCAAGGCCACAAGTTCACCGCTCTGCCAAACAGCAGCTCTGCCACCAAGGCTAATGATGCTAATCACGCTACTGTTTATGCTAGTGCTGCTGATGCTTATGCTACCACCCACATTTGTTGCCCCTACTTCATAGCTATAGGACTAGCTAAGTATTATGTCTCTTATATAGATTGTGCTATAAGTATGGTATGTCATTTGGAAGTCTAAATATGCCACATGTTAAAGCTACTCAGACCGTGACTATTTCACCCAATGCGTATGGTTTGTTATTTGAATATAATACAGACAGATATATATACTCTATAAACTATTGGAAGTACTACGAATTCTGCTGTGTTCACTTCAACAGTTAATCCTATTGGTACTTCCATTACTGATGCCTGGAGTATTTATCATTTAAAACCCCAACAGTGTCTGCCGTCAGAGTGGTCTTTAAAAGAGGTCCATACACCCAGTGGCACTCGGTTATATCTCATATTAAAGAACACTGTATTTATCTGTGGCTGCATTCATGTTGGTCTGACATTAACAAAGGATTTGGGCTGCATGTCATCTTCTCAAAGAGTGTTTTACCTCCCCCTTGCTGTAGCGGCCTCATTGGAGAGCTTTTATCATGATGACAGATGACATGATGACAGAGGAAAGAAAATGAATTGGTTCACAACAGGCTATTTCTTAAACCGATTACACATACGGGCGACTATATCTTTATAAATGTGTGTGTCGCCGGTTGGATAAATGCCTTCTTGCCTACCCTTGTTACAACGGTAATAGGGCTAAGAACTCCTTGCGTGTTTTGCCATTTTGTTGTGCATGCACTACTGCGTAAAATGGCCTGAATTTAAGAGAATAATACAAATAGTGACGATGATGATGATGTAATAATACAATTAAATTCTTTAGAACTAACACGTCACATTTTTCAAATACATTTCAATAAAGAATCTGAACATATTAATAAGGATAAACAACTCCTTTGAAGTAATTAATACACAAAACACGAAATGCCACAGGGTTTCTCATGACGCTCATAGGTCAGAGACGGTAGTAGAATTCAGATTTGGGACACTTCACTGCTCCCACTTTAAGATGTGTTGTTCATTTCACAAAAAAATATCACGTGTCAGCACCTTGTATTGTGCTGACCACTGGCCATTATTCAGCTTTTCTAATAGCCTTTTATTGCCGTGGTGTGCCCTATCTGCATTATTTCCATTCTGCTCTTAAACCCTTTTCCAGGACCACCGTTTTGATCTCTGTTACCCAAAACAGTCCCCATTGTCATGCTGGTGGAGAACAGTGAAGCCACGCTAGACGTGGGAGAGTACCATTATCTTGGTTCTCAGCGGATAAAACACTATTGATTTCTACAACGGAGTAAAGCGTGTTGCTCACATTGCACAACGCCTTTAAACAGTGACAGAGAAGCTGCTGGGTAAAACACCACCAGCAGAGGAGCTTATTACAACTAAATACAAATATAAAATAAGTTCCAGCGTTCCTAAAACTAAAGTGTTGAGGGTTGTCAGTATTTGGCCGATAATATGCTTGGTGGCTTATTGAATAGTTTGTGATCCGTCTTGCTTTCTATAGTTATCAGTGCTTGAAATCTGTCCTCGGATTGATCCAGCTGGCATGCACCCTTGTTTCATTTTATTCTGCTTATGGATTGGAAAATGAAAGTGAAACTAAAATAATCAAAACGATAATTCAAATATGACCCCTCCCCACTACCGCTGTAACTGTAATGTCTGTAATGTCTACCATTGCTACACCCACATGTATACTGTATATAAAGTGATCAAAGTACCATACCCATCAATCTACCTCCTCGTTCCCACTGTTGTTTCTCTTGCTCGCTACCAAAACTAAAGAATGTTCTATCTTATTGAATTCGGTTTGTAGAACCGGTGCTATCTACTTGTGTGGCTGACATTCTTTGTCCGTTGTCATCGGTGGCTTCTCATGCTCCTCCTCCGCCTCTTCTTCTTCTGCCGGCTGCCTGTCCTCCCACGAACCCTCAGTGGTTATCTCCTCCCTCCTCTCTGTCTCTCCTCTCCCTTGCTCTTCTCCTCCCCTCGCCTTACAACATTGTAAGGACACAGACAGTGTCCTGCAGAATGCGTATAATGTGGCTCAATAGCACAAGCTTCTGGGCTTGCGGTGATATTTGTCTGTTTGTATCTATGTTATCTCCCATTGTCTTCTCTCCAAGGACGGGGCATTAACCGCTCGTCTCTTTCTTCTCGTTTCTTGCTCCCTCTCGCTCGCTCTTATTATGCGTCTCTCTGTACGTACGTGTCGAACGGAGGACGGCAGTGTGGGCTGCGCTGCGTCAAATCACGGAGCGAGCCCAGTCTCTGCGCTCACCTCCTGCTGGTAGCAGCCCCTCTCTCACGGGTCACTGCTTTATGGGAAGGAGCGGGGAGATGGAGGAGGGGAGGGGAGCTGGTTGCAGGTGTGTGGATGTATACGTGCGCGCGTGTTTATTGACTGAGATTGGTTCCCAGTTCATTGGCATGCAGAAGATGCTCTTCAACGTGCCTGTGCACACATATGTATATATAAATATATATATATATATATATATATATTAATATAAACATAAACATACAAAACTGTGAGTCAAGGAATTCTCCCGAGACTTGAGAGAGGGTTTGAAGTCTCTATTTTTTCCTTCCGTCTCCTTCAATGACAAGCTGGACTTGATTAATTAATATTTGCCACAGCAAGGAACGGCAAAGCAGATGGGCCTTTCTTCTAAGTCTCTTATCTTTCTCATATGTTTTATGTTTTTGATTGTTTTTGTTTCTGTCTATCGGGCCTGTCTATTCGGTTTATCTCAAGCGACGTGCTCCCCTTCTCCCTTGGTGTGTGTGTGTGTGTGTGTGTGTGTGTGTGTGTGTGTGTGTGTGTGTGTGTGTGTGTGTGTGTGTGTGTGTGTGTGTGTGTGTGTGTGTGTGTGTGTGTGTGTGTGTGTGTGTGTGTGTGTGTGTGTGTGTGTGTGTGTGCTGCTGCCCTGCCTGAACAGCCCAGTATTGACAATGTTTCGGCGGGGCATATGTCTGAATTTAGCCCGGGCACAAAGCAGTAGGTTTGGATTCTGTAACCTAACCATGGGCGTTGATTTATCGCGGTTATTAAGATTGCACACACACACACACACACACACACACACACACACACACACACACACACACACACACACAGCTTTCCATCATCCGTTGATCCTCCCGTTCACCCGCAGTCGGGAGCGGTGTTATTGATCGCTAGCTGCACCAATCGCACGTCTTCACATATCTTCCCCTCCTTCGAACCACAATGTGCTTTGACACCATATCACAGCCAGCTGTTCGCATGGAGCCTTTGTGGGAGAACCCTCTCCTGGGGGGGGGGGGCACATCACCACCACCACCACCACCACCAGTCTGTCATTGTTTCCTTGCCAGCGCGCGTCTTGCCCGAGTCAGTCCAAATCACTCCAGTGGGACATTGAACATAAGTCATTTGGACAGAGTGACCTTTGAAACATAGCTGTGCATCTCTCTCTCTCTCTCTCGCTCTCCCCCGCTCCGTCTCTCTCCATCTCTCCCTCCCTCTCGCTCTCTCTCCCTTTGTCTTTGCCTCTCTCTCGCTCTGAGAATCATACACTGCAGCGGCATTGGTTTGTCGGGATGCAATGAAGGAAGTGGAGGTGTTTCCACACACATGCCATGAGATAGCACATACACATACAACACACATACACACACACACACATGCACACGAGCAGAATGCCCTCTAGTCGTGCCTTAGCTTGACCCGTTGAGCCGTGACGGTGGTGCATCGAGTGGAGGGCGGCAGGGGCAGCGTTGGTGCGTGGCCGACGTCTCCTGGATGAGTCGCATAGGCCGGTAATTGTTTTCATAGCATGGGATTGGACCGCGAGGAACCTGACGCAATCCAATCGATCAGGCCTCCGGAAGCCTGGGGGTAAGGGCATTTGTTGGCAGCGTTGTTGACCTGGCTTGAGCTGTGTGCTAACTCATTTTTCCGCCATCTTTGTTTCTCTCTTTCTCCTTTCCCTTAAAGAAGAGGGCAGAGCTGCAGTCTGAATCGCGGGCCAGCCCTAAGAAGAGAGCCGAGCCATCTGTCGACTTGTTGGGTCTAGGTAAGACACAGCTCCGGTTTCCCCTGATTCCATTATAAATTACTGTATCGGTTCTGGAAACAAACAAATTCTTCTTAATGAATCCAACTAAGGTGGATGCTGGGTGGGTTAGCAGGAACCATCCACTGAAACAGGATGGTTCCTGCTTAAGAAAACAAGGCACAGATTCGTCTCGTTAAAACAATGTCATTTATAGAACAATACAATATACAATGTAAGTCTGTCACTGAAAGTAAACAACTATCTGCTATCTTGCAGACAAAACATGGTGGATTTTGGTCAGAAACGAGAAAAGGAAATGTTTGGAAGGTCCACAGTGAACCTTGAGAGTGGTCATCCAACACTGCCATTCTCTCTCTCTCTCTCTCTCTCGCTCGCTCAATAAAAATGGGAGATCGAGCAACGATGACATTTCTCTGTTTCCCTCACATACGCACTTCCCCAGTGCAATATGTTTACGCCAGTGTTACATTGCGCTGTCAGAATGGCGATGAGGTAATGTCCGGATGGGAGCGTAGCGCCGAGGGCTACGGCATTGATCAAAGGAGAATTCCCAGCATGGAGGCGGGCAGAGCCACTGGGCCGCTATAAATAACCCATCTCCACACACCTCTCAGCTCCCTTCCCGAGGATGGGATTTCACACATAATCAATAAGTCAAATACGTGGAACTCTGCGCCCGGAGCCCTCACACACTCCACCCACCCAGTCTGTCTCTGTCTCGGTCCGTCCATCCATCCAACATCCATCCTATCCCCACCCACCTCATCCCCACCCACCCCTCCCTGCTCTCTGTTGCTCCCTTTGTTGTCGTCTTCCTCTGCCGATTACCATGCATTGGTCATCCCTTCGCTCTCAGCCTCGTTTCCATCAGGGTTGTGGATGCATGTGTTTCAGCTTCTCCAGGCCCTGTTCTTCCATTTGCTTCATATATTTCTCTGCCTGGCCAATTGTTATCATTCCAGCCTTGCTCATTCCCCTAGAAAGATGCATAAATATAAATACAGTTTTCAGTTTAAATCAGTTGGAAGTTGCCGGCATGTGTTGGTGTTCAATCAGATGTTGGATGGGACAGAACGAGTGGCCATGGTGATGCTAATGGCTAGTGCCTTGGGACATCTAAACTAAATGTATACATAGACGCCACATTGGTCTTTGGGTCGTACGTCAACGTCGCCCCCATATTTGAGAGGCAAAGACTGGTCTGCAAACTGCGGAGCTGCAGTTTATCTGGAAAAAAAGATATGACGTTTGCCTTTCTCAACTGATTTCAATGAGTCATTTTTATTCAAGGGTTTATGATCTACGTGGAGTAATAAAAGTTATATATGAAATATAATATGATTTACTATGAATATAAATTGGACTAATTGAAATCGGTTGAGAAATGTCAACGTTGTAGTGCTATTTACTCTGAAAATCTGCTGCTTCCCCATTTACTTGTATTTGTTTACAGTCTTGGCCTCTTATAAATGGGGTTGCATTGACATACAGTATCACAGCAAAGGGTCTAAGCAGTCAATGTGGCGTCTATGTATATAGGCGTCAAAAGTAGCCTGTCAGATTAGATCAGTCAAATGAGATGCAGATGATCTGCATTTTATAAAGAGCCTGGTAGTTGGCTTTAGCGAAATATAAGTCCATCTATTTATTTATATTTTATGGCACGTCAGCCATGGAAGTCAACAACCATCTCAGTGGGAGCGTTCTTGTCTCGACATCCACAACCCCCTATAGGTCCAGACGATTATCCATGTGTTTTTATCAAAAGCAGTACATAAGTCATTCATCAAACATGACATGCATTGCAGTCCCCTCGGTGGAACCCTACATTGTGATCCGCAAATAGACCACAATCCTTTAGTTGTTTGGTAGCATAACTTGAACGTCCAGGTTCACATGATACAAATTTATTTTCATTATTAGGATTTTACTCTGGCGATGAGCGTAGATCCTGAAGTACATCAAAAAGACTTAGCATGAGTCTTACCTTTTTCCATCTTGAATTTGGGCGATTAATAAAAACAGAAGAAATATGCCATGAAAAAGTAACCAAACACTTACGTCAAACTCTGGGGACGGCACCAAACACAACTCGTACCAAGGGGTCTTACTTAACGTTTTTCTCATGGCAATCACCTGGCACTATTTCAACCAATCAGAATAAACTACTGCAAGAGCCTTAATTTCACCAGAGGGGGCGCTGTACCTCAGGTTTGGGTGCTTTTGTGAGCGTTTAAAAGGAACTGACGCTTTGGGTTGGATCCGCTGGCCCCTGCTCCGTGGTACAGGGCCTGTTACCATGGCGAGGCCCAGAGGGGGTTCAGGCAGCCGTCCTGTGCGGAGACGTGGTGGGAGGCCGGGGCTACCAGGCAATGGCCAACAGCGTAGCGAGGACGATGATCACGGGACCTTATTCTCACATGGTTTAGCGCTATAGCGATGGTTAATTGGGGTGAGTGGCCGGGGAGTTAGGATGGTGTTGGAGTGCATCTGTTGCGTTGGTGCCACCCACTTTTTATTTATTATTCGAATGTGTCACAGTCACACTGATTCTGGTCAGCACCCATTGGCATCAGCCCTGGAGTTTCAGAATGCGCAGTCTTCTGTCATGTTCCTTCATTCTCTCGCTCTCTCTCTCAATAGTGTGCTTGTACTGCACTGTCTGCCTAAGGAGGCCCAGTGCTGTTTGCACTTTAAAAAGGCTAAATTATGGATGCTTCTTTACTGTGGTTATATAAATAACCCCTGTTGAACACACACCACACATGCACCGTCTCATTCTTCGACACACTCTTTTTGTCTCTGTCAGCCTCTCTGGTTTCCTTTTATCTGCTATTACACTTCGGTCTTGCGCTTCCATGTATTTCTGTCAAGCTCTCTGACCACTGCACTCCCTAAGCCAGTCCTTCTGTTCTCCGGTCTCTCTATCTTTTTTTATCCTTGCTGAGTTTATCATCCCTTACCTTCAGAGCTTCCTCAAGGTAGTTGCAGAGAGTTTTGCTGTCGCACCGCAGACAAGAAAAGTTAAAGTTCTACCTTTCGAAGCAGTCAAAAATGGTTATAGATAATGGTGCGTGAATATTCTCCTCAGGTAATCTATGGTAAAATTGTAGCGAGTGCAGTGAGATGGAGAGATTTCTGTGCATTGCTTCACTATTTTTCTCATATGGCAAATACATAACTTTTTCTAATCACTGGATCTGATCAGAATCACATCCAATTAACCTCAGACCTTCTAATATCAGCTCCCATTTATCCCAGTTCTGTTGAGACTCCCGGCTCTTAGCTCTGTTCAAAGTTTGCTTTTAGTTACGTTATGTATAGGCCGATCCATCTCGAGTTTAGTCAAGAGGATTTCTGTACCTTCATGGGACTTGGGCGGACACCTAACACAGAACTACAGACACAGACATTGTACATACAGATACAAAACCTTCAGTTATGGATGTGTGATTGACCTGCACCATGGTATGGTGTGAGGGGGTGTGCAGGGTAAGATGAAAACTCATCTTACATTCATATATGTTGCTCTTATTTGGAGTAGAAAGGTCTGCCTGTGAAGCCCTTAGGAGGAATATATGTCTCTCAATTCCATAAGAGTGTGGGTACAGGCAGGTATACTATCAGCTATAACGGTCAGGCTCTGTAAGTATGTTTTGTAACACACACCCATACTCTGTAATACACTCTTACTCTGTAATACACTCCTATGCACTACACCTACTATACATTTTACACACATTCATTTAGCAGACGCTTTTATCCTAAGCGTCATACAAGTGAGACTGAGAACAATCGAAGCATAGCACTGCACCACATGTACCCCCACATGTACAGTAACACCAAGCGATAAACTATACAGTACTAATGGTTCATCGCCTCCACCACACACATACACTCGGGTTGCTTTATTATCGTCATCTGATGTTGATCCATTAACAGCCAGATTTAGGGTGTCTTGTTGGAGATACATATATTCAATAGCAGCATTTATACAAACCATGTCAGATGGGGAAACATGAAAGCGAAAAACGTTCGATGATTGAGTGATCATATCAATTCTTGTGACAACCCAACTTAATGGTCAAAGCTCACGCTGCGTTGTAAAATGTATATTTTGCCCTGTGTCCGACAATGCTTAACATTCATGCAACATTGCTAGGTTTAAGTTATGCGGATGTGCTTTAATGTGCACAAATGCACAAACATGTAAATCAACGTTAATTGGGTCTTGGAACACTGCACACATAGGTCCAAACACAGAAGTGCATTTCATTGCTGATTTGAAGATTTATGCTGGGCTGTGCGTGATGATGAAGAATTAGCTCTGGGAAAAGAGACAGTGATGGAGATGTATGTAGTTATCATTTTATAATGGTCAAGGCTTGTTTTTCAGTGAGCTAGTAACAGTCTAGTATTAAAAGAAAATGTTCTACAATGTTTCTTTCTGCAGTGCCAGACCAATTCCGTAGGTGTACAATCAGTGCTCTAATGGCATTCATTATATTCTGAAGAATAATCAAATGTGTTAATTGGGTGACAGAAGCGGTGAATTGCCCTGGCATGTTTTGGAATGACCTGATTAATTGAAGAATGAATGGGTTTAGGTACATGAACACCTCAATGGCCAGCTCTGTAGTCTTCACAGTTCACACTGAATAATATAAATGCCAGCCTCACGGTAAGACCCCAGTGAGCTGTGTGTTCATTAAAGGAAGAGTTAATCCGCATAACATATGCCTCGGTTACCAACGACTCCCATCATTAGGAAATCCAGGAGTACAATGCAGAGGTTTGAACTGTATCGTTTTGTACAGTCAGATGAAACAATGAAAGCATTTGGCAAAAATGGACATTGTGAACTTTGCATTGAAAGGTCAAATAGTGTTTTAAAGCAAAGAATGCCTGTAGGTGATTTGAATGAGCTGTAGTGGTCACAACTATTGGTATGTATACATGTTTATAGAGGAAACACTGCAATGACTATGGCTATGCAAGTTGTTTTAAGCCTCCCAATCAAGTGCTCACTTTCATGATACATTTCTTTTCACATTTATTATATTGAATTTTAATCTTTTCTGGAATCCTTTTTAATAATCCTTTTCAATTGGCCATTCTCTGTCTCTGTCACTCTCTGTCTCTCTTTCTCTGTCTCTCTCTGTCTCTCTGTCTCTGTGTCTCTCTGTCTCTCTCTGTCTCTGTCTCTGTGTCTCTGTCTCTCTCTGTCTCTGTCTCTGTCTCTGTGTCTCTGTCTCTGTCTCTGTCTCTCACATCTCAGATGCACCTGAGAATTCCGCTGGATCGGGAACGGGTGGTGGTGTGAGTGCTACTGGTGGCAGTGCACCAATCAGCGATGACCTGGACATCTTTGGACCAATGGTGTCCAACCCCCTGCCCTCATCCAGCAACGCACAGTCCAATCAGGTAGCAGTGCCATCGCCCACCCCCAGTTTTTGGATTAGGCAAAAAAAAAAAAAAAAAAAAAACATGAGGCAAAAAACCCACAAAGCTAACTTCTACACACACACACACAGACACAATCATACAGGACACACTCACCTTCAACACACACACACACAAAATCGTCACACAGGCCGACACAACCGAGCCACCAATGGCTTTCATCATCTGCTTATCACCACGGGCAGGCTGCAACACTGGGAGTCCGTGGAGGCTCAGGGAAACAAACCTACCAACACACACACACACACACACACACACACACACACACACACACACACACACACACACAGGCAGAGAGGCATGCTAATGAGGCAGGCAGT
>JACYXH010000802.1:6659511-6677011 GCA_026745465.1 Lota lota | reverse complement strand
GGGTGGGGCTTTTGGACACAACAAGCCAGTGTTTGTACCACCGCTCCTCATTAATTCCTTCTCTTCTCATTCCTCCTCCACTTCTGTCCTCTCTTCTTATCTCCCTTTATTCAATGCTGTCCTATTCATCTCGTTTTCTCTCTCCTCCTCTCCTCTCTCTTTCCATCGTCCTATCCTGTCCTAATCCTCACAATCCCCTGTTTTCCCCTTATTTTTACCCCCCACCACAGCACTAAATAACCTCTTCTCTTAGGCTTGCACGCACACACACACACACACACACATGCCACATGCACATACGCAAAAACACGTAGCTTTTAACCAGGTGTTAGGCAGGTATTTGTTTTTTTGTCTGTTCCATCCATTAGATATAATGGTGGAGTGTGCCTGAAAGGCTTTTTAAATGTGTGTGTGTGTGTGTGTGTGTGTGTGTGTGTGTGTGTGTGTGTGTGTGTGTGTGTGTGTGTGTGTGTGTGTGTGTGTGTGTGTGTGTGTGTGTGTGTGTGTGTGTGTGTTTGCTCATCTCTACTATTCTTTGCACTGCCCTAATTAATGTCATATGTCTCACTTAAAATGCCAGTATCTGTTTAGCTCTCTTTCCTCTCCCACTCCTCTTGTCTCCCTATCTCCTCTCTGCCTATTCTCGCATTTGCTTTCCTCTGTTTTCCTCTCCTCTCTTCACATCGCTCTTCCTCTGTTCTCCACCATTTCCCCCTCCTTTTGTGTCCTGATGTGTTTCTAATCTCGTCGTGATCACGCAGGAGTGTCTACTCTGAACCGTAGCAGACACTCCTGAACAGACGGCTTGTTGTCACTGTTCCACAGCGTCACAAATAAGGCCATGTCATAAAATAGTTTTTCTCTTTTAAAGAAGAAACAATGCGCTTTGTGGGGATGTGACGCATTCGCTGAGAATCCATGAAAACATGGAGGAATGCCATGGAAGAAAAATAGTACACCCCGATTGCTTTTCAAGTAGTATTTCAGGAATTCTATTCTTTCCTGCATAATATATTCAGTATGAAGTAGTGTAATCGGGGGGCTGATAGACCCTATGGGCAGAGTGTGCTGCTGTGTAGGCAGAGTGGAAGGGTTTTATCTGCTGTTGAAGGGAGCCAGCATCTAACGTTGTATTATGTTATTATCTCAAGACTCTCATTAAATCTTCAAGACCTCCTAGCATCACAGCCATTGTGTTTGTGTATTTGCTTAGCCTCACTCTTACAAGGTTATGTTAACCTAGCACACTGTTATTGTCATGCATAACCTTGACAACACAACACAATTTTGCAGTTCAGTTTGAACAAAAGATGCAAATCCTGGTATGTACAGTAAATTGCTCTAACATGTACATCTTGCGGTCTCTCTCGCTCTCTGTCTGTCTCTGTCTCTGTCTCTGTCTCTCACTCACTTACACTGCAAAAGGCTGGCTCTGTTCAGGCAGATACTGCCAATTCTTCATCCACCACCACCACCACCACCACCACCACCAAAGCAGAAGAAAAGAAAACTTTGTCTAAGGACTCCATCTTGTCTCTCTACGCCACCAGCTCACTGGCCGGACAGACACAGAGCCAGCATCAGGCTGCTGCAGGGCAAGGTACACGCACGCGCTAATACTCAGTCATACACTCTTGCACACATACTCTCACACACAAACATGTTGTATGTGTGTGAGAGTTGCACACACACGCACACACACACACACGCACACACACACACATATACACACGATACACACACGTTACCATAAGCACGCCTGAAGTTATACACAAACATGATGAATACACATTTCCACACGCACACATACACACACACACATACATATGCATCCTCACATGCACACACACACACACACACCTAAACACAAACCAGGGTCAGAAATGTATGAGGGTTCAGGGCCAAGAATGCAGCAGAATGAAACAGAAATGCCAATGGGAAGCCTTCATTAAAATATGTAATGAATTTTTGAAAGCTATTTTCCATCTGAAACATTGAATGCATTTCTTCACAATCTATCCACTGGAATGTAAAATAGGTCATTAATTATCTAATGTTGTATATTCTGGAAACACACACATGCAAAGCTGCATATATTAAAGCACATACATGCTGGTGCTTTTAGAGTGCACATACAAATGCCTGGTCAACAGTTAACAAAGGTGAGTATTGTTTCTCTTTCTCTTCCTTTCACCCACCCACCCTCACACACATAGACACATCTACGCATACATACTGTTGCCTTTAGTAAGTGCACATACAATGACCCACTCTACAGTACACACACACACACACACACACACACACTAATGCACACCCTTACAAACACAAAGGCACGCTTCAAGGAATGAATGCATCATCAAATGGAGGAGACTGAAGGCAAATGAAAGGTCAATGCAATTCAACAGCACAGAGTCAGCCTGCTCTCTCTATCTCCCATAAGCCCTTTCTTATAGGGGGCCTGTTGTCTTGTTGACGTAACCACTCCTCTTAAGGCCTACCGTGTGTGTGTGTGTGTGTGTGTGTGTTTATTTATTCCACTGCTCATATGTGAAGGTTTGAATTATACCCATAGAGATCATGTCTCCTGTGTGAATGGGAATACATTAGTGTCGTTTGTTTTGTTTTGCACACAATACACTGCAATACACTTGCGCCTTATAGTACACATCCACACACCATAAACAACAACATCCACAGCCTGGTATGGAACAGAGCACTATGGATCTGCTAGGGAGACGTTGTACCAAACCGACTCATTTTCTATTCGGTTGGATCAGCATGTGCACCTGTGTGTGTCGATCAATAAACGTGTGTATTGAACCAGCGGATTTATTGCTTGTGTGTGTGTTCTTGTGAGATCCAAATATATGCTTGGAGTAAAGTGTAGAAAAACCTAATCTTGATCTCCGCCCATAGACATCTTGTGTCTGTGGGCGGCATGTGGCTCAGGAGGTAGAGCGGGTTGACTGGTAACCGGAAGGTTGCTAGTTTGATCCCCGCCTCCTCCTAGCTGAGTGTCGAGGTGTCCCTGAGCAAGGCACCTTACCCTAACTGCTCCCGATGAGTTGGCTGTTGCCTTGCATGGTGGACAGCGCCGTCGGTGTGTGAATGTATGAATAGGTGAATGTTAGGCAATATTGTGAAGCGCTTTGAGTGGCCACTGGTTAGAAAAGCGCTGTATAAATGCAGTCCATTTACCATTCCCACCTTCTCCTCGTGCAGGCATGTACATGGGCCAGCCCCAGATGCAGTACGCCGCCCAGGGCTACAACGGGGGGATGGGCGGGGGCGCGGGCATGATGCCCGGCATGGCGGTGCCCAACGGGGGCTACATGGCCATGGGTCAGGGCATGCTGCCCCCAGGAGCGGCGCAGGGTCAGGGCATGTACGCCATGCCCCAGCAGCCTGCACAGTGGAACATGAACCAGGTAACACTCACACATCCACATTAATACACACACACACACACAAACTGGCATGCATCAACGCATGCACGCACTCACGCACTTATCAACACGCACACACACACACGCAGCCACACACACACACACATGCATCTCCATTCAGACACACACAGGCACGCATCCATATTCATAGATACACACCCCACACATCTATACCACACACAGACACGACGATGAAATATGCATTCAGCAGAGCAGATGCACACAGCTGTATCAGCGGAGTTAGATGAATTTAAAACACAGGAGGTTCACTATAAACCATTAGTAGTAATTTTTTTCTGTTTCCCTGTTTGATGTTCTTTAAAGCAGCCAATCTATTTGTATCTCCTGTCTAAGATAAATTATGCAATCAAAGGCTATTTTTGAAAGTTTTTGATGTATGAACGATATGATATAATTTTTTGGTTATTTTTCATTCTTCCCTTGAAGCTGCCGGGATCGACCTCTTACGATTACAATTTCCTCTAGCCAGCAAAAATAAGACTTCCAGTGCTACATAACATCAGTAGTTATGTTTCTGTTTTATAACAGTATTTATTCATTGGAGGACTATCCACAAAGTAGGTTATCCTCCCCATTTTGGAAAATTGGCAAATAATGATTTTAAGCCATAGATTATGGCTTATGGATATTTTATCCCTTTCAAAATCCCGCTTAAAAAGCTGCTTACATGACCTGGACTTGCCAGCACATCGTACATAGTCCTAAACATGTAAAAAAAAAAAAACGTAGGATTTGTCATCACGACCACCATCCAGAAATACACAGTGGGAAAGTGACGATGGCGAGGAACATCCATGTTGCCGGTAGCGACGGACGCCGTCATGTAATTGAGTTATGCCTCGCTCTGCCGTTCCGTCAGATTGTAAAACCATTAAACCTTCTTTGAATGTTCAATGGGAAAGTGGGTCGATGGAGATTCTACCTTTCACTTTGAGCGGAGTGCAATAGGTGCGGTTTGGCTGTTGCACGTCAGTGAAAGGAGCACTGCATTGTGATAGTCCCCCTTTTATGTGGATGTAATCGAAGAGAGTACATACCATACACACACACACACACACACACACACACACACACACACACACACACACACACACACACACACACACACACACACACTCACACTCACACTCTCTCTCACACACACACAGCAGGGTTACTGGCACAGCTAAAACACAACTTCTCCTCCGCATGTCCTAGTCCAGCAAACACACACACACTCCCACGCACGCACGCACACACACACACACACACACACACTTTGTCTCCTGCAAGTGTCTTTTTTGTGTGTTTGCAAATCTCAAAGCTGTCTCCATTTTCTTTAGAACTACGGGAGGTTAATGAAAGACCATAAATCACCTCAGACACACACTGTGTGCGTGTGTGTGTGTGTGTGTGTGTGTGTGTGTGTGTGTGTGCGCGTGTGTGTGTGCGCGCACGCGTTTACACACACTTATG
Organism: Lota lota; assembly: GCA_026745465.1. Lineage (NCBI taxonomy): Eukaryota > Metazoa > Chordata > Actinopteri > Gadiformes > Lotidae > Lota > Lota lota. The sequence continues at coordinate 6,672,086 of JACYXH010000802.1, read as the reverse complement.
CATATGGATCAGTGCATGCAAATGGCTCAGAGATGTGCCACTAATGTGGTTGATACAGGGAAAATTGTAAGCTAGCGTCATTGTCTCTAGCTAATACATGCAAATGTGCTACAGTAAACCTATTTAGCCACAGGCTCACTCGGAGCACACACACACGCACACACACACGCACACACACACACACAGGCTTACATTTCTCATGAGCGGTGTGGGAGTCGTGGTTATGGAGGACATCTGGAGATGGGCAGTATGTGCGATGTTGATGGATTCCAAAGAATAGAGAAGATAAGAGACAGCAGAAGTTCATTGAAGTTTTCACAACCTCACTTGAATCTGAGTGATGTGTGGGATACTTCTCCACCTCGTAAAGTCAAGTGAAATTTATTTCCACGGCATATATTACGCGACGGACCTGAGGTGTACTGCTGATACCACACCTGAAATTACCATATATATTCCAGGGTAACGCCACGTGTGTTTTTATGTCCACGGTGATGATAAATCCTATTTATAAATAAACTATCCAACCAATTTTATTGACCATATTTGTTTTCTCTCTCTCTCTCTCTCGTTTTACCATTGGTCGGCTCCCCTGCTTCAGATGACTCAGCAGATGTCGGCCATGACGGCTATCGGGGGTGCCGGAGCTGGGGGCGCAGCGTTGGGGGCACCGGGGGCCTTCCCCCCGGGGGCCCCGTCCCCCATGGCCGGCTGGTCGCCCCCTCCGACCTCGGGCCAGACCCTCAGCACCCAGCTGTGGAAGTGAAGCGTGGCCCCAGGGAGAGGGAGGGTGATGGTGGGCTGAGGGGGTGAAGCAGCCCACCCATCTAATACTGCCCCTTGTCTCTCTCTCGCTACACACACACGCACACAGACAGACACATAGTCATACACATACACATACACACACACACACACACACACATTCAAACACACACATTCAAATACACACACATATTCAAACACACACACACACATATTCAAACACACACAAATTCAAACACACACATACAAACCCACACACACACACACATTCATACACACAATAAGCATAATGAAAAGAACGCACAAGAGGCGCTGTAGAGCGGTCTCACACCTTCTTCTTCTTCTTCTTCTTCTTCTTCTTCTTCTCATCCTCCATTCTAAGCCCTCTCAACAACAGACAGGACTGGCTCTCCCTGTTATGGAGACCAAACAGAAGCTTTCCTTTCCTGCTGTACTCTTTACGAACTTTGAACTTTCCTGGCCGTGTTTCTTTTTCCAAATTGTGGTGGACGACAAAAGACCCCCCCCGCCAACACCCTACCCAATACAAAAAAAAAGATCCACAAACAGGAAGCAAAAAGATGCTGGACCAGCCAGACCTTGTGGTTAGTGATGTCATCTGGTAGGCCTTCTCTGGAATTAGATTGACCACCTCTGTGGATCGGCAAATGGATTCACCAAACAAATACACACCAAATACATGTTACTACAGAAGCACCCTTTCTTGGCCCTCTGCAAACAGACGCAGCTTTGCGTTGCTGGGAATGGCATACGAGATCACACCAAACTTACAAGGTCTATTACTAATGCATTATAGCCTAACATGAATATAGTCATTCTCAGAACAAATAGTAAATAGTAGCGAGATAGTATTTAAATGCCTAGGTTTATGGTTGTCAGTCGGTGCCCATCGCTGTCCTGGACTCATGCTCTCCCTAGCCCCGCCTCCCCCGCCCCCCCCCCCCCCAACACACACACCCCCTTTGTGCGGGTGATCAATAATTAGTAGCCAATAATCGTCTCTAAAGTACTGTATCAATGTGAACCCGATGTGAACGTCTGGAGACCCGTAAAAGAGAGATACCTCCACTTTACTCGCTTGACTTGTTTAATGTGTTGTGCTTTTCTCTTCCCCAAGTTTAATTAGCGAGGGAGTTTGTCCTGAATCGCTTTTATTCAGGTTGACTCGGCCTGCCGATAGGCATTAAAAAAAACGAAACAAACGAAGGACAAACAACAATTCGGACGGAGAAGACAAGATTGTCTAGTTCTTAACCAACTCAGGGCAGCCATACCGTGGACTCTCGCCCCCTTAGTAATCATCGACTGCCTGTAGCATTAATAATGAAGGAAAAATGCCTTTTTAAACGACTGGATGCTGGATGTGAGGAATCTGGGTCCCGACCTATTTAAAGCACTCCCTGGGTGCTGGGGAGGACCTCTATTCTGCGTGGTGTCCCGAGGCAGTCACACAGCATGATCATCCTACAGCACTTCCATCACAACACACGGGGTACGCCAGAAGTCTAGCTTATGTCCGGTTCCACCCGGGGCTCCTAGTCGGTTAGATGTTGACAACGATCATGTTTGGCTTTGCCGACGTCACGGCATCTTTGTTTTATTTTTCTTATCAATTGGAATTTTTTTGCTTCGTGTTTTAATATGTTTCATCCATGCCTTTTATTTATTTTAGTATCAGAGCATTCATGTCAAAGCTATAGAGGCGATGAAGAGTCTAACCAGGGTATACGTTTGGCTGGACTCCCTTTTGCTGTTTCTTTTTTGTACTCCGGCCCTCCCTCTTGTCCGGTCCGTTTGTGTTTTTTGCAAAGTGTATCCGTGCCTGATTTTATTCTGTGCAGTGCAAGAGAACAACAACAAAAATAACAAGCAAATAAACCTGGACGACCAATCGGGGCACAGCTGTGGTGTCTGAAGCAATGCATCATTTAGACCCCATCCGGAGAGCGTGTGGATTGGAGATGCGAGGACCCGGTGAAGGCTCTTAATTTGTAATCTCGTTTTTGTTTTTTCTCTTCCTTTTATGGGACCTGTATGAAAAACCCTGGATGGGTCCCCGGTGAAGTGCCTGGTGTCTGTAACAGTGACATCATCACAGTTCAATCCTCTTGCGTCCTGCAAGGAAGGTCCACATGAGAATCGATGAGAACAACAGTGGCTGAAACACATTATAATGAAGCCAGACCAAAACAAACATGAGCACACACACACACACACACACACACACACACACACACGCATAGAGGCTGCTGTATGTACACCCCACATAACTACACACACAGACACGCACAAACTAGAGACAAATTTAATCCCAACGTCCTCCAGGTTTATTTCGGATGTTTACAATTTTCTGGTGCCTAGTACTGTAAAAAGAGGTTATGTGCATTAAAACGGTGATTCACCCTCCATTTCTGCTGTAATATATTGTGACCAGTTTTAACTGTAAGGGTTCCTTTTCATCACTTTCCTGTCTCTATTTTTTTGTTTTCAGAGTTTTACAATATGTTCATTTGGAATAAACGGTTGTTCTCCTGGACCTCTTTGTTTCCTTGTGTTTAATGAAACACCATCCCACACACACACACACACACACACGCACACGCACACACACATCAACACAGGACAATGCAGACACGTTTTGTGAGAATACGTAGGCTGAACGCTTCACTTGGCGGGCTGGCTGTGAAAGCTGTGGGCTCTGCAAGGTGCTGATGATAATATTCCTTTCAAAGCTTACATCACCACCTTGCTGTAATCCTTCGCTCGTGAGAAGGACTAAGAAGCCTCCCTCTCAGGCCAGGTGTCTTTGTTGTTACGGCCACAGGCTTTACATTATTGACGGAGCCAGATCCACAAGTCACATGGCGAGAGCCACTTTGATACGCAGAGTCAGACGGACTTCACACATTGGGGATCTGCAAAGTGTGCGCCCCCGGACGTGTTTGAATCATTGTCAAGTAACAAACAAGTCAAGTTTCAAGTTTTTTTTTCCATGTAAGTAATTTCCATGTTTGTATCTTGTTCTTACATCTCTGCAGGACTTGGCCAGTAGAATGTGTTTACTGCTCAATTATGGTTTGGCTCAGATGACGAAGGTAGGTGAGGAACTGCTTAAAATCAACCTAAACCAGTAAACCCCAAAACCAACCTAGAATAAGAAAAGTATGTTTATTAACTTTTTTTTTCTTTTCTTTTTTTAAACCGCCTACCTGTGAGATCAAGCCAAAGAAAACAAAAGGAGGAGAAACTACTGGGTCAACCGCATTGTTGGCCGTTGGATCCAACAGTTTCTCATAAGTTAACCAAAACAACACAAACGTGTCAAACTGTAAACAAATCCACAGAAACCAAAACACCAGATCTTCTTGGAAATAGAGAAGCAACAAACAGCTGTAGCACAGGGCAGCTTCCTTTCTTTGAAGTCCTGCTCACAGCAGGCGAGGGTGATCCTCTTTAGCAGGGTCGCATGCAGTGTCTCTCCCTCCACAGGCTGAGCCCGGGTTCACCCATAACTCCCAGGGAGAGAGCGAGAGAGAGAGAGACCTGGGCCCGTGACAATTGAGGGGGTGAATGCCCCCACGCGACTGGCCCTTTTTTCCCAAAGGATTACCAAAATAAATCGCATTTCTTATGCAGTCTACGGATGAGGCAGGGTTTGGGGCTCGGAAGCCACGCAGAAGAGCGTGTCCGTCCCGTGCTGCTTGTCTGGTCCCCGATACCAAGAAGGTCGGCTGCTGTGACGCGCCCCGCTGCCCCCCCCCCCCCCCCCCCCCCCCTTTAGAGATGGGCATCGGACCATGGATACTGGCGGCCATGCGGTCAGACCTCGATCACCACCGTGTCCTTTCTGACCTTTGTTTCTTTCCCCAGGTGAGGCTTCTCCGTGCGAGTGTGCCACACTAGCACCTGGAACACAGAGAGAGAGAGAGAGAGGCTGTTGGAACACCTTGTGTAAACAGATAGCATAGATGTAGATAGCAGTGATCTATATTTGTTGTTAAAGAGAGCAGAACACTGGGCGCAGTTATGCTTGGCAAAAACAAAACAAAGCCACAAAAACAGTAGGGTAAGAGACTCTGAATCTCCCGTTATCGGTTTGAATTTAAATTAAACATACTTGTTTTAACGTTTTTAGTCGTTTAATTTGGGTTGGTTTACAATCGGTACTCATTAAAAGAGCAGTTAAACCCTGCATTCGACTGTTTGCTGTTTATTTTACCAGGCTGCTGCAACTGCATTGTGTCCATTTTGGTTTACAAAACTTAGTTCCGGATTTACGAAGATGATAATGAAGTGTTAATTAAGAGTTTATTAAAATGAGGCGTAGTTGTCAACGTAATGGTTTTTCAATGGTCTATACTTGTCAAGTGATTATGTGTGGGCTTAATTAATTTATGCAAACATATTTGTGTTATCAGCCAATAGAAACACACACAAACACTAGTGGGCAGACATGATTAACTGTGAGCCTGACACTGCCTCAGTTTCCTGGGCTCTTTCGGCTGGAATGTGTCATTTCCTGTTCCTCTGCTACTAATTGGTCCATTTTGCATATCTTAACAAGGTCAATACTGCATTCGCTAAAGCATTACATTACACCACAGTGCAGGGAGGGAAACACACCTGTGTGTGATTGTGTGCTTTGTCTGTGTTCGCAAGTAGTGTTGGACAGTTTAATTAGTATATTATTAGTTATTCATTATTGTTCAGAGCAGAACCTTTCCCTGCAGCCAGTATTAGTGGGATGTTTGTTTTCCTTGTTCTATGGATGTGTGTGAGGGAGTGTGGAGCTCAGTGTTGTTAAAGGGTGGAGGTGGTGGAGGTGGGGGTGGGGTGGGGGACATTGTCAGTCTTGGCCCAACCTTTAATACAGAAGAGACAAACGGTGAGTCCGCCCCCCCAGGCTGACAAGTAATTCCTTGCCCCCCACCCTCTGCTTTAGAAGCTGCTTTCTGCCTCTCTGTCCTTCTTCCACGTCCCCATCCATCAGCCTTCTCCTCCATCCATCGTCCGTCCTTTTATACCCTGCCTCTCGATCTCTTAACCTCATCTCTCTCTCTCTCTCTCTCTCTCTCTCTCTCTCTCTCTCTCTCTCTCACGCGCGTGCTCCATCTCCCTCTCCTTCTCTCTCTTTGTTCGGTGTCATCATCTGTTTCAATCTGCAGCTTCTCCCTCCCCCCCACATCACGCCACTCACCCTCCCATCCCCTCCCCCACGTCACCCCAACGCCCCCCCCACCCACCCCGCCTCCTCCTGTCCCTACTGTCTGTTGACATTAATGCTGGGCGCCAGCGACATTAGGGCATGTTGTCATTGCTGTGCGTGTGCATGAGCGTGCGTGTACGTGACGTGTGTGTGTGTGTGTGTGTGTGTGTGTATGTGTGTGCGCCCAAGTGCATGCAGAATGCATGTAGACCGCCTCAGAGTCTTCCATTGTCAAGGTCGGCATCCAGAGTTGGCCATGCAGGCTACGGATGGGTATCTGCTCTGCAAAAAGGGATGCATTGTCCCAAATAACACACAGTGGCTTGGGGGGAGGCTCGGGGCTGCTGTACAATCTCTGGTTTGAGGAGTTCAAACGGCCTCTTCTCCAGAGCCTCTTTACACTTTCTCTTCTTTTTTTCTTGTAGCTCCGTAGCAGTTTATAAAAAAAAGAATCCTGAGATTTACAAATGCACGAGCAAGCACCTTGTCGGCTAGTGATCACAGGCGCCGTTCGCTGGGAGCCGTCTTTCGGGTGGAGCGCGAGGCGCTTGTAGTCAGTATTCTCTAGCGTGCCTCTCGGACAAATATAACCCCACGTCGGGTCATTTCTCTTCCGTGGCTGCCGCTGATGATGTCATCACAACTTGCCGGCAGGCATGAGCGATGATATCGCATCTTGCCCTTGTTCCCCCAAACGCCGTGTCTCGCTGCGGAGTGATTAATGGAGATGCATCCCTCCCCTTCGCCCCTCCCACCACCACCACCACCACCACCACCACCACCCCTTTTCCTCTGTAGTGGTGGACAGTGAGTGATGATGTCATGGCTCGTTAATAGCCAGTATTAATATCGACGCCGGGGCGCCTCTATTACGACTATTAAGTTAATGGCGCCGGTAATGGCGGTGGCGGCTTCAACACCGCACTGTTGGTAGAACGCAGCGAGGAGGGGGTTGGCTGTGTACCCCTCCTCTGGGCCCCCTCCCCCCCCCCCCCGTAGGCCCAGATCTGTATCCCCCCCCCCCGCAGCAAAACTCGCCCACTACGACCCACTACTGCGACTACTACTACTGCTACTACTACTACGCTTGACTTGAGCCTGCTTAGACCCGTCCAGTCTCCCTGGAGAGCCTCTCTACCCCGGGTCCCCTGAGACATACCTCCTGAAGACAAATACTCACTATTAGTTGAACTGGTGGCTAAACCCATAAAGTGTCAATGAAATAGGCGAGGGGACGACGTGTGAAAAGGTCTAGCCGCAGCTCAGGCGTCCGTGTTCGTATCAACCTGATGGGGGTGGGAGACACCGCGGAACCCAAAGGAACATTGCTGTAAATAGGAAGGAAGGATAATGGAGACCATTTGTCAGGAAGGTCTCTGCATGCAGCCCCAGATAGGGATGTCAGGAGGACGGGTGGCCTGATAACGCCGGCGTGCCAGCAGGGCTTCGGCCGTCCGAGATGAGCCCCCCCCCCCCCCATCAATCCAGGAGGCCCGGGGAACAAAAGCAGGGCCTCTTCCCAAAAGCAACGGCGAGATGTTGGCCTGAGTTTAGACACAGGCACCATCTTTCTTCATGAGTCACTCCAGTCAATATCCAGGGACGGGGCCTAAGGGTATGGGCGTTGTTGCCATGGCAGCGGCTGTTATGACTGCAGCTGTAATATGTGCCTCGGACTGTCTGGGATGCACGTACACAATGCCCGATGTTGCTCCATGTGTTAGTGTCTGTGTGTGTCGCCACTGGCTGAATTTGACCCCAGATGCAGACTTGGTAATACCCATCTTTTGCAAGCTGTAGTGTGTTGCCTAGCTACAGGTCACAAGTGACATACCTCTGTCATGCAACGGTTATTGGTGCCAGGGGTGGAAAACCGCTCAGTACTACGATGAGTACCACATTTAAAGAACACCTTCGAGGCATTTGTACCAATTTTAGCTGACTAAATATGGGACTGTAAATGTCACACTTCACAGCAAAATCATATTTTGTAGTCCACAATACATTTATCTGTATCCAGATGGATTTGATAGTTTGAATAGAAAAGAGTGCAATTTCATAAGGGGTTTACTTTAAACCTCAAACAAGTAAAAACCATATAAAATAAAATCACCAGACATCATGACATTAAGAATTCTACTGACCAATCAGTCGTTCATCCACCACTGATTCAGAACTTTTCTACTGACCATTCACTGGTTCATACACCACTAATCAGAATCTTTCTACTGACCAACCAGTGGTTCTTACACCACTAATCTGAACCATTCTACTGACCAACCAGTGGTTCTTACACCACTAATCTGAACCATTCTACTGACCAACCAGTGGTTCTTACACCACTAATCAGAACCATTCTACTGACCAACCAGTGGTTCTTACACCACTAATCAGAACCATTCTACTGACCAACCAGTGGTTCTTACACCACTAATCAGAACCATTCTACTGACCATTCACTGGTTCTTACACCACTAATCAGAACCATTATACTGACCCGTGTGCAGTTGCTGGCCTTGGGCTCCAGGTCGCTGACATTGGTGATCTGCTTGAGGAAGTCGGACTCCTGCATGCCCGGCTGGGACCCCCGCCGCTTGAACTGGGCCCGCGGGTTCCCCAGGATCACCTGGAGGTTCACCGCAAACCCTGCAGCCCATGAGGAGGAGAGGAGGAAAGGAGGAGGGGAGGAGAGGAGGAGAGGAGGAGAGGAGGAGGAGAGGAGGAGAGGAGGAGGAGAGGATGAGGGGAGGAGGAGGGGAGGAGGAGGAGAGGAGGAGGAGGAGGAGAGGAGGAGGGGAGGAGGAGGAGGGGAGGAGGAGGAGAGTGGCAAGGTGAGCAGAAAGGCTCATTGTAAATGCACTAGGAGTCCTTTTGGAGCCGCGAGAAGAAAACAGAAAACGTTGAGCGCATTGCGGTAGAATTGTAATTACATTTCAATTCATATCAGAGAAGATCCTACCACAAGGTTGCTCTCAGATTAATCTGCTTCCGCCGCACGGCTAGGGGTCAATCGGGGGGGGGGGGGGGGGGGGTCATAGCACACACACATCGTGTTAATGATGCCCTGCTAGGACAGGGGGGGACTCAACTCTAAAACTGAACCTTTAATGCCAAAAGCACACAAAGCACACTGCAAAATAACAATAAAAAAAATGAAATGACGTGTCGGATAACAATCTTTAAAGGTGAACGGAAAACAATACCATGTTTGTAAGATTTGTAGAAATACTGAAATGTGTCCCCAGTCTAATGAAACATACAGCGGGTCATGGCAGGGTCGACAATCCACTCGCTTTCCATTCCACGGGAGCTGCGGTCAGTACAGCAAACAAGAGAAGCCTTGACAACTCTACCCACGGCCTGGCTGCCCACATCCCTCACCCTGACCCCCCCCCCCCCCCCCCCCCCCCCCCCCCCCCCCACCCAGCAGGCCTAGAGAGAGGAATGAAAGAGGACTGGAGCGATGATGCAGTTCTTATTCATTAAAGAATGTGTTGTGCCGGCCTCGTGGCACCAGACTGCCAGCCCCACCCCGGTGGTCTGCTTGTGGTTACCAACCACCACCACCACCATTTGACGATCGATCTTTTACTATAAGCTATGAGAATGTGACACACAGTAGTGGAATATTGCGTTAACTTTGGATGTGTGTGTGTGTATATATGAAATAGGAATCATATTTTCAGCTGATCCTTCATTGGCATTTCTTTGAAGGATTGAATTACCATCAGCATGTGTTGCATGGAGATGGCAGTGTTATTGCAGACTTCCTACTTGGTGATCATCGCCACCTAACCTATTGGGTATTGGATCCTTTCAACACTTTTAGACTCATAAACCTCAACTTGCTCTTCGTGCTTCTGGAAGGATTACATCCACTAATGCAGAGAGACACCTTTAAAAATGAAAGATGAATCGATAAACCTGCCTTTGATGAGACTAAGTTGCTCTCGCTTGAATAGTCAGTGCAAATGATTAAGGAGGAGATCCCATGTGTGTGTGTGGGCAGCTGCATAACTGACTGTGTTTCTGTGTATGAGAGAGATACAGGGGGGAGGGGTTAATTTGCATCCACAAGGTACCCAGCACTGTCGTTTACAAATCTTCAGAAGAGGAAGTCCAGCTGTATCAGGTTTCCATTCCGTATTCCCCATCCAATAGCATCAGTAGTCTGTGTGTGTGTGTGTGTGTGTGTGTGTGTGGATGTGAGTGAGAAACCCTGCGTTTTTGTGTGTATGTGTGTGTGTTTATATGCATGTCAGCAGGATGAGAGACAGAACAGCACCTTCCCTGCACTCTCCCTCCCTCTCCTTTCCCCTCCTCATCTCTTCCTTTACTCTGCTCATCTCTTCCTTTGCTCCCCTCCCTTTATCTCCTGTCTTCCTCTCCATGTACTCCTCTCTGCCTCTCCTCGCCTCCTACCTCCCATCTCCCCGGCTTCCTCTCCATGTACTCCTCTCTGCCTCTCCTCGCCTCCTACCTCCCATCTCCCCGGCTTCCTCTCCATGTATTCAGGGGATCTGCTGCAACTTCAGAGCACCTGTCCCATGAGGAGTATGTGTCAGCAGAGACAGCAAGAGAAAGAGAGAGAGAGAGAGAGAGAGAGAGAGAGAGAGAGAGAGAGAGAGAGAGAGAGAGAGAGAGAGAGAGAGAGAGAGAGAATTTGACATGCACATGGTATTCTATTGCTTGTCCTGTTTATTATTATCCACCCCTTTCGGGCCTGGAATGTCAACCGTCTCGTTTACACATCAGGTGCACACATAAGTAGCCACTAATGAGCCTTAGCCTTATAGTTGCTTAGCAGTTTAGGAAGAGTTCATTCATTTCCATTTCTGCAAGGTTGCAGCGTTGAGCTTGCAACCTTGGTTGCAGAAGGCCGTCGGTTTTTGGTTGTGTCTAAAGCCCTGCATCAGAGCCGGCGTCAGACAGAGCTCAGCAGACATTTTCGCTGGGTGGACACATTTTTACATAGTTCTATTAAGGCTGCATTATTTGTAATAAACAAAGATGTTTTATTCCAATAGAGCAGAGAAAGTAAGCTCATTTGGCTGCCGTACAGCTCAGCTTCATTCTAAACGAACCCACGTAGACCAGTTTAACTGCTCTCTCACTGACGGGAGAGAGAAAAAAGAAACTCGAGCTATTGTCCCCACACTTCCCCACACTGGCTGGGTCTTTTCATCGCCAAGGTCCTCCGGTGGACCTTGAGGTGGAGGAGGGTCCGGTCCAAATGGAGGTCAGCTACCGGAGCCAGCTGGGGATGCTGAGACCGAGCCGGGCTTCGGTTATCTTGCTCTACGGCACGGTCTGCGGAATCGTCGCTCGGCGTGATTGATGAAGAGGCGGCCCCTTGTAGTCTGAGGGGTTTATAGGTGTGGACGGAGCAGCCGGCGTTTGGAGGCGTTTACTTCTGTCCATTTTGGAGAACCGTGCGATAGTAAACTTGTGTGCAGCAGGTGAATTCACTTTACATTTGATGTAGGCGTTCCCATATGTTCAACTTATGAACTGTTTGTAAATGTATACTTTTATTATTCCTCAATGAATTGTGAATTAAATGTAACCTATATTATTTCGTAAAATGTATCATAATTCTATTTTGCCCCCCTAATCCCCCCCCATAACGCCGGCTCTGCCATACATGTGTTGATAAAATCCAATGCTTGCACCAAAATGCACGCTGTGAACTGGACCGATGCAGAAGTGGTGCTGTTTAGGACAAACCAGCTCTAAACAATGACGTCATGTCAACTTTTTACAAACCAGGTTTTATATATAGTCCATATCTATCCAGTTGTCGGCCAACCTCCCGTCAGAGATGGGGGGGAAATCAGAGATTGCTTTATTGAAATAACTCTAACAAGGGGTCATGTTAGTGGTGTTCCTCCCAAAGTGTCTGTCTGCTGCTGCTCATTATAGGCAGGTGAATGCAGCCCAGGTGGAGCTGGAAAATGCATGAGCATTTGTGAGTTGAGGCACCTCCTAATGAGCAGCCACACCATGCGGTGGCACGGGGAACGCAGCCCGGCCATATGGTGTACTATGGAGACCGCAGGCCACGCCATGCCCCCTCTCCGCACATACCACATGGCCAGCCTGCGACTCGTGACGGGGATTGCGGTCCGGCCATGGCGACTGCTGCATATCTCAGTCATGGTTACCCAGGAGCCCACTAGCCAGACATAGCCCCAACCCACTCCACTTTCCATTTCTTGCCCACTTGCCCTATTTTGTGCACATTTTTGGTGAACGTGTCTGTGTCTGCTTGTCTGTGTCTGTGTCTCTGTGTGTGAGTGTGTGTGTGTGTGCCTGTGTGTGCGTGCGTGTGAGCGCGTGTGTGTGTGTGTACGTTTGTGTCAATTTATCCACTGGAGGAGAACAAGAAATGCAGCAGCTGTTACTCAGGGATCACGTGAAAGGTGTCATTTAATGAACCTCACCCACCTTCCCTCATTCTCTTTATTATCCATTTTATGAGTGCGATGCCATGCGGATGTTTACCCCTTGCCTTCTGGATTACGTATCCATCCATCTCCCTCCCTCCCTGCCTCTTTAATGTGGCCTCTCTCTGCGGGACACG
>JACYXH010000802.1:6632011-6654511 GCA_026745465.1 Lota lota | reverse complement strand
CATCTGCACTAATGCAGCTTGTGCTCTTCAGATGGGCGGCCTTCGAAATGAGGTGCATTGTATGGTTGTTTGTTTTTTGGAGATAAAATATGATCGTGTTTTACTTAATTTATATATACACTCTTTTTATTTATATGCACTTTAAATGCAAGTATGTCAACATGCACACAAGTATCTGTAACAATGCAATATTCTTTTTAGAGTCAGTCTCTGCTCTGTGGTATGTATGAAAAGCCTCAGCTAGTCACCGCCCACAGTATGGACTGTTTTATCGCATCCCCTAATTTGTAACCTACATGTTACATATTTTTATTTTAGTTCAATCCCCCCCCCCCCCCCCCCACCCCTAATTCAAACCTCAAACCTTATGGTTGTAACTGGACTATGTTGCGATACTATACTATACCATCCAGATGGTGTTGCATCTCCGTCTACCGTGCATTCTCTAAATTTAGTAAGGGTGGTTGACCTGTTTTAAATCATGTATGAGCCGCTTAAATAAACATGAACATGAGAGAGAGAGAGAGAGAGAGAGACAGAGAGAGAGAGAGAGAAAGCACATCCTTCCTCATTCTCTCACCAACCTCCTCCTCTCTCTCCATGTATCTTAAAAAGCCCTCTCCACAATGCTTAATGGCGCCCACTGTATCTGGCGTGGCACACTGACCCCCCCCCCCCCCCCCAGCCCCAATCCTGTTTCTCTGTCCCCAACCTTCTTCTTTTTTTTCTCCCCTCTTGCGGGTTGCTTTTCAAAGAGCTCCATCTCTGGTTTGTAAATGAGAAAGAGCACATAAAATAAAAGCACAGATAAAAAGAGGGAGATAGAGAGAGAGAGAGAGAGAGAGAGAGAGAGAGAGAGAGAGAGAGAGAGAGAGAGAGAGAGAGAGAGAGAGAGAGAGAGACAGAGAGAGAGAGAGAGAGAGAGAGAGAGAGAGAGGGGGGGTCCAGAGTTATTCCTAGTTTCCAGACCTGTTCCTTGAGAGCGATCGTTACTTAGGCTTAGTGGGTTGGACAGAGTTTGACTGCTAATGATTTTCTTCCCATGCACGGGCCTGGCATGGCATGAGCACACATAAGACACAGTACAAGAAACAAGCATAAACACACACACAGATACACACACACAAATGTATACACACACATACACACTCTTGTTTGCATACACACACACACACACACATACACTCAAATGTATGCATTCACACACATACACACACACACACGTATGCATACACACACACACACACACACACACACACACACACACACACACACAACCATAGCCTCTCTCTCGCTCTCTCTCGCTCTCTCTCTCTCGCTCTCTCTCTCTCTCTCTCTCACTCTCTCTCTCTCTCTCTCTCTCTCTCTCTCTCTCTCTCTCTCTCTCTCGCTCTCTCTCTCTCTCTCTCTCTCTCTCTCTCACTCTCTCTCTCTCTCTCTCTCTCACTCTCTCTCTCTCTCTCTCTCTCTCTCTCTCTCTCCTAAACAAAGGCCGGATTCACCAGAGTCTATTAATGCCAAAGCTCTGAGTGTGCTGATTCTCTTTGTTGCCTCTTGGTGTGACCTAATTGATCGATGACTACTACAGGGACATGTCACTCCAATCAAGTTGCCGGGGGGCCGCTAAACTGTATGTATATATAATGCAGTTCCTGTCAGCACGTTTTAGCAATATTTTCACTGCTCTTTAATTACCGTAATGACTCACAGTGATGGCTGGCAGAGATTTCCCCCATATCTCTCAAACCATCTGCTGACTGAGAAAGATCCCCAGTCCTCTGGCCTGAGAACTCCTGAGGTACTGTAGCCGAGCTAAACACACACACACACACACACACACACACATGTACGCGCGCACACACACATGTACGTGCACACACACACACACATGTATGCACACACACACATACACACACATGTACACACACACACACACACACACAACAAGTGTGGGTGTGCAAGCATACATGAGATAAAGCTATCTATGCCTTTTCAAATTCGCTGCACACCAAATACAAATTCTGACCTAACTCACTATGATGAAAAAGCACATTCGTATGTGCAGGATTAGGCTGAGGCAAAGGATGATGATTTGCATTGGAATCAAGGTTGTGGCGTAATTTTCTTGAGGGTCTTTGGGCCTGTGGATGTTGGAGATTTTGTTCTTTTTTACATTCTGTTATAATTGCAAAGAATAATAATTTTTTTATATAAATATTTAAAAAAAAGTCAACAAACAATACCAAGTCCAACTCCTTTCCATGTCAAAATTCATGTGCTGAGCTGGTGAGGGACAATATTTAAAATGTAAGACTATCTGCAGTTGAAATGAGAGAAGATGGAAGTTGAAAAAAAGAAATACATTTCCCATGTGACTGCAGCTCCAAGCCAAAGACCGCAGATAACTCCTCATTTCAAACTTGTGTGACAAAAAGGCAAGAGAGAGAATACATTTTCCTGCTGAGGCGGTTGAAGATGGCTTTTATAGCTCCCCAGGGGTGCTTTTGTGAAGATATAAAGAACATTTCATGGTTTGAAAAAAACCCGTTATTTCTGTGGAAATTTAACAACAACCTGCATCGCCCACTCAAATCCATCTCCAT
This sequence comes from Lota lota, assembly GCA_026745465.1. Classification (NCBI taxonomy): domain Eukaryota; kingdom Metazoa; phylum Chordata; class Actinopteri; order Gadiformes; family Lotidae; genus Lota; species Lota lota. The sequence goes on along the minus strand of JACYXH010000802.1, from coordinate 6,651,908 downwards.
TTCAATGGCATTTGTTAGACTTGACACTGGCTAATATTACACCACCACGCGTCTCATACAGGCCTGTGTGCTATACTATCTTTAGAATATCAACAAAACATCTGAATGTAGAATGGTTTTTATGTTTAAATCTAACCCAGTAAGTGTTCTCTATTTAACCATGGCCAAAAGGTTACATTATTAATATGAATTTATTACAATACACAATGGAGTGATTTTTATGTTTCCATAAAAAAAGGGACAATCACTTGGAGATAAACTACAATGACGTTTTCAAAGTATACCGCCATTTGTATATAAGAGTGGTACAGGCTATGTCCCCACCATTCAATACAAGTCTGTGACTCCTGTATGAATGTTTGGTTGCCATATAAACCCCCTTTCAGAACGATACGCCTCACTCGGGTTGCCTTGCGATGACACACCATCTCACTCTGGTGGCCCCGAAGGACGCATTTCCATCTCCGTATCCGTACTTTGCACACACAGCGTTTCCAGTGCCTTTAAATAATTCCCATTGCAACCCCCTTTGCCCACTCTGTCCTGTCCTGCACCGCACTCTCTTCGCTGGCTGCCTGCGCGCACGTCTGCTCTGTCTGCTTTCACACGCTGCTCCTGCTACTACTACTACAGGTCACATCGCCGGGGTCTGCTGAGCTTAGCCTCCTTCTCCAGGGGAGAAGGAGCTTTAAGACCCCCCCCCCCCCCCCCCACACACACACACACACACACACACACACACACACAAGCTCCATTCCCCCTCATTATCAAAGCAGATATCTTCACCCGAGGCAGGCGCCACCACGCGAAGATAACAAATAATTCATCATTGTGTCTCGCAGAGGGAAATGATTTCAGGTGCAGCCGAGTGTGTGACACCCAGACGCGTCATGACAAATTGCAGTGAGCCACGGCGCAGCAGTCAATAATGCGTCCATTATGCACGAGAAAACATCAACAGCAACAACAACAAAAATACAATGCGAGTGGAAGATTGGAAAATATAGTGTTGAGCCGCATCGCGTCAGAACATTCCACTCTGGGTAATTGGCTGGGGGTCTTGCTACCAACTATGATTGCTAGATCTTTTGCCAGCTGGTGACTGGAGGTTTTCTCATAGGGACATACAGTATGTGGGTGGAGTCGACGCTATGCATTAACACAACACAACCATTTGAGGGTTTAGGAGATTAGGAGAGGTAGGAGACTTAGTCCCATTTTACCTGACGTTGGACCTGTGGAGAAGTCGTGGTTTGGTTTGATTTGATTCGAGAGAGAGAGAGGGGGACAGGGAGAGGTGGTTTTCCTCTCAGGAACTCTTTCTCTCTCTGCTTTAGGCTTTTATCGCCCACTCTACCCTACTCCACCCTCCCCACCCCCATAGGACACTGGTTAGGAGGTGCAGACCATGACCCATTTTCTTTTTTAATAGATAGAAAGGCATCCACTGGTCCTCACTGTCTTGCAGGTGAGGACACAGAGAGGCGGCCCTGCCTCCACACAGAGAGGCGGCCCTAACTCCACGCAGAGAGGCGGCCCTGCCTCCACGCAGAGAGGCGGCCCTGCCTCCACGCAGAGAGGCGGCCCTGCCTCCACGCAGAGAGGCGGCCCTGCCTCCACGCAGAGAGGCGGCCCTGCCTCTACACAGAGAGCTGCCTCTACATAGGGAGGCAGCCCTGCCTCTACACAGAGGCAGGCACCATTGTGTAGGAGAGGTCCCGTTGGCCATGAGACCAGGCATGGGATTTAAATCAGGCTGAGCTTCTATCTGTGTCTTATTAATGTGCACGACGATGGCAAATCGAGGGAAACGGGGAGCAGGCTAATGAAAGGCAAGAAAACGAATGAATCAAATTAGCACAAGGAGTGGAATGCGTATGGGGGGATGGGCATGTGCAATGTAGGGTAAAACTGGTTATAAAATGGTGATGCAATAGTCATATTCGTGCAGGTGGTCTGAGAGGATAAAGAAACACATGCAAAGTGTGCACGTGTTTTGTTTATTCTTTTACGCAAAGTGCAAAAGGCTACACTCTCCTATGCACACACACACACTCACAAACACACACTCCATTTGTGAGCTAACATTAACCCAGGGAGGCCAGAGTACAAGATGTAATCTTGAAGAAGGATGGTCCGAGATAGAGAGAAATAACAACTGTGGGTGTTTGTGTGTTTATGCGTGTGTGTATGTGCGAGAGTGAGAAAGATGAGGGCAAGGAAAGGAAAGGGCCAGGAGGTCAGAGCAGGGGCCAGCATGGTGCAATGCTAGCATGACGGCAGTCTCTCTACGCGGTTAGTCACTCTGGAGTCTGAGTGGTAGATCGATGGGAGGAGTTCCCAAGGAGAGGAGTGGAGAGGGGAGAGGGGGAGGAGAGGGGATGCGAGGAGAGGAGATTGGGGAGGAGAGGAGAGAGGGAGAGTGGTAGGAAGAAGGGGAGAGGGGATGTGACGAGAGGAGAGGGGGAGAGTGGTGGGAAGAAGGGGAGAGGGGATGTGACGAGAGGAGAGTGGGCAGGAGAGGGGATGTGAGGAGAGGAAAGTGGGGACGAGAGAAGAGGGGAGATGGGGAGAGTGGAGGGAAGAAGGGGAGAGGAGATGAGAGGAGAGGAGCCTGGGGAGGAAAGGGGAGGAGATGAGAGGGGAGGCGAGGAGAAGAGTGCAGAATGTAGGGGAGCAGTAGGAGAGGACAGGAGATGAGAGTGGAGGAGAGGTGGAAAGGCGAGGGGAGCGCAGCAGAGGGGAGGCGAGGAGAAGAGAGGAAAGGAGAGCAGAGATGAAGCGAGGGATGATGAGGCAAGGGGAAGAGATGAGAGGAGACAGGTGGAGAGGAAAGGAGAGGAGTGGAAATGAGACGAGACTAGACGAGAGGATACGAGAGGAGCAGAGAGGAGACGAGCAGTCAGGGGCTGACTGGTCACAGTGGGGTTCCATTTGATTCACTCTGAAGTCCGTGCATTCAGTGGAGGGGGATTTCTCTAGATTGGAAGGGCACAGAGCACACAGCATGGCGATTGTGTTGTTATTATTTTCCCTGAAAAAAACAAAGGTCTCTTTTCCTGGAGGTAATTATCGATAAAAAATAGTTTTGTTTCTTTGGGGTTAACTTTGCTGCAGTTTAACCTGAACACAATGGGAAGGAGATGAATGATGGGCAGGAAGAGCTGGAGGAAGGGAGGAGAGGAGAGGAGAGGAGAGGAGAGGAGAGGAGAGGAGAGGAGAGGAGAGGAGAGGAGAGGAGAGGAGAGGAGAGGAGAGGAGAGGAGAGGAGAGGAGAGGAGAGGAGTATAATTGAGAGAGGAGGAGACGGAGCAGTTTCGTTTTATTATCACAAAATAATAATGATTTTAGACGAGATGCAATCTCGGATTCTCGAACACTCCAGTGTTGTCTTTTTCTGGTATTAAGGTCTTCATTAAAAGGAAAGTGATCACATTTATTGAGGTTATTAGAGGCTGATTGAATTAAAGAATGAATGTGCCCACTTGCTTGGTCATCATCTGTGTTTTGCAAATGTTCGGTTGCTGCAAGTCAATTAGAAGGAAATAAGACATTGTCAGCTCAATAACGACACAATTCTCTTTCAGAGGTTGTGAGACGCTTCCCCCCCCCCCTCCCCCCCACCTCCCTCCCTCCCCACACATTCTCAGTCGCTACAATGTGTAATTATGCTAATGAGGCTTACTGTGGTGTTTCAGTTTTATCCTCTGTTTCAGTCTTCTCTTCACTCATTTTCTCTCATCTCTCTGAGTTCTCTTTGTGCTGCATCGTCATGTCTGCGGCGTTTGTGCAGTGACTTAACACTGCTCTTGGTTTGAACAACGACTGGCGTCATGCTGCATGCCTTTACAAGCAGATAGCTCCTGAACCACAAAGACGTGTCAGTTCAGCGGTGGAGAGGATTTTGGGGGAAATTCTCTTTTATTTTGGTAGAAATTTGTTGAAAGAGAAACATCCAAGCACATTACATATATAATGTACATATACTGTGTATACATGACATGAAGGCACAGTCATTAAAATCGAGGCCTTCCATTGGCTGATCCCCTGTTGGCTGCCAGGGTGGACGTGAGGCAGAACGTGTTGCCTGCATAATAAACTGCAGACCCCCGATTAATGGGCATGACAGACCGTTCTCTGTGATGGGCCATACTGTGTGTGTGTGTGTGTGTGTGTGTGTGTGTGTGTGTGCGCGTGTGTGTGCTTTCTATTCCACATGGCTTCAGCCTCATTGTCTGCCCAATAAAAAGGGCGATTTCATTTTGTTGATGTTGTTGTTGTTGTTGTGTTGTTTCTGCGGGGGGTGTGGTAAACGTTTGCTACCTGGCCCATGTTTACTTCATGAGGGGCGACAGGAGCAGCGCTGCTGCCTCGAGACGCGGCCCGTTACTCTACAGGCGGGGACCCGCGCTTCTCGTACCTCTGCTGTCAATCAAACCCGTCCGCGACCGAGGGAGACTCAATGTAATATCTTTACCAAGCGTGTGCATGTGTCCGTGCGCGCTCGTACCGTACCACCGTGACACCTATTCCACTTACGGAAAGGGAAGAGAAAAGAAAAACATCCATCTAACTATCAATTATAAAAGTGTACTGCAGCGGAAGTGACAGGACGGTCCCTGTCTGCCAGCGTGGTCGCCCACCCACACGGACGACTCCCATCGCCCACTCCCGTCTCAGCTGGCAGCTTATTTTCCACCGGTGTGGCAGGTTATTATGGGGGCTGTCTAATGATGGAGGCTGGGTGCTATCAACTAATCAAAGGGTTGGTTGGTGGGGGAGACGTGCCGTCCTCTGACACCCAAATGTCTGCGCTGGCTGGAAGGGTGCGCATATACCTGCCACTGAAGTTGATAAACGTGATTGAATGTGTTTCTTAAAAATACCTTTCTTTATTTGTAGAAATCTGCCAGTTTTCTAGCATCTTCCTTGCGTTTTATTAGCATGCACTCCTCCTGTCGGAACTGTTAAGATGCGAGTGTCGACGTGTATTGTGTCAAGAGTTTTAAAACGGATGTGTTTTGCGCTGTGTGAAGCATACGGGGGAATGCAGGTTGTAGTATTTCTTTTTTTATGCGGGTGTGTGTGTATCAGTTCTAAAAGCCCTGGTTCAGCTCTCGCTGTGGCGCTGAGAGCTGAACCTCCCCTGCTGGTCCTCCTGAGTGGGGAGAGAGACCCAGACCGCCCACCCTGCTCTGGATGGATGTTCCAGCATGACCTCACTACGGGCCCTGGTCCTCCTCAACACACACACACACACACACGCATGCATGCACATACACACACACGCATGCATACACACACACACACACACACACACAGGCAAGCACGCACACACACGCATGCATACACACACACACACAAACATGCACACACACACACACAGACACACACACACTCACACACATAAGCAAATACAAAGGTGTTTAACTGATGACCTTGCCACACAAACACACAAACACACAAATACGTACACACGCGCATGTTTGCTCACAAACACACATGCCCACAGCCACGTACACACACACACACACACACACACACACACACAATCCAACAATGATGTGCTTTTCACTTGCAGTCATTGTATGCGAGAGATGGAGGAGCAGAAGCAAGGGAGGGTGTTTGTGGGAGACAACAGTGTGGACATACAGCAACATGCCTCAGGGTGATTATTATTACAATACCTTATCACCTGAAGAGAAGGTCACGACAGCAGGCGATGTTGAAACAACCATTACCATGTCTTTTTTTTCTCACTCCACCTAATTCTACCTTTTGGCTCCCAAAGCAATCTCCATTCTCCTCACTCACTCACTCACTCACTCACTCACTCACTCCCTCGAAGCCTTTTTATTGGATATTTGTAGTTGTGATGAAAAGACAATAAAAATACATTTGACTTGGCTCACTCACTCTCTGCATAATGCTATGAGAATCACGTCGCCCTTTGTTGCATAATTAGGGACAAGAACAAAACATAAGATAAATGTATTTTTTTGTTTTTCCAGAAACGTGACTGGAAAAACGTATTACCAATAGGCCTATACTCACTTAAGGTTACAGCCTATGGTGGAATGAATTGCTAAGTGATGAACCACCAGAAACAAAATGTCCCACCTCTTCGAAGAGTTCTAAACTGTAGGTGTTATCGTCATCCGCGAAGAATACCACTCCCGCGTCTTTGCTGGTCCGGTGCTGCCTCAGCCAAGTGAGAGCCGCGTTCCTCTGCTCGGTGGCGCGCGGCATCCCGGTTCTCTTGAACCGGCGGGGCGTGAATACGTGCAGATGCGTGTATTGGACACCGGAACGGGCAAGGAAGCGCGCCACCATCTCCGTGCGCGTCGTCGAGTCCTCCACTACTATCCAGTGGAAACTGGGAACCTGTCGAAAGGCGTGGGTTAACCTGGTGAGTTCCGCTTTCTGCACGGGACGGGTGTAGGTGGGGGTGATCGCGTAGATATAGGACCGGTTGACCCCGGCCGGCGCGCCGGAGCGGGCTGTCCGCTGTTGTGTCCTCCCCGCTCGGCCAACGGCCGGAGTGCGTGACGTCCTTTTTGTATCGACATCGATCATGATGATGACGATGAGAACCCAAGGCAGGAGGATGAAAAAACGGCTGAACAAGACCGATTTCATGACGGGGAAGTTGACTGGCGATACGACCGGCACGCTGCTCTCGCTCACTGACCGTGAACGAGGAATGACCATTTGCTCCTCAGACCACGTCCAGGGACCCGAACCAGCTCTTTCTTTTGCTTTGAGAATCGGTGTTGACATACAAACCTGGGTATCCCCGAATCAGAATAACCACATATCAAACTCACTTTCCGCGTGAGAGGCGTCTCTTTTTTTACTCATCCGTCACGTAGCTTACCCGTCCCGGTGGGACCGTTTTCTTTTTTGTTCTCCCCACTCCGGTGGCTCCGCTCTAGGAACGGACAAAAGTCTATGCCTGCGCAGAAAGCTCACACACCATCCATACTTTCTATAGTATTCAGGAGACACCTCGGCTCCGAGTCAGAGCAGCTACTCAGGGGCTCGGATACCCCGATACGACACGCGCCCCGTGGAGAGGCATCACGGATAAATACGCCACTTTTGGAGTCGCTGTGCACGGCCAATGAGCGCAGAGGCAGGTGCAGCGCAACATAAAGGGAGGAGGAGAGTGATGTAGGCTACTGAGTGCTGGCGGAGAGAGGGAGCGATATATGGAGAGGGGGGAGAGAGAGAGAGAGAGACTGACAGAGAGAGTGTAATTGTGTGAGAGAGAGGGATGGAGAGAAAGAGTGTGTGTGTGTGTGTGAGAGAGAGAGTGTGTTTATGTGTGTGAGAGAGAGAGAGAGAATGTGTGTGTGTTTTTGTGGGAGAGAGATGGAGAGAGACTCAGCAATAGGGGAGGGTGGTGAAAAGAGAGAGTGGCTTTGTTATGGTATGCGCGAAACGCATCCATCTTCACCGAGGATAGAACCCAGCTTAGAGAGAGGGAGAGAGAGAGAGAGAGAGAGAGAGAGAGAGAGAGAGAGAGAGAGAGAGAGAGAGAGAGAAACGTTGCATATCTATATCTACTCGGTTTGCTTGTTTCTTTTAGTAATAACAGTACTTAGCCTTTAACATTAATAATAATGATACTTATGATCATAATAATAAGAGGGTCAACAACGGCTATATTGGAGTAAAAACGAAAAGTGAATAGGTCATTCTAAAACTATGCTGATGACTGTTTTGGCTAGATGGATATACTTAAGATCTGTAGGATGCCCTGTGTGATAGCAGGGACCATGACACAGAGACGGGTTATCGAGCTCATTAGACTAAATCCCCTATTCATGTCTGAATCAATCTCACGCCGTCTGATTTGGTTTAGAAACCAAGTAATGGGCTTATTCAATCATGGATCTTTTTAAAGTCACTGATATGTAGGCGGCAAGCATTTGAAAATGGCTCCATTTCAGAATTATAATGTCATGCTTTATCAGCTTGGATTGCATGTCCCCCCCCCCCCCCCCCCCCCCATCTGCTCCCCCCTGTGATAAAAGGATTCAAGACAACTCCAAGATAAGAGGATGGAGTCTAGGCAGATTTAGTGGGCAGATATGGTTTCATGTTAATAGCCTTCATTTGTTGATATGTTGATGTGCTGAGTGTGGTGTGTGTGTCGTGGTTTGGCTTTGTCTATTTTTTCCTGTGGACTAGATTGAACGATACAGCTGATTACAAACTGATCTCTCCTACCTCCCCTTGTCACAATATACACATACATATACAGTATATATATATATATATATATATATATATATATATATATATATATATATATATATATGTATATATACAATATATAAATAGCCTGTCAATCAAAAGTCCCGCCCTTGTGCAGTATTATCATTGTGTTTTTGCGTGTATTCTGCTGCAAACAGAATCCTGTATGTGTGCATTAAAATCAGTATTCAACGCATTGAATCAGTATTCAATGCAAGCACCAGGTTGCTATGTGTTGATTGGAAACTGGTAATTGCCAGACTTGTATTATCTACGACATGGTGGAATATGTTCACACTGCGGCAAAGCAACTCTGCATGCTTTAAATTCTAGTTAAAAAAAGATAGGTTCTTCATTATACTTGAAAGCCTTCCACCTCCTCCCATGGCCATGGGATATGTTTGGAAACCAACGTAAAATAGGGGATTTGCAAACAAACCTCTCAAATGTTTAATTATTAAAGAATGGTCTGAAAATCGTCTAGTTTCACACTTAATTTGAGCCACAAAAAATAACGTAAAATCAACAACTGCCGGCTGTCAGACAAGAAAACAGAGAGGTTGCCTCGCAGAATTGCTTTGTTGACGTGTGTATATTGGTCGGTAGAATTCCACCACCAGAATACATTGTGAGCTTCACAAAACCTTCACAAGCACCACACAAACCATTTCCCCATAGGCAACTGCTAGCTTTCTCTTTCTGTTTCTCAGATTCATGCTGGGGCAGAATGTCTGTTGCAGTCCTTCTAACAAAAATAACACTCAAAAACTGGATCAAGTCTATTTTCACCGCAAGGAAAACAGAAAAGGGTTCCAGCTTCTAGATTCAGCAGTGAGCACACGTTTCCACGTGTTGCAGCATTAAGGGCCCGAGGGGGCCAGTGTATTGTGATGAAGTGTCAGGCATCAAACGGTGGCCTGATTGGGTTAGAAGGCAGGGGGGAGACGACTGCATGGTGACACATATGGACATGGGCTGTCTGTCCAGGGGTTGTTCCTGCCATGGACAACTCTGTGGCATTATGGGGGACGTATGCTGCTGCGTGGACTATGCATTCTGAGGGATGCTGTCTGCCCACACATACTATGTATTGGACATACATGCATACAGCAATGCTAGCTATATACTTAAGAATATAGACACAGATATTCATCCACCCCTGGCCCAATAGAAGATGCGGGGGAGGCTTTTACATTGAGCAGAAAGAAGGGATGGAGGGAGATCAGAGATTTCAATGCTACATTTAGGAGTAGAAAAAAAATGTGTGTGTCTGTGGAGCTGTGCTTATGTGAGCATGTGTGATTATTTTGTGTGTGTGTGTATTGTGCCTGTGTATTTGTGTGTGTGTGTGTGTGTGTGTGTCTGCGTGTATGTGTAGCTGTGTTTATGTGAGTGTAGCAAGGTCCAATGCTACACGCCACCTAGGTGGCTGCCATACTCCACCTAGGTGACTTTTCTTGGGCTCCTCCAGACAAAGGACACAGGGTGGTGATGTTGGAACCGGTTTATTGCCAAGGTTGCGTATAATGATACAAACAGATGGTGATCCATGCTGCCATGTAGGAGATCTCTCTCTGGGTGTGTGCGGTGATGGCTGGTTTAACCTGTGCACACTGATTCTTTTGCAACAGGTGTGCAGCCTCACCCAGCTCCAGATTACAATCAGTCTGACTCAGGCCAGGTGAGGCTGCTTAAACCAGCCATCATCCACACACACTCCCACAGCGAGCATGTGTGATTCTTTTGTTTGTGTGTGTTTGTGTGTGTGGAGACGGAGGGCAGAGAGACGGGGGGCAGAGAGACGGAGGGCAGGGAGACGGAGGGCAGAGAGACGGAGGGCATGGAGACAGAGGGCAGAGAGACGGAGGGCAGGGAGACGGAGGGCAGAGAGATGGAGGGCAGAGAGACGGGGGGCAGAGAGACGGAGGGCAGGGAGACGGAGGGCAGAGACGGAGGGCAGGGAGACGGAGGGCAGAGCAGAGAGACGGAGGGCAGAGCAGAGAGACGGAGGGCAGAGAGACGGAGGGCAGGGAGACGGAGGGCAGAGAGACAGAGGGCAGAGAGACGGGGGGCAGAGAGACGGAGGGCAGGGAGACGGAGGGCAGAGAGACGGAGGGCAGAGCAGAGAGACGGAGGGCAGGGAGACAGAGGGCAGAGAGACGGAGGGCAGGGAGACAGAGGGCAGAGCAGAGAGACAGAGGGCAGGGAGACAGAGGGCAGGGAGACGGAGGGCAGAGAGACGGAGGGCAGGGAGACGGAGGGCAGGGAGACGGAGGGCAGAGAGATGGAGGGCAGAGAGACAGAGGGCAGAGCAGAGAGACGGAGGGCAGGGAGACAGAGGGCAGGGAGACGGAGGGCAGGGAGACAGAGGGCAGGGAGACGGAGGGCAGAGAGACGGAGGGCAGGGAGACGGAGGGCAGGGAGACGGAGGGCAGGGAGACGGAGGGCAGGGAGACGGAGGGCAGAGAGACGGAGGGCAGGGAGACGGAGGGCAGAGAGACGGAGGGCAGGGAGACGGAGGGCAGGGAGACAGAGGGCAGGGAGACGGAGGGCAGGGAGAGGAGCACAGAGACAAATATAGTCAACCCATACATAAATAATAACACATTCAAACTGATACTTCAATAGACACATACAAACAAAGGGCAAACCTATGGCACAGAATAGCAAAGTAAAATCCAAACTCTGATGATGAAGTGAGTATGGAAAAGTGAGAAACTATGAAAGAGAGATGATGAAAAATAACGATTCTTGCGCAAACTGACACCCGCTACAGAATTCCATCAACCGTCTAACAGGAGTGTCACCTTTGACATGCACATATATCAAATCCCCCCCACCCCCACCTCACCCACCCACCCATCACTCCGTTCTACAAATGCAATTATATGATAATCCAAAGTTCAATTCAATTCGGCAATTTGAATCCGCTCGACAAAACGTTGACCCGATCAAAATGCATTTGTCAACACTATTAGCATAGAAATGACTTACTGTTGGAGTTTGGAGGGTCAGTTTGGCTTTGAGGGCTGGGCATTGGATGTCATCCACACTAAGAGAGAGAGCGAGACTGAGAGAGAGAGCCCACGGTTCCAGATGAGCTATTTGTTGGAGAGAGTACACTTTACTTCTCCAGGGCTCCCTTTGGTTTGTAGTCATGTTGGGTCTGCTGCACCAGTAATCATGTTTTTGTAATGTGTTTGGAACAATCAATTGAGAAACTGCTGGAGATAAGGTTGCACAGTCGCTATAGAATCGCAATAGAATTTCCCCCAGCCCTGGGTCCATCCACACTCTCACAAATACAGCATTTTCAACAACTCGTGAACTACTAGTCTTTCTTCAGAGCAGCACTTGATACTGTGATCTGTTGGCATCGTGTTGTGAAGCAGGATTGGATTCCGCCGTAATGACAAGCCTCGCCGGAGAACTCAACATGTCTACGTTTGAGACGTTTTGACTGCAGTTTTTAACAAGTACGTCTGAGAGGAGAAAAACCCAGTTAAAATCGACCTCATGGTGTTTTAATGGACCATAACGCGCTAGGCACAGAGCTGCCAGCAGATTGAATTCACTCGCTGCCTCTGTAATCAGAGACTTATTGGAAATTATTGGAATTTTTGAACAGAGTAATACAGTTATTTTAGGCGCCCGATTGCACCAAACTGACTGGATGAAAATGAAAGGGTGGGCAAGGAGGTGGGGGGGCATTTATCAGTGTCAATCTGCGCTTCTGCCTTTGTCTGTACCGCTTTTGGTCGTTTGGTCTTCCTTTAATTCATTTGTTCCTTCGTTCTTTCTTTTTTACTTTCTTTATTTCTCTGACAATCTGTCACATTTCCTTTTTCAATTTTTACCACTGGCTTTAGTTTTTTTTTTCCTCCTGTCTCTTACACTGAAATAGTCTGAGGGTGTTTGCGTTCCAAGAGAGCAAAATGTCAGAGCAATTTTAACCACACACATGTATGCATGCACACACACACCCACACACAAAAGGCACACCCACAGACATCCACAAATGTACCAGTAAATGAGGGTTCATCCATAAAAGGACCAATTAGCAGTTGTGCGAAAATTGATTTGGATAAATGCTGTTGCCGTAATGTCTATCAAACTCTTTAAAAATGTTCTTATCTCAACCAGGCACATAGACATGGTGCAATGTCCCCGTCTGTCTCTCTTTTTCTTTCTCATCTGTCTATCACTCAGAGACACACTATCTTTTTATAATGTCACTTGTCACTCACATCCTGTCACATACACACACACACACACACACACACACACACACACACACACACACACACACACACATACATCCACACTGGTGCATGCATACACTCACCCAGACACACACACACACACACACACACACACACACACTCAATTCAACTCAAACAAACCAAGCAATATCCAGGCTAATTTACATGACAGCGCACTACCCCCCCCCCCCCCCCCCCCCCCCCCCCACACACACACACTCCCCATCCCCCCACTCCAGACACAGGGGAGTAGGGGGCTCATGACGAGTGATGGTGAGCATGTATGGGACCTGGGTGTCTGTGGATGTGCATGTTAGTTTAGTGTGTGTGTGTGTGTGTGTGTGTGTGTGTGTGTTTGGGTGTGTTTGGGTGCGTCTATTTATATACTTGTTACTCGACAGCCATATTAAGAAATTGGAATAATAAATCAAAGATAGTATAAAATATATACAAATATATAGCAGCCGGTTAGGTTTTTTGCCTCATTTCTTTTCTTTAATGAAGCAAAAAGTCTCCACATGAAAGATCAATGTATTTCCCTGGTTAGCATTTCACGCCTGTAGCATTGGCCGTCTTCTGTGTTGTTTCGGGCACTTAGTCGCTAGAAATGAGCAGGGTTGTCGCCGGCAACGCCAGCGCCGGACACTGGAAATACCTGGGACTAAGAAGATTGAGGTCACAAGGTGTGAATCGAAAACTAAACCAACAATCCCCCCCAACCCCCAACCCCCACCCAGAAACCCTGTGCTCCCACCCACACATAACCAGCTGCATCGACATAGTCCAAACCCACTGCGCTGGTGCAGAGCGGTGCGATAAATGAAGGGTTGTGGATGGGGAGGGAGTGGTGCCGGTGGACGGTGGGTGTTGGCAAGCTGTGTGGTGGTTTTGGGCGCGCTGTAACAAAGTAAATTAGATACCCCGGTGTTCAGGAATAGTGCCTAGTTACCGTAAAGAAGGGTGTTGGTTACCTAGGAACAGCGTTCTGCTGGCATTTACCTTATGCTGACTGCGCATTGTTGATCCTTATTGGACAAGGCCGATGTGATTGTGTTTTCCCTCGTCGTCCACGGCCCCAGTGAAACAAATTAAAGCCACAATGTTTTCATGATTTTCAGTGTGGTCTGCCTAGCGAACAGAAGGCAACGGTGATCTTCCATTGTTTTCCGAATGCGGCTGTTTTGTTTCCAGATGTGTGTTAAACGACACATTTAGCTTTGGTGATACAAGGAGTCCTTGATTGCATTGCAGGTGTTCCGTTGATGTGCTGGAATGAGTCTCCTGCTGGTACTTCTGCTTGGAGCTGTATCTTCAAACAGATGTTTTAGGTTTGGTTGTTCTATCATGGATGACAATTGAAGACTACCTGCCCCACCAACGACAAGTGTCTATCTGCCATTCGTCTGGGAGACAACACCAACACATGAGAAAAACACATTTTCTTGGTCCCCCGGTGTAGCGACTGCAACACCAGATGGGCCGTATGTGTTGTTGAGACGACTGGGTACTGATGGGAAGGGTAAGGTGTAGTTTTGGACAACAATGCCCGTAACATCGAGTTTTTCATATGATCAAATGCTTGTTATCTTAAGCCGTCTGGACTCATTTTCCTGCCAAGATAACAGAAGGTAGCGCTCTGTGTCGCGCCAAGTCAAAAGGCCACTGTGTTTGCCAAATGATCCAGCGATAGTGTATATCTGCGACCCAGCAAGGGCTGTTCGACAACTATAATGTGCTTTTTTGTTCGTGAAGAAACCCACGGAATGAATGACTCGTTGCTCGTTTAAATAATAGCACGTCATCAACCGCAATGACATGCGAATAAACAATGTTAGAGTAACAAGGTGGATGTTAGATCTAGACACAAGCTAATGGCGAGTCTCCATTTCATATATGCATGGCAAATTATATCTCTCCTTATTCTGACTGGCAGTGAAGGCATTCCGATTACACAGTGGTTGACTGAAACACACCGTTTTAACCAGAGCCTGGAAATCACAAATCATTTAGCTAAACTCAGTTATTTGTCACCAAATGATTGGCAGGGATTGACGGGAATCGATGAGTTGAGTGCTATTAGGAAAGTCCAATGGCTTAACAATCGGAATGCAAAGAAATAAATAAGATTGGTTTCTTTGATTGTATCCCTGAGGCAGTGGTAACTATGGAAGGGTTGTGCACTTTAGAGGTTATCAGAGGGCAACCCAACTGTCACTTTAAAGACTGCGCCTGTCTGCCATTTTCATCTCCGTCGGAGGGGACTGCTGCAGTAGAAGTACCTCCTCCTCTGTGCTTCACTTTCTCCTGTTTCTCTCCCTCTGTCACTCCATCCTTTCTTCCAAGAGACGGGGAGATGAGCTGTCTCCTCTCAAAGAGACAGCTGCTTTGCCCTCCAATCGTACAATCTCTTGCTCCATCTCTTTTCTCCCAAACACTCACATGGATGCATGTAGACACACCCACACGCTCACACACACACACACATACATTTCTTTTCTCCCACACGCTCTCATGTATGTATGTAGACAACGCGCGCGCACACACACACACACACACACACACACACACACACACACACGTGAAGGTGCAAGCACACACATACAGAGAGACTACAACAAGCGAGAGAGAAAATGCAAGGCAGGCAAACAATATTGAGCTGCCCACTTCAATTAGAGCCCTTATCTCAGCTAGATGTACGCCTCTTCTTGGCTGATGCCCAACAGCAAGGGCAATTTGATGTGTGTGTGCGCGCGTGTGATGCGTGTGATAGACAGGCGGGGGATGCAGGAAACAAATGCAGATATGATAATTCAGATCTTGTTTAGCACCAACTGCATTACATAGTAAACACTGCTCCCTGCTGGTAGATATCTATATGCACATGGGGGTTAAATATACAGTAGACCTCAGCCATTGCGCAATGTACAGTAGGTCGTAGCGTCGAGGTCGATACGACCATGTTATTTTTTGCCTCCATTGCCATGTGTTTAGCATACATTCACTTTGTGAAAAAAAAAAACAAGATGAATCCTAACTGTTTGCCGTTTCCTTGTGGGTCTTTCCTCACCAACTGGGCCCTGACTACTATTTAAGCAATATTACACGAGAGGGTACACTACAGCGATGCTTGCTTGCGGAAGGAGGCACGCATCACCGCCTTGGCAGTAACAACGGATGAATAGCCTTGAGTGTAAAGGCTTCAACATGCTTCTGCGTGGTTTGCCCGAATTGTGCGCCATGCAGCAATGTCGCAAACAGTTTTCAATGTATACATCTGCGCAACCAACGCAACGTGTCATTACAGGTCACCGCCTTTTTTTAAACAGCAACTGGTGAACACACCACCTATATTTTCTTTATTTTTTGCAATGTAAGAAGATTTTAAAAAGAAGTGCAATAACAACATTTTAATAACTTATTTGAATCAACGCTAGGCTAGGTTAGCTGTAGCCTGCAACTGAGATGTTGCGCACGCAGCCTCGCTCGTAAATTAAATGGTCCACAAACCATATTGCTGCGTCGCATTGATGTTGCAGACGCCTGGTTGTGTTGCTTACGCGCTGCAGTCAACCGAGCATATTAAGGCCTTAAAGGTCCAGTGTGTAAAATGTTGTAGCATCTAGCGGTGAGGTTGCAGATTGCAACCAACTGAACCTACAACACCCTCCCTACAACACAATTCGTTGCAATTTTTCCCCACATCAATAAAATAATTACAAATCATGGAGCTGAATGGAACTCTACGCATACTCAAAAAAGCGCCATCAATTTGAATCGGAATTGGATCTTTAATGGCTTTAGCCTGTGAATAAATCAGTTTAACCACTCACAATCAGTTATCTTTGTCATAGTCATCATGGACACTGGTTATTTTTAAGGACATGGCGTCCTACAAATAGGACAGCCTATTTACGCTTCTCAACACACAGTCTTCTTACTGCTTCCATCGTGGTAAACTAACTTCATAGACCTGTAATAATTGCTATCTGTTATATATGTATTGATCATTGATCTAGATAGCAGTCAGTGCTAAAAGCCAATGTTTACTTGCACAGCAGTACGTGAATAGATGTTGCTTTTAACAACATGATGGTGCTTTGGATAACAACTTTCTCCAAATGAGTGATAGCCTACTTTTAGTTAACAAACAGGGAAACTCCAAAACATGTCTATGTTAAAGGATGCACACCCATTTATCATAATCCCCCTCATCTGCAAACTGCCATTCACAACGCTATTTTACACTTGGATTAAAAAGTCAAACTCCATTATAATTGTATCCTCTAAATACATGGTATATTTTGGTGAAAGGGTTGGTGGCACATTTCATATACAACATCGCTCATTATAACGCTCCTACAAAACGTAAACAAAAAAGTATCATAAATGGGGATAACACACCCCACTCATTCCTAGTAATAAAGCATTTTTTTAATTGAATTAAAAATGTCTCTCTAGAGCTGTTTGTCCGTTCTGGGCTACTGTAGAAACGTGAGGCTGCAACATGGTGGCTCGAATGGAAGAGGACCCTCTCCCTATGTAAGTATTAATGGCTAATTCTAAATTAACGATTTTTATATTCATGGCATTATACACTAATTATAACATAGTTATGAATATTGTATTCCATTTCTGCCAAGTCCTTTCTGCTAGATGCTACAAAATTATACACAGTGCACCTTTAATATTGTGATTATACCAAAGTCGCAAAATATAACTACATAATTCAAATGTAGTCATATTGCGGGGCAATTTTCGCTCTCAAATTAATACCTTTTTGTTATTGGCATCCCAAGGAAACTACGATACAACTCACATTGATTCTGATTAATACCCGGAAAACAATTAGACACGTCCATAGACTCCTATTCAACACAAACGACAATTTACTACTCCAGCCAGTAGGGGATACCTTTGTAACGACCTACCAACAAAGACACCTTTAAGCCCCTGTTGTAGTCAGCCAGCCAACATGAGCTAATGCTTTAGTGAGTTCATGGGATTTCCCAATTAGAATGAATATTTGCTAGCTCATTTATGTTGTGAGAGAATTTGTTACTACATCTGCATTTTTAAGCTAATAGCGCCGTGGGTTGATCATTGGTGAAGTAATATCATAGTGATGAGGCATTTTACATTTGAGCACAGTGTGCTGGCATGCTCATTTGATCACATTCTAAAGGTCAATCTATTCTATTACTATCACTTTATCAACCAACCTTTTGTGTGGATAATTACATAGTAACCAGCATGGTGATTACATTCTCGACTTTTGGCAAAAGTGTGAATAACCAGAAGGAAAACAATGCGTACCAGTGTGCAATCAATGTTAGCAGTTTAGAGGCTGAGGTTGGATTAAGCCAAAAAGGAATTAAAAACATTGAGCCTTAATACCTTCCCTCTCAGCATACATTGGTCTTGCTTTTCAGTCCCTTCATTCAGAAGAATAAGTCCATGAGTCATCTCAGCAAAATTTTTACTTCAGCTGATCAATATGGCAATGTTTAAGCAGATACCAACCATCGCTTACTCAGCTACAAGCGATGGTAAATTCAACTTAACTCAAAGAGAATCTTCAATGACAAATCTGACTAATGCAAGAATAACATTCTGTATGCCATAGTAATTTATTTTGTGAAATAGTTACTTTCATAATCTTCACACTCTTCACACTACTCCAGTAAATAGATCCTATAACAACCAGGCAACAGAAGAGCTTTCTAAAGGTAGTTTGATCTGAGTCCCGTCAGTCAGTCTACTTTATATATCATGTGAGATTTATAAAACTGAATAAATAATGCACACATAACAAAAAAGCTTTGTTACCAGATTCTCACTGGAAAAATACTTTTCCATGGACATTTGACAACTGCGTCCACACATTTCATACGCGTTTGTAAGCTAGTGTCACTGTGTCAGTTAACCAGCCAGGGGGTGTGAGGCGGTGGGGATGCCGTTCCGAGGATTACTTATTACTTTTGCTGTCTTGTTAACTGCTAGTATGTTATGAGTCAAGGGGTTATTTTAGCTCAAGTGAGCTAGCCGTAAGAGGCCGCCACAGCTCTCAGCTCATCCATTTCACCTGTCCTCATTTGCTGAAGGTCATTACAGCATTAGCAGGCTATATATTTCTTTAATGGGGTGGAGGGGAGTGAAAACATAAACTCACCCAGCTCCTTACTATTTTAAGATATCAATGTCCCTGACAGTTTCATAGTGAGACAAATTTGTACTTGTTGTAATCTGCTGAAAACATGTTAATGAAAACGTAGCCCTAAATTTCATTCATTATTGCCAATTAAAAGGTTTAAAGATTGTTGAAATGTGTGAGGTTTAGATTTGTTACACCTCTCGGGACATCTCGCCCCGCAACCTTTTTTATTGCTTTATTATTTCTTCCATTTCCTTTTTTACTTTGTTACTCATAGACATACATACATAGACGCCACATTGACTGCCACACCCCGTTGCTGCAATACTTTAAGGTCATCACCATATTTGAGAGACCAAGACTGGCCTGTAAACAAATACAAATAAGTAGGGAGTTACGGTTTTTCTGGAAAGAAAGCACTATAGCGTTTACATTTTTCAACTGATTTTATTGAGTCGGTTTTATAATCATATTATATATATAGTATAACATATATGTTGTTGTTTTTTTACACCACGTAGATCAAAAAACCTTGAATACAAATGACTCATTGAAATTGGTTGAGAAATGCAGCTCACTGTTTACTTGTATTTGTTTGCAGGCAAGTCTTTGCCTCTCCAATATGGCGGTGATGCTGTACGATCCAAAGGCCATGCAGTGTCTATGTACAAATGTCTGTTGGTTCTCACATCACTTCTCGTTTCAGATACATTGTGTGTTTCCCGCCTCTGCCATTGTCTGCCCTCGCCCGGATTAGTTTCACCTGTCCCTCATTATCCTCCCCTTAGTGTTTTCAGTCTGTGTATTTCCCTCCCCTCTGCCAGTTCGTCTTTGCTCCCTGTATCAACCGTTCCAGCAATTTTCCTCCAGTGTTCAGTGTTTCTGGTTTAAACTTTCCGCTAGTTTTACCAGATGCCACCTTTGTCTTCTCCTTGTCGGATTGTTTGCCTGATCCCCTGACCGATCACCCGTGTACGGAACCATTTTTTTTCTAGTAAAGACTTGGATCAAGATCTTGTTTCTGATTCGTGCTATTGATTCCTCTTTCCAGTGTTTACACCAGCCGTTTCAGTCAGCCCCCTCACTGTGTGCACGCTGCGCTGTGAGCGCAAGGGAAACAGATTGAAGCCTGGGCTACGGCCGAGTGGGCCAGGAATTCTTCTGTTTCATTTCCCTGGAGCACTTCAGCGACGCACCCCGCAGGATCTTACCGCTACCCCCG
>JACYXH010000802.1:6614511-6627011 GCA_026745465.1 Lota lota | reverse complement strand
CATTTGTGTGCCATTTGCTGCATCGGTTCCCTTTTAGCAAGGTCTACTTTTCAATCCTTTCGAGACAATTCCCCTAATCCTCCAGTGGGCGAGCCTACTCTGGAGGCTCCTGCATTGACCTCTCCCCGCCTCTCCCTCCTCGTTCCTCTCCTTGTTCTGCAGGTCGCAGCACAACTATCTCCGCATCACGCGCATCCTCAAGTCCCTGGGCGAGCTGGGCTACGAGGCCCTCAAGGCCCCGCTGGTGCGGCTGCTGCTGGAGGAGTCGCTGCTCTACGCCACCCTGCCCAACATGCAACACAGCGCGCTGGAATACTACGTCTACACCATCCGCTTGCCGGCCGCACGCCGACGGCTCCTGCGCTTCGCCCGTCAGCACTATCGGCCCCCCCACGCATTCCTGTGGGGGCCGCAGCCCAAGAGGCGCGGGGGCGCAGCAGCAGGAGGTGGAGGAGGAGGTGGAGAGGATGACGATGACGACGACGACGACGACGATGAGGGAGGCGCCGGGAGCAGCGGGATTAGGGCGCCTGCGCCGACGCCTGAGCACTCGCAGAGAGGGGTCGGGGACGCGGCGGCGCTTTCCTGCCGTCCCAGCCTGCTGGCTGGCCTGG
The DNA here is from genome assembly GCA_026745465.1 of Lota lota. Classification (NCBI taxonomy): domain Eukaryota; kingdom Metazoa; phylum Chordata; class Actinopteri; order Gadiformes; family Lotidae; genus Lota; species Lota lota. The sequence continues at coordinate 6,626,397 of JACYXH010000802.1, read as the reverse complement.
AGAGCGTGGGGGAGGAGGGGAAGGGCTGGGATCACGGTGGAGGTGGAGGTGGTGGTGGAGGGTGGAGGTGGTAGTGGTGATGGCGGTCCGGCATGAATGGAGTTAATGCGTCGGTGTGTCGAAACGAGGGGCTGGGGGGAGGGGCCGAGGAGTGACGCCCTCGCCACCCCCCCCCCCCCCATCCCCACACACACACCCCCACCCCCCCCCCCCCCCCCCCCCCCCCCCCCCCATCCCCACACACACACCCCCCCACCCCTCTGGCTCTAACCCGTCTCATTTCCGCATGGAAGGTGTGTGTGTGTGTGTGTGTGTGTGTGTGTGTGTGTGTGTGTGTGTGTGTGTGTGTGTGTGTGTGTGTGTGTGTGTGTGTGTGTGTGTGTGTGTGTGTGTGTGTGTGTGTGTGTGTGTGTGTGTGTGTGTGTGTGTGTGTGTGTGTGTGTGTGTGTGTGGAGGGAGAGGGAGATCGCCTGAGCCACAATTATCTTTGCCCCAGTAAATGTCCTCTTCCCCCACAAAGACCTTCTAGTGGTGCACTTGATCTTGATGGCTCCAGAAGTATAGTCTCTCTGGGAGAGAGAATACCATCCCACTTGAGACGGGGAGACAAATTGCCAATTATTTTGTCCTTTATAAGACGCTTGTTGGTGGTTCACTACACGGGGAAACCTCAAGCTGTTTTTAGAGAAATAAAGGTATGGGGGCCCCCTCTGGGGTTCTGTTAACAGCCTGGCCACTGATATGTGGTGGGTGGGGAAATAGGAAGGCTAAACAATATCCGTAAATGCAGGCACTAACATGTGTTTAATAATGTGAAGGATGCCATAGACAATAGACACATCATTTTTCTTATTTTCAACTTTTTGATTTGTTTTATCAAAGCAATATCTGTGAAGGATGATGACTAACGTTTGACTTAAAGTCTGTATATTTTGTAGTGAAGCCTAGATGCTGGTAGCAGACATAATCCCCTGGTGATCTTCACTGTACCTTCACAGCGCCGCTGTTTTTCAACTGTAGGGTCAAGAGGAATTTGGTAATTGCTCAGTGGTGCGTGTGAAAGCGCCTGCTGTGGTATCAGGTGTACACGGTCATTTCATGTGAACTGCACACCAAGCAGTTTGCTCAGGATGGATGGCACTGTATTAACTGTATCGCACCTTTTGACAATCTCTTTGTCTTCCTGCTCAAAACGCTGTTCGATTGTTCTTCTATTTTTGTGGGCCTTTGTACCTAGGAGTCAAGCTCCTGCATAGCGATATTGCTGGTTTCATAGGCAAGGTGTGGACATATTATTATCTTTATGTTTTTCAAAATGTTTTCATTTATTATTTTCTTTGTCCGAGCACATATTTGTTCTTAAAAAGAAGGTAGTGGAGGGGAGTTTAAAATAATTTGAAAAGGAAAAGGAATATCAGTGATGTAATTAATGTCTTAGCCTGAGTGGACAATATCATAACATGTGATGACACGATCAACTATGCCACGTATTTAAATGAGTTCTATCTTTCTAGGACCTCTAAGCATAAACAACAATGTATCTGTTTTCTCAATTGGCAAGCTCTATGTTGCCAATTGGCTCATTAATCTACCAATGCATAACATCCTACACATTTTATTTGACTTTGATTGTACATACATGCACGTATGCACACCACTGGGGTTGTGTGTATGCATATATATACATACACACATTACCATATATATATATATACTAGTATATACACACATACACACACAATATATATGCTGTGTTTTTTAGAATCCAACAACAAAAGACCAGAGCAGGAAGAGCCATGTATTCCTGGTAACAGTAGCCTTCAGTTAACAATCTTTTTCTACCAGGACGTGTGAATGGCTTGGTTTTTACTGTACATTTGTATCATAGAATGCACAGCCAGGACTATACATACAGAACCGTTTCAGCTGTATTGCAGCCTTACAACTCAGTAGTTTGGCTGCGCTCCTAGCTAGCGACAAACATGTGCTTTAAAGAAATAATGTGTGTGATTTTCTTTTTAAATATGTTACTTATTTTTTTCCTGGTTCCAATTACTGTACTTGAAAATGAAAATACAAGCCATGCAAGGTGTAAGACACAAGGGTTGTCCATGCTGTTAAAAAGTGAGATTTTGACCCTCAGTCTCCTTGAATGGACACTGTCTCTAACATAATTGTAACGTGATCTTTTCAGGTTTATGATGTGCAACATGAGCTCTGTTGTATGATGTATTGTTTAATATAGTGATTGTGGGTATGGGTGGGTGTATGTATATGAAGTGCCTCTTTTGTATTTTTTAACCGTTTATTTATATGCGGAATAAGAAAAACAACAACAACACGTGTGTGTATATGTTTGTCCAGATGAAAGACGTATATATTTACAAGTTTGAGTAGCCTATTAGAACATACTAATTGAGCAACAAAATGTGAAATCAATGCAATCCGTTTTACGTGGCATAATGTGTAAGAATTTGTATTCTTTTTAAAGATTGTTTAGATAAAGAGCATTATGCACAAGTTTATTGGATACATGCGTATTGTAAACTCCTTTGTTTGGCTGGTCATTTACACTTAACAATGTTCTCGGATTCTAGCAACAATGAAGCCAAATTGTGAAATGTGTTGGCCAAAACACTTTTATTTAATTTACTTCTGTCCCATATGATAGTATGCAAAATAATAATAATAATAATAAATATTTACAAAACGGGTGCAAAATACATTTAACAATGAGCACACAATTTCAATATTATGCAACTGTAACTAAAGTAAATAAATAAAAAACAAGGTTTGTAAAACCACACGTTTGTCTTGATCAGTGAGGATCTGTTCTGATCATCTGCTATGTGAATACATGCTAGATAGTGTGTGTGTGGGGGGGGAGGGGGGGGCTGTCATTGTGTATCAAAATAAAAGTATTAGCCCTGCTTGTATGGAGAGCTAAGCTGAAGGGAATGGAGGGGGGAGAGGAGAGATGAGGAGAATGTTGAAGCAGGCGGGGGGGGGGGGGGGGGGGGGGCCAGAGCGGATTATTCCCTGCACGTTTTCTTCATAACACTTAGTATTTGCCAGCACTACGTTTTCTTCACCCCCCCCCCCCCCCCCCCCCCCCCCCCCCCCCCCCCCCCCCCCCCCCCCCCCCCACACACACAAAAGTGCAGGGCATATTTTTGTTATTTGAGTAGTTTTGTAGATTTATGGGTAGTGTGTAAGTGCAACACAATTCCTTAAATTTTGCATGTACACACACACACAAAGAAAACCAAAGGGTTCGTGGTTTTCATAGCTGCCAGCTGGCTTAGTGAAAGGTATTTACACCTGCAACAACTCAAGTCTTTGGTCTGTTTACAGAGGTATGATTTTGTAAAATTACCCACTGCCATTACACCAAACCACAAGAAACCATTGTACACTATCTCTGATTTATGTTAGACAGTTTCGTTAAACATTATGTATTTATTGTGACTCCATCTGCCTCTTACCTTCTCTCTCTTTTTCTCACTCTCTCTCACTCACACACACACACACACACACACACACACACACACACACACACACACACACACACACACACACACACACACACACACACACACACACACACACACACAGTGTGATGGACCGAACGCAGGCATAATTTAACCAAAGATGTATAAACTGGTAGTGAGAAAGCAGTAACAAAAACATTACAGAGGTCAAAATAATGTGAAGATGAATGAATGAGGCTCACCTCTCACAAATGAAACATGAGGCAGTCTATACACTTAATTAGTTCAACCAGAGGTTAAACTAAGTGGCAAAGGAGGGGAGGAACACAAATGTATTTATACAAAAGTAGATATAATTACTTGTGTTATATTTGTACTTATATGTATTTATTCACAATAACTATTAAAGACAGTTCTTTAACATAATCTTTTGTTTGTTTCATATGCGTTATCAGTGATGATATTCTGCTCAAGTATGTTGCTATCTGTGCCGGCAGTCCCTCTGTTTACCTCTCGTGTCTCCCTACAGCGTTTGTATTCGGCCGAAAAATGTTGACGCTGGCCATGGACTCTTAAAGGCCAACATGCCATCGAGCAGCCTGGGTCACAGCCAAGAGGTAAAGAGTCATATCAGAAACCTCCCGTTCTGATCTGTTTGAAGAAATGACAGTACATTCAAGCATATGTATTTATCTGCAACTCCCTTTAATGACCATATCTTCAGAAGGAAGGAGGTAAATAAATAGAGGTCCAGACAGCAGCAGGACCTGTGCTGCCGTTGTGGTTCTGATGGAGGTCTCGCTGGGGCTGGATGTGGACTTCCTCTGGAAGCTCATGAACTGCCTGATGATTAGTAGTAGCAGTATCTCAATGCAACATGAATTATGACAGTAGTGTCTTAGACAGTGTCACGTAGTATGGTTTCATCCAATTGCTCAAATGTACCCACAGATCCCAGTCTACTGCAGAGACGACGTAGCAGGCTTAAGGCCTTGATTTTCAGTAGTCGAGCTCTAACCCCGAGGCTCCATCATATCACATGGGGATCCTCTGCCTACAGACTGTGTTGCCAGGTTGTGGTTTCAAGTGAGTGACAATGATTGCATTCAGAAACAAAATGACTGCTTTTCAGTTACAGAATTCCACAATTTGAGTAATGTTTAGATCATGTACAAGGTGAATGGTGAATAGGATACACACGTAAACAAATGCACATCTTTTCTGATTATCACTTATTTTCAGATATAGCAGTGAAGGTGTAAACAATAGGGAAGCGGCTCTGAATATCTCGCACAGCCATTTTCAGAGTATGTTGTAAGTATCGCTTGGTCATCATGTCCACTACTTGAATAAAGCATACATTGACTGTGTAAGATAGTGGCAAACAGACTTTGGTTACTCATTTTATTCCATGACAATCTTACCCATGTATATTATCTACAAACCCACAGGACCTAGATATCTTCAAGTAGTGATATAAAATTATGCCGATTTGGCTGCACTATAAAAATAAAGGAATAAGAAAAAATAACCAAGATTGTATGCTTCATTACACTTTTTTTTTGTGAGAGCTTTGGACTTTCTTTAACACATTATTGAATGACTTTGGTGTGCACTCCATTATCACATAATGTTTTCATGTTTCTATATTGGAGTAGTCCACAGACAGTTGAAAACAGAATTTTGGATGGGATGTTCTGGTATTAACACAATAATGGTAGCGCTCACATACTACAGATGGCCAATGGATGGTTGAAGGGATAAGGGTCATACTGGATCAACTTTGGTAGAGGATCAAATATAGACTCAGATTGCATCATGTTTATTGTGCTGCTCTTATCGCCAGAGTCTGAGGAAAGGGGAAGTTATGGTGAGGGGGTCTTCTGCTGTGTGTGTGGTTGTGGTTGTGGTTGTGTGTGTGTGTGTGTGTGTGTGTGTGTGTGTGTTCCCATCTGTTGACAGTTAACTGTGCAGTCTACGTGTGCGGCACATTTTTATATGAAGAGCTACCTTTGAATGATGAATGTCCTTTTTCTATTATCATTGGAGGAGGAGAATACCTGTTTTTAAGCAAATAACAAGGTTGAAGTAACATACATTAAAATCCACTTTATTGTCTAATTGACATGCACAATAACCTAGGTCATTAACATACAACTTGAAGCACGGCAGGTTTTGTCATCAAAACGTAAAGGAATTTTTTTTTAATAGTGATTTCTGTGAATGAGGAGGGGGGAGGTAGCCTTTTGAACCATAGCTGCATAATTCCAGTGTGAGTGCGTGTGTGCGCGCATATATGTTGTATGTTTACTTGATTCACACTGATGGAATGAGAGGGGGTACTACAATGTGTATTGAGCCAAACGGAAGTGTGTGTGTGTGTGTGTGTGTGTGTGTGTGTGTGTGGGGGGGGGGGGGGGGGGGGGGTATGTGTGTGTGTGTGTGTGTGTGAGAGTGTGGGTATTTGTGTGTGTGTGTGTGTGTGTGTGTGTGTGTGTTGCCAGGCTGGGGTGCTTTATGTGCCAATGAGAAGATAATTGAGCTTGTTTATTTATTTGCAGCAAACTGAAAGAGACAGAATAAAGAGACACCCTCCCAGAATCCCATACACTCACCTCACTTCATCTGCTGTGCAAATGTGTAGGCCTATGTGTGCATGCATGGGCACACAATAAATAAAAGGTCAGGCACACTTGATGTGCACGCATGCATAAACCTTTGGCTCATCAGTAACATTGTGAATTGTGAATCAGAGGATAGACTTGTCAGCCCTTATGTCGCTGTGTTCCCATCACAATGTATTTGTTTATGCATATGTGACCGCACATTAATCATTTTGATTCAAATTCAAACAACATGTATTCATATGGAAAATATTGCCCAGCCTGAATTTGCGTTATGACTGGAGGAATGTTATGAGTTACAGAATGCATATGGATCATAAATATATATAAAAATGTTTAAAAGGCTGGCTTTGGAAGTGTGAGTTTACAAACTGTGAAACTGTGGCATAATTGTGCGTTATTTATTGCATGCACCATTGTGTAGGGTTTCTGTCAACACATTTCCACACATAGGCCTATGCACACAATGTGTGTATGTGTGTGTGTGTGTGAGAGAGTGTGTGTGTGTGTGTGTGTGTGTGTGTGTGTGTGTGTGTGTGTGTGTTTGCATATCTAGCACTAATTTTGGCAGTTGATGGGTTTCACTAAACCACAGCTGGAGTGGTGCGCCGTGTGATCTGGGGCTTTTGCTCTCCCTGGTTCTCGGCAGGCAGGTGTTGGGTATTTCAGGGCATATTTCACTCTAATAGACTATACAAGTCTAAATAATAAGGCTAAACACAACTAAACAATTGTTAAAAATGTCAGTTTAATCTTGTACTCTCAAATGTTCTGTTTAAAGTTAAATTAAAAAAAATTTGGGCCATATGAAATGAATACCCATGGCCTCCTTGTTTGATGTGTAACATCAGATATAAATTTTGGGCGGGTGTTAAATATATATATATATATATATATATTATTTCTTTTTACCTTTGTGTCTTATTGGGTTGTGTTGTATTGGAAAATGGGAGTATTGGAGGCAGGTGAAGTCAGGTAATTAGCCAAACACATATTTGAGTTGGTTTGAAGGCACACCGCCCAAGATGGCCGCCCCGTGGAAAGAGAGAAGCACCAGAAAAGCACCTAGGAACTGTTTAAGTTAAAGACCAAGTTTAAGGATAATTAATTACATTGTAAGGATGGACATTTGAAGAGTAGTTTCTTTCAATATTGGATTACTCTTTTTGAATTCATGTTGGACCTTTTTGGAGTATATTGCATTCCCACATGTGATGGCTGTCCAAAGCTTCATTTTGGATGATGTTTGTTGGGGTAGGTGCTGTGGATCTACTTGTTTGTATATTTTCTTTTTTTCCCTCAAAGTAATTGAACATTGACACGGTATAGCTATAGTGTTAAACTGTGTATACATTATGCATGGCCACCATCTTCATGGCAGTAGCCTAAAGTGTCCCAGGGCAGACCTATTCTAAATGGACGAGAAGAGCCACGTGTTCATCTCAGCCGAAACTAATCTTCTGAAGTAGTTTCTGCCTTACTTTCGGCCTTGTGGTCGATACTAAAGAGGAGGAAATACAACTTCTGCTTTCTGATATCTGACACAATATTGGTCCCGATTTGAACCAAAAATAACAATTTATTACATGACAGAGAGGGGGCGCCAAAGAATCGAGGGAAGTGCAAATGATATATGGTAAACGTTTACCGTTAAACATTCTGTTGAAATACATCAGAGGTTGTAATCTAGACAGATCTGGAAAGGCTCCGATGTTGAATAGTGTAGCCATCTTGATTATAGCTTACTGATAAAGAGAGTGAGACATTGGTGAAGTTCATTGCAGATGTTTATTTATTGCTGCATCTTGTTGTATACATTGGTAAACATTCTTAATCTTTTTATACTTTACCATCACCATCGGCATTAAGTTGTTGGAAGCATTCACATAACATAGCTACTTATAAAGCAATCCTTAAACCACAGAATTACAGTCATCTTAAAACAAAAAAACTTATTTGCAGGGTAGCCAATCATCCAAATCAAATCTGGTTCATGGCGTACGTAACTTTATTTATGGTTATATCTTTAAATATAATCAAACTCATTGTTAAACAAACAAGTCTTCCTATGGCCAACAATGAACATATGCAATTCCGATTCAAGTCAAAGGGAAATAGTAGGTCTAGGCTTCATATCAGTCACATCATTATGTAATAGCCTCTCATATATCCTCATACTGATTTAGTGGATCTACATGAACCAAAAAAGCAAATGCAGTGAAATGACAAAACAGGCAGGAAGCTGCTGTTGATAAATTGAGTATGCATGACATCTAGTGGTTTAAAGGGAGAATTCCCCACTAGAGATGCCATTAGCAGCAGATGTGGTTTATCTGATATGTAGGATGGAAGATGTGTCAGTTGATCATGAGACATTTTGAATGTGAATGATAATAGCTGGCCGAAATGTTCAGGAATTTGTCCTTCTAGTCACCATGCTTAAAATAACAACATCCTACTCACATCCTTGTCTCTGACGTACATTTGGGTGGGATGTCAAGGAATGGCTGCTTTAGGCAGTCTCTCTCTCTCTCTCTCTCTCTCTCTCTCTCTCTCTCTCTCCCAACAACTTCACATACCAGAGGTTCTGAAAATGCACATGCCTCCAAAACCACATGCATGCGTCCTTTCAGCATTATGTAGCATGAGGAGAACCTTTTTACCTCCATATATCAAGGACCAATTACATCGATTTTATTCATGACTGCAAAGAAGTTCCATTAGGTTATGGTAAAATATGACACGAACACACACATATACAATAATTTGGTCATATCACACATTCCTTGCTGATCCAGAGAGAAAGCTAGGGTAAAAATAGTGTTATGAAATGAAACTTGATCATCCAGTGTTTGTAAGCATTGATGTTTGTGTGTGTGTATCATGTGGGCTACAAATGTCAATGCAGGCTAACTACATTCCTTGTGTGTGTGTGTGTGTGTGTGTTGGTTGTCGTATCCCAAAGTGTGTGTATGTATATTTTATTAACCCTATCCCCCTGTCCACTGGGACATCCAAGGCATAGGTCGCTAGGTCGAGCAGGCTAGCCAATGGGAGTCCAGCCACTCCCAATTTCCTGTTCATACAGAACATTGAAAGCTTTGATAGCATTGATATCACAATGAATGCCTGGATCCATTATGAATGAATAATGGCTTGAAACCTTGCCTAAATCAAGCCTGAATTGTTTTACATCCTTGATTTAAAGCGGACTTCATACAATAGAATAATTAATTTGACATGACATACTTCAATGTCTACTCGTAAAGAGTATTTCATTCAAAAGGTTACAACAGCACGGATAAAAGGTCTTTCTTGTATTGGAGTCAGAAGACACTTGGTGTTAAATACTTGATGTAAGGTTGGGCCTATTCCAAATGTTCCATTAACTTCGAAATGCGCCAAACCATTCCTTGAACACACTTCATACATTCTACAACACGATAACCTTGTTTTTAATTATTCTTTATGGTATCACGTTTCCTAGGTTATACGTAGCCTTCCCTGGGCTTAGCATTGCATACTATCACTCTATTATACAAAATATATATTAGAGTAATGAAATGATAAAACCTTAACAGCAAGTTACTGTACATTAGTGAACTGAACTAAACAAAAGCTTGACACTTGCGGCAGTGAGATGGTACGTGTCCAGTAATACTAATACATTTAAAAAGTTCACCCTCAACACCACCAGTTACCCAGATCTGGCCATGTTGTTCCAAGCCGGGCAGCGCAAACAGTCCCACTCCCGGCCACATGAGGGCAGACGCCGAAAGTGTAGGATGTTTACACTACCTGGAACTCGGATGTCCGTGGGCATACAATGGGGCACACCATGGGTGTCTGGCACGGGTGACATGAAGGGTCACAACGGGTGTACCGGGTCTTCTAACCTCATCTATGTGGATGATAAGCTATTGTAAATGTGCAATTTTAGCACATTTGCGCCGATAACAAGAAGGCATCTGTGCCTCTCCGTACTTCTGGACCCTGTTCTGTGAAGCAGAGATTAACCTGAATTCCTCAGACCCCCTGGTCAGCAACAGGAAAATCCCACTATAGTCCTACTGCGAGCGTTTCCCAGTCGAAGCCTAAAACTCTACTGCTTTGAATATGTGGTGTGTATGTGTTTGTCGAGAGTGTCTCTGGGACGACTGTGTGTATACAGAGGGTGGGGTGGTTGATATTATAAGAATGGCTTCGTCCTTCCTTCCTTCCTGGCCTGTGGTCTAGTGTGTGTGTTACACCTACTTGGCTTCAGTGTTGCCCTCCACCCATCCCCAGCTGTGGCGTGGTGAAAATACCTCAATCACTTGGGAGATCCGACGGAGATGTTCCTGCTATCTCCTGCTCCTCTTCCTCAGTCTCTTAAAATAAAAAAAGGTTTCCCACTTTCTGTTACTCCTCCTGCCTTCTTTTTTTGTTCTCGCCATTCCAGGTTGGTCTCATGTTATGAGGTCGCTGCCTTCTTTAGGCCGTCCTTTCTTGCTCTTTACCATCCGTCCTTACTTTTGTATCGCTCTGATTTCTTAATCTGTTCCCCTTTAACTTCTCCTATTAGTTTTCTTCACCCACCTCCCTAAAAGTGGCAGTACATCATTGCATTCCCAAACCACAAAAAAGAAAAACAGTTCCCTTTGAAAGGGAACGGATGAGTTTTGCTTATTTGAAGATTCTTGGTGGTTAAAATGTATTTATCTTTTTACTTTGAACCCTTTTGATGGATGTAATTAGACTTTATAGCATCAACCATTTCTCCACATCCACCAACTAGCATCTAAAAAACCAGCAACTATAAATTACATTGAATGTTAATCACCACAAAAATGTAAAACTCTGATATGTCATTTTTATGTTATGTTTATCTTGGCTCCTCCTCTCCCTCTTCCTCCCAATAGTGTGCCTCCTGGGTTACTCCCTGTGTCTCTCTTTCTGTGCTAAAGTCTCACTTTTCCACAGGGAATTGTATCTGCTGAATAAAGACCAAAAATAACTATAAAAGGTTTGATCACTAGCCTACATTCCAGTCTTCTCCATTCAATCCTCTTTGACTTCTCTTAATGATCAAACCCCTTCAAATCTACTCTTCTCATTTGGTAATGAGGCATGTCCACATTGAAACATGTCTGTCCAGTTTTGTACATAAGTAATGTTAGCGAAACAAGTGAAATTAGTTTAGGGTTGGTGCTCATCATACAAAGAACTGAGCAAATGGCTTCAGCGTTTGTCTTCAAAGCGTTGTTTATCCCCAGCTAACCGTCCGACCAAGAGTGACCGGCGACCGAGGCCATGGGCGCTCAAGGTGAAAATTACAAGTCTGAGCTGCGGGAAGCCTTTTTTAAAAGGCAGGAGTTAAAAGTAGAAGAGTATCGTTGCACATAGTCTTTTTTTTGTGTGTGCAATTGAACATGACAGATTCCGATTAAATCTAAAAGACACAAACTTTATGGGTGTAATTGACCTGATTACCGTGTGACTACATGCGTGGCTGTAGCTTGTGCTAGCTAGCGTTGGAGGCTCTAATCATGGGACTATAGCAGTTGGCTGCTGCAAACATCCGACTGAAAGCTCCAGGACAAAGCACTAGCTTCCAGTCAAGGATGTTTACAGTAGCCCCGACTGCCAAAAGACCTGAGCTGTGGAGGCAGAGAACCAGAGAGAAATCAAACATTGGATAATGTACTGATAAAGTTAAAAGGTATATGGCTGGATAGCCATGTAGACAAGCATAGGCACGCATGCACACGTACGCACGCACGCACACACAA
>JACYXH010000802.1:6522011-6612011 GCA_026745465.1 Lota lota | reverse complement strand
GAGACTATGATTGTTTTTTAGTCCCTATACTAATAATAAAAAGTAACAAATGTTTTTTGAGTTAGCTGCAATATTATGGTTAAATATAAGCTATGTTGATCATGGCATTCTGTGATATAAGATATGGAATAACCCATATTTTTAACCACTTTAGTCTGTAGCTTCACCGAATAAGCACTTTTTTGGTCTTTTAAGATACTGCTTTATTTACTGGCATCAGGTCAAATGTATTGTTTCCCTTAAAGAATTACACTTGCAATGAAAAGCTCGGTTGCCATCTCCTTAGGGTTTAATTATAGACACTAGGTCCCATTGACTCCTTGTTACCCTCATATATTGTCTGGCGCTTACCCTAGACTGCCCATGGTAAACACAGCTAACGGGCGGCTAGACAACACAGAGCTTGGCTAATGCTTCAGGAATGCCTGAGCTTCCCTACATGCTGTTTTAGCTCTAATTGAATTCGTGTGTGTGTGATACACAATGTAAAGTCTATTGTCCCCTTTTAGTTTTTGGTATCAACAATCTCTCTCGGCATAGCAATGTTGTCCTTTAAGATGATTAAGATGCTTGATTGTATGCAAGTGTGCACGTGTTCTAGTCTGCCGAATTGTGAGATGGATAAAGTCCTCTCTCTCTCTCTCTCTCTCTCTCTCTCTCTCTCTCTCTCTCTCTCTCTCTCTCTCTCTCTCTCTCTCTCTCTCTCTCTCTCTCTCTCTCTCTCTCTCTCTCTCTCTCTCTCTCTCTCTCTCTCTCTCTCTCTCTCTCTCTCTCTCTCTCTCTCTCTCTCTCTCTCTCTCTCTCTCTCTCTCTCTCTCTCTCTCTCTCTCTCTCTCTCTCTCTCTCTCTCTCAGGTCACTGGGGGAACAAAGCAAACTTTATCAGAACATTGCAAGCCTGCATTCTCCAGATTCTTAGCTCTTGGCAACCAGGGAGAGGGAGAGAAAGGGAGGGAGATAGCTAGACTGTGAGAGTGTCGAGACAATGAAAGGTGGGGGACTAAGAAAGTTGGGAAGGCAATAGCTTCCAGTCTATCCTAATCACTTCAACACATGCACTTACACTGCAATTCAGTCGTTTGAACAGCAGTGAGCCATGTATGTGGGCTTACCCTACCCAAAAGAACAAATACACAGAGATCCGAGTGATCCATGGGCGGGAAACAACACCACTGACCAGACCCGTATAGAAGTTGCTCTCCGCACATATCCCAGGACCCAATTTCGCCCTATTATGAAGGCTGAAAAAGTGTCCCTGCCCAGAATGGCCTCACCAGTTGCTACACAACATACCATCGATACAGAGTAATCTTCTCAAAAGAGCCCAAGGTCCATCTCCACACATCTCTAGTTTAGAGACACGACTCAATAAAGACATACTCAATCATAACACAGATGATTCATGCCGTTATCATCATTGTGAACTGCATTAAGGAGGACTCTATAGGACCTCAGAATGAACTCTTTCCCCTCTTCTGCAGCTTGCACTTCCAGTACACGAGCGGCATCATCCCAGTCAAATGGGCCATAACTTTCCTTGAGATCCAAGGCTTATAATAAACACACTAGCTACAGCCGGAAGAGAGGGTCGGAGGAACTGGTTGGGATGGGAGAGTGAGTGGAAGGAAGGGTGAGGGAGGGGTGGGCGTGGGACAAGGGGGTCATGTGACATATAGAAACGGAAAACACACCACTCTCATCTGATAAAGGAAACACACACACACACACACACACACACACACACACACACACACACACACACACACACACACACACACACACACACACACACACACACACACACACACACACACACACACAGTAGAACATTGAGCCTTGTTTGGAAGAAGGGCCTCACTCATCAAAGCATTCCTCTGAAAATCATAGCTGAGCCCCACTTCTTGCACCTTACCCCCCCCCCCCCCCCCCCCGGCACACACACATGAACTCCCTCACTCCCGTTCCCCTCGTATCCACACACACACACACACACACACACACACACAGAGGTATGAACATGGACAGAAGGCACAGAACTCCCCAGGTGATAAGGAGTTGGGGATCGATGAGGATGGGGCGGGGGTCATTGTTGGGGTCACAGTGAGGGTGCTGACTATGGTTTGATAGTTGTATAAATGTCTGAAGCACCACTGCTTTATCTACTGGAGCCATGTCCCTGATCACCACAGACCCATTCAATGGACTCCTGGCCCTTAGTGGCTGGGAGTTGTGGGGAGTTTGAATTTGGAGTTTGCTGGGGTTGCATTTGCTTTCTGTTAGCCACTTCCAGTGACTTGCAGAGTTACAGTAGCCTAGCTCCTGATCATGTGAGGGGAATGTACTTCAAATTACTTTGCAAATGTGTTACGAATAGTTTCTTATTCAAAACAAATGGCACGATTGTAGTTTGTCTACAAACGCAGAGATAATTCGTCAATATCTTCGGCCCAGTTATTATTAGGCTACCTGTGATGCATTGTTGACCGATTACCCTCCGTGTAGACTACCCAGCCAGAAGCAGCTGATAATATAATTGCACAGGTAGCATAAAAATCGTCAATCTTGTTGTGTTGTTAAATGCACTCGTTTTGAAGAAGTGACTATTTGGAACACATAAAAAATCCTTGGAAAGTAATTTCAAGGGTATTCCCCTCACATGAGGGGAGCTAGGCTACTGTAACTCTGCAAGTCAATGTAAATGGCTAACAAAAAGCTAACCCAGCAAACTCCTCCTCTGGACTCACAATGGTACATTTGGAATTAAGTAACTCGTCTGAATCTGGGTAAGACGGGCAAACGCCAACCTACAGATATCTCGGCGTATCCCTTTAAGATATGTGAACCTTGGAGGTTGATGGTGTGTTCAAGCCGAATGGTGAAATTATGCTATCTGACAAGGTTAATGAACGGTAAACAATGTTAACAACGGTAACACTTAAAAATAAGGGTGTATGAACTAACCATTAATTAACATTAGTTACTACAGTAATAAACATTGTTATATAGGGTTAGGGTTAACCCTAACTCTATTAAATGTATAAATGAATACCATAGTAAACATGAACAGCATTAGGGAACATTACTAGACCATTGGTTAAACGGTTAATAAACGATTAGCTAATTGTTAGTTATTGGTTATTACTGCATACCTCTTAATTAATTTACCATTTTGTAAATCGTTAGCGGTACAACCCATTCCAAGCATAGTGACTTGGAAGCATTTTTACTTCAAAACAAAAAGCATACACTCACCCTGGGGAAAGCTCATCTTTTCAGCTGTCTTTCTCGAAGATTTGGTTCCACACTTTTTACATTAACAGAGTACTGGTGCTTGCGTTCTCCATTTCACTAACTGCCCTCCATCTGAAGTTTGCACAACATGGGTTTCATGTTGCAAAAAACCTATAACAACACACACCCCAAAACACAATGTCCTGCGGTGCAGTACTTATTGTCTGGTGTGTGTATGTGTGTCCCACTGATGGCCCAACATTTTCTATCCTGTGAGATTTGGGAATCATTGTTCTGGAAGGTTGTGTCCTTGCTGTTGACATGACATATCATATTGTAACACGCATAACATAACCTTCACAAGTGACCCTGTCACTGTGCCTATACTCTACGGTGATGACCTTCAGGTGTGTGTGTGTGGGGGGGTAGCTGGAGTGCTCCTACTTTCCACTTGTTATCAGATACACAAAAGGCCCCGCCTTTAATCTCTCTCTGTCTCTCTGTCTCTCTGTCTCTCTCTCTCTGTCTCTCTGTCTCTGTCTCTGTCTCTGTCTCTGTCTGACCTTGCGGGACACGGGTCAGGTCTGGAGCTTTAAATGCAGGGCTGGTATTCTGAACACGATGGGCAGTGGACTGTAACACCTGGAACACTGGTTATTAACAAACTACATCACCATTAACTTTGTGAAGGAAAAACAAAATGGCACCGTAGGAAGGGGGGGGGGGGGGGGGGGGGGACAGCTCCTCAGAGGTCGCTGGTCAAACAGTAACTTAACCTGGATTGTGAACACTGCTCAATCTGTAGAAGACAAGGCCCTCAGTCCACTTGGCCCTCACTGAATGGAACAGACGTGAATGTTCTAGGGCTTTCTTTAAGAGCCTGACTTTAAATCTCTTACAGCCTACATCTTACACAGATTGTCTTACAAGAGACATTGTAAATTGCATGGGTTATCTTCTATGGAAGCTAATGAAACATGTTATCAGTGCAGTTTATCAATAACAAAAACATAATGAAATACAAAGTTATTATAAAATAAACGACTACAATTTTGGTATTTATTGATATTACTTGACAGGGAGAACGCCTATTAGGGAGGGAACAACTTTGTGTTTGTGATTTGTGATGCAAAATGACAATTAAAACTAATTTCTAACTATCTTCTTATAGTCGCACCTTACAATCTGTCCTCTAGTTGGTTGATTTAGACAGGGCAGCTCCCTGCCCTGTCTAACCCCTCCTCCTCCTCCCTGTGTTCTGATGGAATGAGGAGCCAGGAAGTGGCCGCTGTCATCTCCATGGGAACCTCCCAAAGACGGCCCAGCACGGCCGGAGACCCCTCCTCAAACACAAAGAGCCCAGAGAGCACTGGGTCAACACAAACAACTATGGTGGGACACACACACACACACACACACACACACACACACACACACACACACACACACACACACACACACACACACACACACACACACACACACACACACACACACACACACACACACACACACACACACACACACACACTTGATCATGAATAACAAATTGTGTAGAATAAATCCCGCAGTCTCTCACTCACGCACTCACTCATTCACAACCCCAAAATAATTACTGTATCTTATATAGGCCTTCAAAATATTGACCTACAAAAATAGTTGATTTTAATGGCGGGTCTACTTGATGATTTGCTGTGACGACTATTCAGCAATGTTATTGTACAAGTCTCTTTTTTCCCCTTTTCTAGAGGCCTGAATTGCTGGGTCCACTCTGCGAATGACTGTCCTGTGTGTTTCCATAGTCCCACATCCCTGGGAACCAAACAGGCCCATCATCCCATGGGAAAGACGCTGTGAGCCGCCAAGATTCCGGACGTCACTCCGCCGAGGATACCGCAGTTCATTTAAACCGGTTCATATTAGGACTATTGCTTTCAGTTTCTGCGTATTTAACCAAAACTGTTACATCTGATAACTTTATAGTTCTCCCTGCTGACTTTCTGTCTATAGTTCCCTATCTCCAGTGGTCTCAGCGCAACTCCAAATGCAATAAGGCAGGCCGTTAAACTGTCCAATAAACTAGCCTACTGTCCTAAACTCACAACTCACAACGTATTGGTCAACATATCAAGCATTTTTAAAGTATATAGTGTGATGTATTGTACATCACGAATCATCATTCAATCCTCAAAGTATGACTGAATCAACGGTGCATACCTAAGCAGAGAGCAGGTTACGGAGGAAAGTGAACGGACGCTTACCTTTGCCAACATGCTACATTTCTGCGTCAAGTGCACAAACACCGGTGCTGTCCCGCTCTCTAGCGCGGCGCAATGAGAGCACTGTTTGACTAGTCAAGCACTAAGGCACTTTTTCCTCTTTTTTTTTAAACCAAGAAAAAGCGTACAAAAACAAAAATACGTTCCTGAGACAAATACACTTCGATTTCATCGTGTGTACTTCGTTTGTATACGATTGGCCCAAATGTGAGAAAATACATTAAAAAAAAAAAACAACAAAAAAGGCAAGTTCTGTGCCCGGCATCTCGTTCGTTTTTTTCCCCGAGTGTCCCAGCTGTGATCTCCGAGGCTGCCAGCTCGGTGGGGTTTTGTAGGAAAAGAAACAGACGGAATGGAGCCCAGCCCCCTTTCTTTCCTGCTGGAACGGGGGCGCTGTTGCACCACAAAGTTTGACCTGCTCAACTCTGGGGTCTTTGAAGCGATGTCGAAAAAACTACAAAAAGATCCAAATAGGCCTGCATAGTCCTATGCTAAATATACATTAGTCAATATCTCTTGAAGGCTACAGGCCAAAACCAAAATATGAATACACATAGTGGGCTATTTATGGGCCTAGTAGTCTAATAATCTATAGTCTTGGCCTACTTTCTTATGAAGTGCTTGTCAAAATATGTGACCTGAAGGTGAATGGTTAACAGTAAAAAGAATAATAAAGTCGATGGATGACCCATTTTCAGCTGGTTTTAGGGAAGGCTATTACTGAGCTCCGTTTAGGATCAACGACCCAAACGTTTTCGGATTAGTGATCATTTGTCAGAACTGCAATTTAGATGTAGTGTGTAAAGTGTTTAGTCCCATAAGGCGGTGTTCCAAATTGGCGGCTACATTTTCAAGGCTACGTGTAATATTTTAACCTCGATATGCATCTACATTTGTTAGGTCACCATAATTGATATAGGCCATCTCTCGCAATTGTCATTAAACGCCAACAACTGTTCAAATTGTTGTCATTCATATTCGTTACAATAGCCCCATCTAGTGGACGAAAGTGCCAATGTCCAATTTACCAAATGTGGATAGAAACAGCTTCAGCCAGTGGACAAAATAATGCACCTGCTCGGTCATAATGAGACAATGAAAGCTGCTTTAGATAGAAGTCTGCCAAAAGACTAAATGTAAAATGTAAAGATGATTTATTATTACAAAACATATTTTTTCATGCAACACATATTGACATAAAAACAATTATAATTTGGAAAGACATTCAGTTTATTTTTAAACGTTACAGAAATTAAGTTTTACATACTTGCATACTAATATATTCAACTGTCACACTAACTAATGCAATAACAACATGAAATAAGTGAAGAACCATATCCTACAGCCATTTTAATCAAGTAGTTCATAAAGTAATAAGGTCTCTAGTATTGAAATGCCAGTCTAAAATACATTCCACACCTCCCAGAGGGTCTTGCTTCTCCAATGTTCCCCTGTTCATGTAAAATAATAACGACTTGATGTGTGATTTGCAGAAAATACAAAAACAAGCACCCGGACAAACACCCATCGGTCTCTGAAGCGTAAACCATCGCCGCTCCTCATCCATCAGTTGGGGTCGCCAATGCTCTGGGTGATGTCCTCTCCGGGGTACTGGCCGTAGTGCAAGGTGTCCCCCTGGGCTGCGGCCCACGCCATCTGGGCGCTGGTGAAGCGGGCGGCCCATCGGCCCTGGGGGTCCACAGTCACCACGCCGCCCAGCCCCCCCACACGCTCCTTCATAGTGGCTAGGCCCAGGTCGCTGCCCTCGTGCGAGGACAGCCCTAGCAGGAGGGGGAACATGGAAAATGGAGTCACCATGCTATGGGAGGGTTTCACATCATGTCACACACATTCCAAGTTGCTGGCTTAGTACTTTTTTACCATTTTTTTTTAAAAGAATAACAACTGGTTGCTTGGTTCTTCTATCATCTTTGTATCAAGAATTCCCAATGTGGTGACTTGGAAAGGCTTTTGGAACTCAAATGGTGAAACCCTCCTGTAGTTTTATTCACCTTTGTTATAGCCAGGTTGCAGTTTCAGCCTAAACTCTCCTGTAGCTTTCATATGGGCCATGTTGTATGATAATATATGTTGAAGTTGCTAGGTGTGTGTACCTTGTTCCATGTGAAACAGGATGAGTCTAGCCAGCGTCACCTTCATGATGGCTTCTCCATGGCCTGTAGGAGATACTGCTCCTACTCTGTTATCAGCATAGCCCCCACATCCTGACACACACACACACACACACACACACACACGCTAAGATTTTCACTGCAGCAATTAATTGTGATCCATTATTAAAGCAGTAATCTCAAAGATTTCCGTTTCGTCCTTTGGCGATAAGCGGATATTTTTCCCAGAGATACTGCCTCACCGAAACCCACTTTGTGACATTCATAATACTGCAAACGCAAGTACTTTCACCAACGGGCCATATGTTTAATCACCATTTTGTTACCTCATTCAGCGACAGTGACTTAACAGAAATGTATTAACATGAAAATCTTTCAGATTAACACTTTAAGTAGAAAAAAAGAGAATGCATTTATTTATATTCAGAAGTTATTGAAAGTAATTTCATGGTATTTTTGGTTATTGTTTTTACATCTCAATAGTGCCAACGCCTGCTACCACACAGCATAGTTAGGATCTAACAGAGGGCTCACTGAGTACAGTGGCCGTCATGCAAGGCAGGAGAGGTTCTGATCTGTTCTTCAAAGATATAGCTCAGTTATCTCTGACTTCTCTGTTCCTGGACAGCAAACCCTGACACAGCGGGGTTCATACCTAGTGAAACCAGTTATTAAGATCTTCTAAGATCGACACATAATGTTTTTACAGGACTGGAACTCTAAAGGCATTTTGAGAACAAATATCAGGATGTTAAAATGTGGACAGTTAACTTGAATTAAAATAATAAACTAACTAGCTAAAAAGGCTACTGGCTAAAGAAAAAAACATTGTTTTGTTTGTGTAGCAATGTAGATTGTAAGGTATTTCAACATTAACATTGATTGCTTTGGCATGTTAACAGGAAGGTGCATTAAAGAGAAGATTAACTGACCTATGCAGGCCGTGTCTCCCACACGGCCCTCCATCTTGTTGAGCATGCCGCCCGTGGACGTGGCACAGGCGATGTTCCCATCTGCATCCACTGCTACTGCTCCTACGGTACCCATCTTTCCTCTACACACACGCATGTGCACACACACCAGTTATGACTCATCAAAGTTCTCAATTTGGTAGTTCCAAGACTCAAGAGTCAGCAAGTGTATCGGTACACTTGCATCTCAAAACGCGACACAACTCAACCACTCACATCTGACACTCAACAGGGTTGGCGTCGGGGGCCAGGTTCTTTTCCCAGCGCATGCGGGCGTAGTCCGTGACCAGAGACTCCCCCGGGACCTCTGGCACCCCCATGGCCCGGGCAAACTGGCTGGCACCCTCAGCTGTCAGGCATAAGTGGCTGGTCTGAAACACATCAACTGGGTTTAAGAAGACCGTAGCAACACTATGAGTGTCCTGAAAGGTAGTCTATCAAACGGGCACAGTGTGAATATCACAAATATGGAAAACTGCACAGTGGACAGTGTGACATTACTTGGATATTGATAAATAATCAATGAATATATTGATTATATATAGCTATCGCTGTTTATCATGACCTTCACCTTTACTATTGATCTCATGAGATCCGATTTTTGCCGTAACGTGTGTGCATTCTGTATGTGCCTAGATCCGTGTCTATTTGTTTCTTAAGCTACATAAGCATGGTACAAAGCACCTGTACCTTCTCCATGACCAGGCGGGCCAGCTGAATAGGGTTAGCTATGTTGCGCACGGCAGATACGGCACCGCTTGCCAGCGTTCTTCCATCCATCACGATGGCGTCCATCTCCACCTCTCCTTTAACATTCAGCACTGAGCCACAGCCTGCCGTGAGGTATGGTAAGTAGAGATTTGACATGAATGGGATGCATAAGATATTTAACATGGATACATTATCTAAGAGATATGACATGAATACAGTGTAAGACCCAAACTGTAATACTGACTGTGCCATCAGAAACAAAAGATTTACATGAAGATATTTGTATATGTAATGGAAGGTTTTGAGAATCTGTTTAGTACTGCACAGTAAAGTGTTCTCTATAGACTCTGTCATCAGTTGTCAGTACACAACATCACACAGGACACATTAAAAACCTTCTCCAGCCTTGCTCACTCCCTGCTCTGTTATTCTCCAATGTAGGCTACATCAATAGTTCAGATAACATAAAGGAATGCATGATCATTACCGCAGATAAACAAATGTTTTGACAGCTGTTCCATTCACGTTAAGTTTGTGCTTCAAGAGCATATTTGTGCAACATTGCTGCAATACTTTTAGGCCATAGCGTGAGCAGAGCATAGATACACATCTGCTTGGACAGGGTAGGAGCTATGGCTAAGGAGGACTTATGCATTACGTTTTCCTATAAGCATGCTAGTATGCAATCATAGGCTACTCAAAGCTACACATTGTGTTACATAACATATGCACTTATCCTAAAGGGGTGATGCATAGTTCCACTCCCCACAAAATCGATATGTTATAATGGCACCTCAAGTTAAACATTTAGAGTCAAAAGTAGTATAGGCTGGTCTTTAAACTGTATATTGGTTTTGCTGATGGGTTAGCAGCCAAACAATGTGAACACACACACACATGACCCATGTTATACGTGCTTGTGTTGATGTCCCTCCCTTTGTTCATGTGTCCTTCTGTGCTAGCCTGTTGTCTGTGTTTGAGTGTTGATCGGATTATAAATTAGGTTGGTGTTTGTGTTTAATTGGTTGTATGTGTGGGTATGGTCACTGCTGATTGGCTGGCCAGGTGGCAGCCATGTGTAAAGATTAGCAGTGGACCACACATATTTACCTCTTCCTGCTCAGCCACAAGTGATGTGTGTTTACGTGAGTTTTTGTTGTCCTAAGTTTCAGGTTTGTTCAATTTCGGATTATAAATTAGGTTGGTGTTTGTGTTTAATTGGTTGTATGTGTGGGTATGGTCACTGCTGATTGGCTGGCCAGGTGGCAGCCATGTGTAAAGATTAGCAGTGGACCACACATATTTACCTCTTCCTGCTCAGCCACAAGTGATGTGTGTTTACGTGAGTTTTTGTTGTCCTAAGTTTCAGGTTTGTTCAATTAATTGTTAAGGTGAAACTATACGATTTGTCCAACTGTCAAATTAGTCCTCCACAAAATATGGGGCAGTATATAATCAGAGTTGTGGTGTCCACCCCTTTTGTAAGAAACAAGGAAATGCACAGTCCCGCCCAAAGGTCTTTGTTCCCTCTTCCTCCCTCCCCCTAAACGCATCGCCCACTGACTATAGCGTGAAGCTTACTGTTTACAGTGAATTTGTGCTATGGTGTCGTCTTTCTCCTTGTAGTGATCTGGTAGGTTAGAGCCATGTTAGAATACGCCCTCTGGGTGGCGCTACTTATTCATCCTCTCATGTTGGACTGAAGGCAGACTCGAAGCTGCGGTATCGGCAGATATCGACACTGCAGTAATGGCAATCGCCTCTTGAGGTACAAAGTGGTATTATGAGATGATGTCATCCTAATTTGGGCATAGTCTCTCACCTGCGTTAAAGCTGGGGTTGTTTTCCAAATGGGTGACGGCCTCAACCACTGCGTCCATGCTCCAACCCCCCTGCAGCACAGCGTAGCCGGCCCGGGTCGCGGCGCGCACCCCTGCGCATGACATCTCTACCCGCTCTTTGGGGATATGTCCCGCACCCCCGTGGACGACCAGCACAGGCAACATGCCAATCAAACAGAGGGTAAGACTAAGGGGAAAAACAACAAGCATTAGAGGTCAGAGGTCAACCTTGTTTGATGGTCAGATCAATGTCTTAACTTTGACCTGGCATAACCGTGGCACCATTACTACATAGAGCTTTTGGATGAATACACTATATATAGTATCTACTTTTAGGTTTGCTGCCACCTAATGGTAAAATGAATCACTAACAACTAAGTGAAAAGATAACGATAGACGTCCCGTTGCTGATGGATGTTTTCTTTCCTTTATGTTCAAATCAAAAACTGTCAGAAAATAGCTGCTTCAAATAGCTACTATTGTCATTAAAAATAAGCAAAATTAGATGTTATCTCAGACATTGGTACTGATGTATACAAATGTATTGTATTCAAAAATACATTGGCGCATGATCTAATTTCAACCGCACATGATAATAATATTAAACAAGAAAATGCATTTCCTGCAAATAATGCGGTAACTGCTGTAGTATAAAAGTATCTTAAACATGTTAAATACAGCTTTATGGTTTCAGATGTATAGAAATGTTCAATCGATTTTAACCAAGTTCAAAACATTAAAGTCTGAGTGGAGTAAGCGTAACATTATAAATATGCAAACCATTTTAATAGTGTCAAACAGTTGGACAGAAGTTTAAGAGTTCAACAAATAGCTAAACTGAAGCGATCAAGTTTGAACCTAGGTCCAGTAGGGTTATGTAGTGTAGTAGGAATTTCACTTTGCAAGTTGAGGTAACGCGGCCTTCCAAGTGAAACCCCCCAGGGACGTTGGAGACGCACCTTCAAATAGACGCTCATTGGACGTCAAAGTGTTTGGTGGGGTGCAAACGTTTGTAGAGAATAATAAATAAAGTAAGACATCAATAATAAAACCTTAGAAGAACACACGCTGAGCTCAGCTGAGCAGCACTCACTTCTCGCCATTGGTGGCATGTTATGCTAACCCAGTCAAGTGAACGAGTTTGACTTTTGACCCGGGTCATGCACAACCGGAATTAACGTCATGCTATGCGGTGTGGTATATCTGCATAGGGCTACTTCTACCTTATTTAGCTCTTTTTTTTAATCTATATGCGTACTATCCACACTTTCTTCAAGCTAACGCGGTTTTACAGGAATAAGTAAAATCGTACCTTTTTGCTTCTTTCTTTCCTTCGTCTTGGTCAAGACTTAATTACTTCGCCTGCTCGTCTTCCTCGTCCTTTTTTTTCTTTCTGATTAGTCCATGTTTCTATACTGGAGGGCAGTGCTGCCGCCACCTAATGGCTCACTATTTAGACACACTAATCAATGATTGAGAGAAAATAAGTTAATGTTTTTGTCTTGTACGGCTCTTGGTGTAGAAAGATTGTTCTTCGAATCGAGAATGTAATTGAAATAATAAGAAATATATATGCTATGTATGTACGTGTATGTTTATGTATATATACATACATAAATATAGCCTATATCATTTTCTGATAATTTCTATGACCTTCAAGGTTATTACCTTGAAGAGCATTATCAATAAATTTTAAAAATGATAAAAAAGATATATAATACATTTTATGATCTTTATGATTTCATAAATGGCCGAACAATTAGACACTGACTGGTTGCATATGCAGTTTATCAACTGCTTAAAATGTGGACGACTATTCTGCCTCCTCAATTTGTCTTCCTCTGTTAAATTATCTGAGCTATGAAGCTGAACTGATATTTGAGCCAACAATTCCCTTTTAACACATTTCCCACACCAACCACTTCGTCATCTCCTTCCTGAAGAGCTGGTAACCAACCAATCCTCCATTTAACCCCTTCCTAGTTTTGATCATACTCCATATTTCAAATTGTATTTGTTGTAGGAAGTCCCCTCAAACCAAACCCAAGTTATCGTTAATAATAATATTGTATTACTTTCTCATAAATGTTTATATTATACCTTGTTATGTATCATAATATCCTAACCTCTTAACTACCTCCCATATCATCTGTAATTTAAATCTAGATGATAGTTTTGAGGTTTCTTGAGTATATCACTTTAAATGTTAATTGGAACAATGACATGAATTGTGTAATTGTTTGGGCAGTCTGCTCAGTGCGCTGACCAGGGTCCTGAAACACTTTAATGCCCTCTGTGCTGTAGACCTCCGCATGCTTATGTAGTCAAACCTGATAACCAGATGCATATGCATGTGGTTATCCTCATGGGTGCAGGTCCTGGGGGGGACGGAGGCAACGAGTCCACACCAACTCCAGAAAAACATGAAGTTGCCCCCCCCCCCCCCCCAATTTCAATTATTTCTAAATAAAGGATGTAATTGAAAATTACACTTTCTTCTTCTATTTATCCTGTTCAGTGGTCTGAGCCGTTTGTAAGCACAGATCATTTGATATACTGTACGTTGGTGATACTTTGTCCCCCCCAGAAAATACTCTGGAAAAACATTCCATGTTTGTGGTCCCCCCAAGTTGTAATGAGATCTGCACCCTTGGATATACTACTTTGATTTTAATGGGTTCCATTTTGAACTTTTTTATTATACTAAACATTTGAGATGGCAACAGTGAGGTAGAACAATAATGAAATCAAATGAGGGGATGCACACAAAGATTCATCAAGTTTGGACTGTGATGTCCGTGTAGTCTGATGCAATGCCCTGCTTTTACAGGTTTAGCTCCCTCACTTCATTTACATTCAGCTTTAGGTTGAGAGGTTTTGAGTTACATCGCATATCCGATCTACCAAAACGCAATTTCCATTCTCTGATACGTTCTATAAGCTGTGTACATCAGTTAAAAGTCCCTGAAGTGATAAGAATATGAACATGACAAGAATAACAACAATGAAGACGAAAAGAATAAATATGAAAAAGAAATTATGACGATGAATTTGACAAAGCAACTGTGAAGGGTGTGTGGGTGATGGCTGGTTTAAGCAGCCTCACCTGGCCTGAGTCAGACTGATTGGACTCTGGGGCTGGGTGAGGCTGCACACCTGTTGCACATTGAGCAATCAATGTGCAACAGGTTAAACCAGCCATCACCACACACACACTGGGAGATCTCCTGCATGGCAGTATGGTACACCTCCTGCTCGGCAGTATGATACACCTCCTGCTCGGCAGTATGGTACACCTCCTGCTCGGCAGTATGGTACACCTCCTGCTCGGCAGTATGGTACACCTCCTGCTCTGTATCACTGTCATCTCAACCTTTGCAGTAAACCGGTTTTATCATCCCCACCCTGTGTCCAGGATTCGGAGGAGCCTTGAAAAGCCACCCGGGTGGAGTGTGGCAGCCACCTAGCTGGCGTGTAGCACTAACATTGCTACAGCAACATAACGGAAACGGTTATTCCTCGGTGGAAGTCCCTCCCTCAGCCGCCACCAAACCCATGTAACTGAAACGGTTATTGCTCCTTCCGGAAGCCTGCTCAGAAATCATGCCCTCTCTCACCAATATACGCACATTTT
The DNA here is from genome assembly GCA_026745465.1 of Lota lota. Lineage (NCBI taxonomy): Eukaryota > Metazoa > Chordata > Actinopteri > Gadiformes > Lotidae > Lota > Lota lota. The sequence continues at coordinate 6,597,213 of JACYXH010000802.1, read as the reverse complement.
AAGGACCCCATTCCAGACATTAGTTGAGAACGCTTGTGAATGAGGTTATTGCGGATTTGTGGTTGCAGTCAGCCATTGGTCCATCGAGCTGCCAAGATGACCAATCCCAACCTAACCCAATCACTGGTGAAGCACCACCACTGACTTGTGATTGGCCAGTCCAAACTTTTAGGGTCTACCTCCAGGCTCTCTTGTACAATTTAAGTGGTACGATAGACTGGGAATCTAGGCTACTAGCGGATCAATGTGTGATGGTATCTTATAAGCACCATGGACAGCGTCCGTCGGCATGGCACAATCATTAACGGAGCACATGGCCTAATTGGCCTTTTGCATGCATGCAAGTTTGACCTGTATTAGCAAATAGCAAAGTTGATGAAATTCCCTTGGAAAATATTTGGTTTGGTTAAAAAAAAAATCTACTATTAATGGTGTGAGTGCATGCGTGCGTGCGTTTGAGCGTGCATGCATGCGTGTGTGTTATGTACTCTGGTTCTACTGGGGATGACGGATTACCTTGGTATTGACAGATTTTTCACTAATGTATTAAAATATTAATTACATGATGTTACATGGTGATAAATTGCTTGTGACACAGTAATTACTTATATAATATTATAAACGGATTACTTATAAAATCTATAACACATGCATGTATTCACCTAGGGATGGCGCTGTTTTACATGCTACCCGGCATGTTTTTGAACCAAGGCACTTTTGGCTTCACAAAGGAAATCATCGTTGTGGTGATCATTTAACCTTAAATAAACATATGCTTTCATGTGATATGCATGGTATTTTTTTCCTCATTCTTGGATTAAGCACTGCTCCACCTGTGGAACTACTGTAACACTGTATGCTTCACCTGTGGAACCACTGTGCAACAGTGGAAAAATACTAATATACCACTCTGGTAAAATGAGAAGTCTTATAATATAATTTTGACTAGTCAGAATTGAATTTTAGATATCTAGAATTCAATTAATGATATCTGTAATGCAAGAACAATTGTAGATATCTACAATTAACATCTCCACTAGTAATTGAATTGTAGATATCTACAATTGTTTCCACTAGTGAGAATTGAATTGTTGATTTCAAGAATGAACATTTTGATTAGTGAGAATTGAGTTGTAGATATCATTAATTAGAATTGCAACTAGTCAAAATTACATTATGGATATGTTGACTTGGAATTGTAACTAGTCAAAATTGAATTATAGATATCTGTAATTGAGTTTGAATGGAAGTCAATGGTAAAAGTTGACTAGTTGTAATTAAGTTACAAATATCTACAATTGATATTTCCACTACTAAGAAATTAGAATTTTACATTATGGATATGTTGACTTGGAATTATAACTAGTCAAAAAGGAATTGTTGATATCTACAATTGCTATTAGCACTACTGATTAAATGTGAAAAGGGCTTGCCATAGTAATTGCATTTCCACTAGTTACAATCCTTTTTCAACATATGGAAATTCAATTGTAGATATCTGTTATCGTCATTAAAAAGGAATTATCTATAATTAAATTAAAGATATCTGTAAATCAGTTTCGACTAGTCGAAATGTAATTTCTACATGTGAAAATATAATTGTAACATATCAAAATTGTTTTACAGATATCTTAAATTAACATTTGAACTAGTCAAAACAACATTTTGACATGTCGAAATGTCATTTCCACTAGTGAAAACTAAATTGCTACCAGTCAGCCCAACTGATTCAATGTTAAAAGGGCGCGCCACACAGGTCGACCAAGCTGCGTCATAGGATAGCGCGGCAGTTCTCTTTTCAAAATAAAAGTGTTTATTTTGGACGTTCAAATATCTAATAATAAAACATAATACTACATGTTTAATAGATGAATATCATATTAATAATACATGAATAGTTCACAAATGTAATATAGTATAATACAAAGTACCATATAGGGCTGTATGTATATATTCCTTCTATATTGCTTATTCTCTAGGCCTATAGCTTTTTCTGTTGTATTTCAGCTGGCGCTCCCACGAGATGTATATATACAAACACACACAACACCTTCCCCCGGGGAGCAAGACAAGATGGAGAGGAGGTGTGTGTGTGTGTGTGTGTGTGTGTGTGTGTGTGTGTGTGTGTGTGTGTGTGTGTGTGTGTGTGTGTGTGTGTGTGTGTGTGTGTGTGTGTGTGTGTGTGTGTGTGTGTGTGTGTGTGTTGAATGGTGCATGAGAACTGGTGAACGAGTTGAGCGCAGAGGAGGAGGAGGAACGAGAGAGGGAAGCGAGGAAGTAAAGGAAAAGAGGGGACTCACACGTCACTCTTTTACACGCAATGATTGGTGGGTGAGATGAGAGCGGAAGGATGAGGAGAGAAGGCGTGCTGTGAGTGTGCGCGCGCGCGCTCTTCTTTACGGCGAGTGTGAGAGCCCCCCATTCTCAAATGAGAGAGCTGCGCGTTCCCGCCACGGAGAGATGCACGCGCTGGAGGGGCTGCGGTCCCATTGACGGTTCCATCTCCCTGACAGCGGCAGAATCATCATCAGCAGCAGCAGTAGCGGCAGCAGCAGCGCTGGGAAACAAGGAGCCGCCGCCTCGCCCCGCGGCAACACACAGCCCCCACCGGCCACACACTAGACCCCGCGGCCGCTTCGGGCATCGTCTCGCTCTCCCAGAGCCCGAAGGAAACGACGAGCATCCCGCGTGCCATCTGTCCACCGGAGACATGGGCTCCCCGTAACTGGAGGAGGCGGTGGTGGAGAGGAGAGAGCGGGCGGGTGGGGGGTGGGTGGGTGGGGGGGGGAGAGAAGATAGCTGAGCAGCGCGAGGGACCAAGAGAGGGAGAGGAAGGTGTTGAACGAGGCAACCAGGAAGCACCAAGGAGCGCTCACGCGAGCGCCATGGGAGCCGTGCGTCTCTTACTCCAGCCGACGCTGCATCCGTGGGCCATGTCGTGATCGGTGGGCTCCTGTCCGCCAGCCAGCGGGGCATTTCTGTCCGTGATCCGAGGCGCCGTGGAGGAGGAGGAGGAGGAGTGGGTTAGGAGAACATGTCCGCCTCGGTGGGCCCTCGGGGCGGCCCGCGCCCACCCGTCGCGCCGGCCATCCCCGAACCGGACCTGAGCCATTTGACGGAGGAGGAGAGGAAGATCATCATGGCTGTGCTCGCGAGGCAACGGGAGGAGGAGGCTAAGGAGGAGGCCATGCTAAAGTAAGAGAGATATAATGAATGTGTGTGTGTAAAAAAAAAATAAAGAGAGAGAGAGAGAGAGAGAGAGAGAGAGAGAGAGAGAGAGATTCTGGAGAAAGAGTTGCTAGTAATACACATCTGCCTGTCCATCCCAGCCTCCAACGTGTGTGTCCACCTATGCTGCAGGTGGAGCGGACTGTGGTGCCTAGATTGTTGTTGCCTGTAATCAACTGACCACTACCATTTACGTTGAAACTTATCTCTGACGTAAGCAAAGATATCGGGTGTCCCACCTGTTTTAAAATAGAGAGAGAGAGAGAGCGAGAGAGCGTGTGAGAGAGAAAGAGAGAGAGAGAGAGGTGGGAGGGGGGTAGAGAGAAAGAGAGACTCAATGACTGTTGTTGGGTCAGCGACTTCACAGGTGTAACTTGGTTAGGAGGGAGAGCGGGTAGGAAGGGGTGTGTCAGGCAGCAGCCAGCGTCACATTCCACTGTTTGCGTACGTCCGGACAACTCATTTCTTCTTTTCTTTTATGAAAAAACGAGAGCACCCTATTTATTTATTTTTGTTGCGTGGAACCACCACACCCATTAGAATAATCAGGGATTCACACCTAAAAGTCGTGATCAGACATACGCACAGTTACTAATAATAACTACACAGGCTTATGCGTCTGAGTCAAGCCAAGCGTCAGGCGAATGCGGTAAATGTTATTTGTTCCCATTTTCGTTACCCTGCCTTCACGGACGCGGTATACGAGAGCTGTATGCCTATATCATTTTTGCGTCATCAGTGAGCCCAGTCTTTCTCACACACACACACACACACACACACACACACACACACACACACACACACACACACACACACACACACACACACACACACACACACACACACACACACACACACACACACACACACACACACACACACAGAGACAGACTGAGAGTAGTGGGCTATGACTGCACCCTTCCTACTGCCTGCATCTGTGCCCGATCTCCACCGTGGTAGGCCAATACTACATCCACCTCAACAGCTGTTTGCGTGTCCACAGCTCTAGGGGTGCGGTTGAGAAGCTCACAGCCTTATGTTATGTAGGCCAAATGCTCATGCATAGTCGTCTGTACGAGCTCTCCCTCCCGCACACAGACATAGAGGCTGCTATAGATCGACTAAGCCGAATAGGAGGGAATGATAGTGCCAAATGCCAACGTTTTTTTTTTACTTAATAAAGAGAACCTGCTGTGAATATCCCCATCAACAATCCCGCATCACCATCACCATCATCATCGTCACACATTTGTGTAGTATGTGCAAGTGTATGGGGAGTGTTCGACGATCTTTCACGATTTTTAGTCGTGAGCGAGTTTTCTTTTCATTTTTTTTTCTCAGTATAGGGCCGAATCACACAACACGGAAGCCTGCTTGCCTGTAATAGCGAGTAAGAATTACGCCAATGGGTCGTGTGTGTGTGTGTGTGTGTGTGTGTGTGTATGTGCGCGTGCGCGTGTGTGTTTTCTTTCCCTCTCCCCACGTTTTCGGATGGTGGAGCGAGAGATAGACGGAGGCACCTTACGCCGAGCGCTCCCCAGCCTGTGCGTCCGCGTTCTATTTTAAGCCCTCCTGCGCTGGAGTGTTCGGCCAGCGCTAGGACGGAAGATCGATTCATCGCATCGAAAGAAGGAAATGCCCAATACATTTTCCAGCCTAAGTGGCTATGGATCATTTGTGGTAATATACAAGAAGGAGGGCTATGATTCAGTCATGTCAACTGCTTCCACTGCACATATGTCACCCACATTGCCTTATTGGCTGAACTGTACATGTCGGTCAGAGCCAGACACGCTATTGCAATGCAGTGAGGATATTATTATTTTTTAGTCCCGGGGATATCTTGGTAAAGCCTGCACTATTGCAGTCGTAGCCTACACGTGTGGTTAGTGTACATGTGTAGTTCATGCTGTTTGAAAAATAGGAGATAATCGACATTGTAATGTGGCTGTAGAGTAGTTTTCACCTCTGTATGGCTATATAGCTGCCATCACGTTAGTTAGCCGATGAAGGATTAGGATTGTGGGACCACAGAGGTTACAGGAATGTACCTGGTTTAAGCAACTGCACCGCCACACCATCTTTGATGAACTGTTTCAAATATGTAAACAATTGGGGCCTAAATAGCTACATTTGCACATGAGAAAGCTTTGCTACAATGTTGATGTGAGTGTGTGTGTGCACGCGTGTGTTTGTGTATTTGCTCATTACCACGCACTGCATGTTATTAAGATAATTTCTATGAACCCATTGTATTTGCTTTGACCAATCAAGCTGTGCTGCATACTTTTCAGTTCAGATAGGTTGAGGTAAATCCTGTTAGCAAGACGCTGTAGCAGTGAGTGGGAGCAGTCTGTTGGTTTCTGAGAATGTTCACATGCTAATGGTGTGGAGAGGTGAGAATGTGACAGCTGACCGTTGGGCCGATGCATACATTGCTTCAGTCTGCCCGTGGAACAACCGCAACATGCTAGTTGTGAGCTGTATGTTTCATAACGGCTGCAACATCTTAGTCAGGAGGATTCGATCATCATTCAACAAGTCTGCAAGTACAGGTCAGTTGTTTTGATGCCGATGACCGTTGCACTTCCGATCTGAAACAAAAACGAATGACTTTTGAATCTATTTGTGACTTCATACTGTACACCAAATGAATGGTTGATGATCTGTTTGCTTGTACTTCACTTCATTTTAGAAAAAACAATGGCAGAATGCCTATTAAAAGAGTACAGCGTCCTCCAAAGCCCTCCACAACATCCCGTATCTAATTCAAACCAAAAGTTATTTGGGATCCAGCAGTCATACTATGCAAATGCAGAACTTCTGCGGGGAGACGGCGTCCGGCCGGGCCGGAAACCAAAAACTCAAAAGGGGTGGAGTTGCGCCTTGTTTCCTGTTTCATTAAGAAGACAATCTACCAAAGAGAAACTTGTGAGTGGATAATGCTTTCAAATGGGGATGTTAATGCCTTTCATTCTACAATGGCCAGGCTACACAGTGTTTAATTGAAACCTTTACAGAAAAATGTTGAATTTGGGTGTGCTCAAATATTATTTTAGCTTGTCTTCCCACCGGGAAAGGTTTGTTGGTGTGCTGGCCGAGTTTCTGTTTGGCGTTAGCCAATTACACGCTTACAGATTCCTGCTTCCAGCAACATAATTGGTCAAAAAACGAATATGAAGCGAAAGAAAGCGAAAGGCCCATCCACCCAGATATTAGATCGTCTTTATGAGACTAAGCAAACACATGTTATTTGAGCCTATTCCGATACAAGTTTTGGCATTGAAAACAAAAATGGCGAAATTAGATGCATGAACATTCCTGTCACATTTGGCCGTCATATTAAGCCATGATGACCAAATATTCTGTTTTGGATTCTCTGTCTCTTTATCTCTCTCTGTCTCACACACACACACACACACACACACACACACACACACACACACACACACACACACACACACACACACACACACACACTTCATATCTTTCAACGTCTCTTATAGTTTTTCCATTCTCTCTGTCTCTGTCTCTCTGTGGATGTGTGAGTGAGTTGGGACATTTAAAACAAACCAGTTGATGCATAGGACATCATGCCATTCTCTTCTAACCACCTCTCTTCAGTTTTCCACAAACTGTTCTTTACAACAAATCACACACATTTAAAGAAGATGGATTAACCATGGTAGCGCTAACCCTGGATGAGATATGGATTGGATCAGGTGCGAACCACTCCTCAAAGTTTATTTTGGGTTTTTGATTATGACCCAAATAATCAAAATCCTTCAGCTCCCTTCTGTCACACAGGGAATCGTTTCCGTTAAAGCAGAATGTTGTAAAATGTGGTCTTGTGCAAAGGACTATAAAATTCAGGCCGATCATCCATAGTGAATCAAAAGAGAGAACTGTAACATCCTGTCTCAATACACTCGTTTCAAAGAGCAGAACCCAGGGGGTTTCAGAAAACGTACATTTAGATGCCAATATTATGTCACGCTTATGTTTTTAATGATGAATTGTGATCCACCAACTGATTGTAGCCGAGCCGCACACTGTTCTCGTGCTAATCTGCTACAATTGACTAAGCACAGTATATGTTCTCTCTCTCCTGAATGAGAATGTGAAAGACAGTGGATAAAAGACACTGTGAAACACTATCCCTATACATAAGCTTGGTTTAGCACGCAACAAGGCACTAACGGTGTAGCTTTGTGTATCTCTTTGTGTTCCAGCGAAGAGAAGCCGATCCAAGCTAGAACAGTCAACCTGGTGGGACAGAAGAGGCCGCTGCAGCAAAACGATGTCAGGTGAGCGAAGTCTTCCTTCTTTTGCTACACTCACCCTGGATTCCACCACATCTCAACACCACCGGAGCACAACACAGTCTGTGGGATGGGAGACAAAGTACAACAATCGCAACAATGGCTTTGGGGTCTTTAAAACACAATCCTAAATCAAAGGCTGCTGACCGGCTGACCAACTGAGGTAGTCTCCGTACCACTGCAGAGAGCCCTATCCCAGTTGCTGAATTAAAAAATAAATAAATAAAAAGGTGATGCTTGACTTGAAAAAATATACAATCCACTAGTTCACTACTTTAGATCCCATCTGGTAGAGGATAATGGAGGAATAATAATCCCTCGCTGATGAACACGGTTCAACAAGCGAGTCGCTCTCCAACTGCTATACATACCGAAGCTTGAGTCATAGCTTTGCTATGAACGCTGGGTAATACACAAACACATCCTATGTATTTCATCCATGTCTGGCCTATTTTAAGATGCAACTATACGCATGCACGCACATGCATTGAAATAAACCCCCACACACTAACAAGGATGTATTATGTACACGCCACACCAGACCACACACATGGCATACGCACGCACGCACGCACGCACGGACGCACGCACACACAATCATGGAAGTGCCTGCTGTGCTTGCCTATGCATACCCGGTGTCTTGGGTGTTCGCAGCGGAGATGGACGGGCGGTCCACCCTGAAGTCCTGGTCTGCGGTGCTATGTTGAGTCACTATACAGACAGGCAGACAGCAGTGTCCTCCTCCTCCTCCTCAGTCACATGTGGCCCCTCGGTGTGTCTCGCACACATTTAGCTCCGCTCTCCTGCCAAGCTCTCGCGTCGGTTTTGGAATCACCTCCGGTGTTATTCTTTGACGTGTTTGCGAATTTGCGTCGAATTGAATGCTACTGCTTCGGAACGCTATGTATACGCAGGGATGTGCGTCATCAAGGTTCGGGAGCGTCGCTGGGTCTTGTGAGGAGGAACAGTTTCTAGTTGTGTCATGAACGCTCGCGGTCGGCGTCCCACCTTCTTGGCATTAGCATCGTATGTTGGCGTGGATGTTGTAGTGCTGTTACATAATGATGACAGAAGGAGAGCGTACAGGTTGCGTTGTTGCTTTGGTATCTAGGTGTGAAGAGGACGTGGCATGATGGTTTCCTCTATAATACTTTTAGCCAATGCTTTGTCCAGACAACCTATTAGATTAGACATTTGTTGACAATAAATCTATCACTGTCATTGTAGTTTATTTATGTACATACAGTTAAAGAATATAGGCAATCTTTTTGTATAAAGATTTAGACTGCAATCTAGTGGTTCTGAAACGTGTGTCAAAATCAATTTCCAAAGAATATACAATCCTTAGCTCGGCAAGTTTTGTTGTTCTCCAAATGTTATCATAAGTGCTCTTTCATTGAAAATATGACATTGTGAGTAAACTAATGCTGGATAGCTATTCATTTTGATTCAATATGATTATATGTAAATGTTGAACTTTGTCTCTTTGCATTTCCTGTGTGTCTCACTCTATTGGGGTAGATTCAACCCGGTGGCTCAGCAGTCAGCTGTCTGTATCTGCTGTCCCTCGTGAAGTTAACTTTTACGGATTATATCCCAAAGCTGTTGCTTACCAACGGCAGGATCCGTTCAGAGTTGGAAACTAACTTTGTTCTCTGGTTCCTCCATCTGTCTCTGTGGATGTGAGCGTTTGCTATATCCTGTAACTGGCTGGCTTGTTGGCTTCTTGATATTTACGCTTCGCCTCTTGATGTGTGTTTCTGGGTTTGCACTGGTCAAGGTCTTTATGTTTTTGCTTCAAATTGATCAAAGGGAGAAGCTCTTTCATTTACTGTCCTTCTAATATTTGTAGTTTTGAATATGCTTCATTTTGTGTGTGTGTGTGTGTGTGGTGTGTGTGTTAGTGTGTTAGACATGTTTCCATGAAATTAAATCCCTCTCTGTAGCCCTATTCATGACGACATAAGAACCTTTCCAATCAAATTCCCTCGGATCGATTCCCGGTGTCTGCCGCACTGTTGGTATTCTAGATTGGTTTCCTTTTTACACAAACCACTGCATTGAGTGATGTAATGTCTATAATAATTGAATGTCGTCAAAGGGGCTCTTATTGTGAAACTCCACAAACCCAGTGCATCTGGGTGCATTCTACATTATATATTCACAGCAAACACTGTATGAAAAATCCCTTTGCGACTTAAATGGAGATATACCTCAAGGTGAGTATGTTTACATGTTGCATCGCCAAGTGTGATTGGCCAGGTGTCCCCTGATAACAGGGTGCCATGGCGACAGCCTAGCAACACTGTAGTAACCTCAGGGAGCTTTGGGATTGGCCAGAAGTCACTTCCTTACTTCCTTCTGGGTCTGGCTGTTATCCTGGTCTTCCCATGAGCCTCTCTGCTCCACAGGGGACTGCAGGGATAACTCTAGTTACATGTCTGTGCTAGAAATAGCGCTATAGACTAATAGACTAAATACATCATTATCATTATAAAAGACACACCATTAATACTGATTATTTGCCTTTGTTTGTATTTGTACTGTCAGTTAGAATGGTAATTGACCTTGTGTGTCGTCATAAGACATATGACGAGACACTTGGCATGCAATGTTAAATGTCAAATGCAAACACACATGATTAAATATTATTTTTATAAAAAATAGCTTATTTGAAAACATCCACCTCAAAAGGTTGTGTTGTATTTTGCGTGATAAATAGGTTATCAATTATTATACATAATTTCATTCATAATCATATTTATTATAAATCAATTATGATTATTTTTCACAGAGCAGTAAGCATTAGGCCGAGATGAAAGAGATATAAAGAGAGACACAGAGAGAGACTGAGAGATAAGGTAGGGCACATAAACCTTGTAAATCAAAGTTGACTTTCTAAAAATAGATTTTAATAAATGTATTTATGGTCACATTAAAACTGTACCTTTTTGTCTCCGACCTCATAGGATCTTTCTTGGAAGGATAAAAAAAAAAAAACTTGCTCAAATCACATCACCCCCCACCCCCTCACTTTTTCAGTTTGAACCGACAATAATTACACGCAACTCACGAGGGTATAGGAAAAGGACATACCGAGCCTTGCATAACCTGTTATTTAATGCGTTGCATCTACAGACAGCTGAATCGCCACTGTTTTGGACTGCGGCCTGCGCCGTGGACAACAGTGCTTGTGTTGTGCACCGTAAGCGCTCCACACACGTTACTATTTGTGCATTAATGTGAGCTTGTTTGCAAGCTACTCAGCAGTGGCCCCAAATGAGTCCAAGAAATAGCAATCGTGTCTGTCAGTGTGTGTGTGTGTGCGTCCGTGCATGCGTGTGTACATGTGTGTACATGCCGATGTCTGTGTGCATGTGTACATGTATGATGTGGCATGTGCCTATGTAAGTGTTGTACACACAGGCTGTATGCGATACATACAGCATAGAGTTGTGTACCGTGTGTGTGTGAATGCATGTGTACCGGTATTTGTGCATGTGTGTATATATATATATGTGTGTATGTGTGTGTGTGTGTAGTTTGTGCATGCATGTGCAATGCCCACCCCTCCTGGAGATATCTGCCTGGCTGTGTATGGCGTTGCCAGGCCATATGGAGCTCTGTCTGGGGAACACACTACCCACTTAGCTTTGCTGTTGGCTCTGGTGCTCTCTCCATCTGTCTCCCTTCTCTCTTATGTCTCTCTCTCTCTCGCTCTCTCTCTACCTCGCTCTCTCCCCTGTTTATTTAATTTTTCCACCCTTATCTTCTCATAACGTAATATAGATATAGACTTTCTTCGATCTCACTGTAATTACCAGCAACTTAAAAAATAACCCCCCAAAACTACTTACTTTCCCGCACAAACTATTTTTGCTGGTTGTTGTCCTTTCCATTCAGCGAAATATTCTCCCACCATGTATTGTTTATGTTAGATCTATAGCGGGTACTGTGACTGTACTGTAGCTGACCACGGCTGCTAAACAGATATATAATGGATAAAAGACATATCTTACCCCATTGAGGTATACAAACATCTTTATCCTTCACACATATTTGACACTTCCCTGTCAAATATAATGAAAGATAGTACTTTATTTTCTATCCAGCTTCTCCCTCCATGTATCTGCATTCGAAGTAAATGTAATTCCTTCAGGTCCCACCACTGTGGTTTCCATTATTATTACAACAGATTGAACTAAAGGAATCTCCATTTTGACTGCAATAGCCTTTATCGGAAATACTTTGAGAAACACAGTGCAGATTCCTCTGCTCCTCCTGCTAAAGCTATGCTATATGTAGCTCCTTCTAATTCTAGCTATTTGCTAGCTCTTCCACTGCATCCTACCATCTACTTACTGGCTACTAAATCTTTTACTGAAACAGTGCCAAACAATAAGAGTAGATGTCAGCATATTGGCTTGGATGGTTGGTTTCTTTTTGCCTTTTATCATTAAATAATGCCATCCCACCTCACAGCTATCTATCTATCCATCTGTCCACCATTTATCATCTATCATCTATTGTCCATCTGTCCATCATAGTACCAGCAATAATCATAATACAAATATCTATCTATACAACATTCAACATGACATACCCTAAACATTTTCCTCCTGGCTAATATCATCACAAATACATAGATAGGAGTTCACATGCACACACTATGCATGTGCATGTGAACTCCCATCAAACTTGCTGGTGACACCTCTAAAGCTATAGGGAATCTGGGGGGGGGGGGGGGGGGGAGTCCAGTAGAAAGAGAGAGAGAGAAAGAAAGAGGGAGAGATAGAGAAAGAGAGACGTACTAAAAGAAAAGGAGCAAGAGAAAGAGAGCAAGAGACAGAGAGAGCGAAAGGGAGGGTGGGGGTGAAGCAAGAGAGTGCTTCACTTCTTTAGGCTCTGAGTTGATTTCCTCTCCACCACTTGGCCAACACCTTATTTGATTCATGTGTTGTTTCTTTTCTTTTTTTTTCTTTTTGTAATATCGATTAAGGAAGTGGACAAGTGACTCATACTGTTGGAGTCTGAGTCACAAGAGGGAAAGCCGGGGATACGGTATGCAGGCCAGTGCCAGGAAGCCTTATAGCTCTGCAAATTTCTCCAGATGACACGTGGGGACACCATAATGCATGTAATAAAGAAGGCATTGTTTCAACTTAAAATGTGTTAACATGTGTCCTCGATGCAAAGGGCGATCAGAGCATCACTTTCGTGATATGACATATTTAAAAGTAAAACCAGATAAAAATATAAACACTTTGATGGGTTTGTTAAAAAAACCTCAGTCTGGCTTTACATGACGGGGTGGTGAAATTTAAGTCGTCCATCCCAGACCACTTCAATGTCATCAGAAAAACTACAAACTAACAGTTTTTCTTTAAAAATACTAGGAATTGGTGAATAATATGACTAACAAGGTTGATTTCGTGTCTCAATCTTTAACATTCTAAGTGTAGGGAGCTTAAATTAGATAAATGTTGAAGAATCATTTTGGTTGATTAAGATTACAGAGGACATGGTTGTTGTATGTTTTGGTTGGTGAATTAGATGGATTATATTGGGAGGATATATTGTCATTGTTTACATTTGGTTAGCTTTCCATGAGGATGTAGGTTCATTCTTTTTTTTTACGGAGAACTGAACGTGTATGTATGCGTGAGTGTAACACACCGGTGCATTCAGAGCTCCAAGAGGAAATCAGTAGATGGGGCGGCCATAGCAGGTCGACGAAGGTGCAAATAATTTTATAGGGCACACTATTTACATGTGATAAAAACGGAGAAATATCATTGCAGAAAATAAAAATAAAATGAAAGAAGACAAAAGTATAGTGCTTCACTCCAGCTCTCATATACAATTTCTAACAAGTTTTTGAATGCAACATTTGATCTAATAATAGTCGTCAACATCAACAAATACAACATAACTCCAACATAAGTTATTTACATACTGGGTGTATGACCTCAGGTTGACCCCTCCAGTTGTGGTGCTGCCTGGTTTGAATTAAAACATAACCCGTTTGGGCTATCTCGGCCAGCAAGGATGTTAGCTTGTAGCTAAACATTCCTTAACATCTTATCTCTTGACAAAGAAAGACGAACAAACAAAGCAAATACAAATATTAATTCCTTAACGTTGCGTAGTGAGGTAGACAATGCAATGGATATTTCTACTTGGCACCTTTTGAAGTTTGTCTCTCCTTGAGGAGGGCAGAGCACACAGCTAGCGTAGCCGTGCGCTCACCGCGCTCGTTAGTGCCGCATGGCTTAATTATGGGACCCTTTATGCTAATGTTGTTTCCCCCGCTGTGAATCACGCACCATTTGTTTTTAAACACACACAAGCATGCATGCACAGACGAACAGTGCAGGGGGACACACACACACTCACACACCTACACCTACAAGCGCACACCCGCACACGCCAATACACACATTCAATACCTTCGCTTAATGCATGTACACAAATAGATCCCTAACAATCCCACAAAGGTTTCGTTTTGTGTGTTCCTTTTTTATCATGAGAAAAACAGACTTTTAACGCGATGTGTTTGTGTGGCCAGGAAAGTAAGATTTGGCAGCTGCTTAGTTTAACCTTGCTGTGTGTGAATATAGATGATTTACTGCGTTTCCGTAATGAGCTCGCTATCCCTCCCTAGTTCTTATATCTCTCTTATCTCTTTCCTCACTATTCTCTCTCTCTCTCTCTCTCTGTCTCTGTCTCTGTCTCTGTCTGTCTCTGTCTCTGTCTCTGTCTCTGTCTCTGTCTCTGTCTCTCTCTCTCTCTCTCTCTCTCTCTCTCTCTCTCTCTCTCTCTGAAGTGTGAGAGAGGCAATTTAGCATAGCGTTGTACAGTAGCGGACTTTAAGGTTACTGGATACGTTATTATTTCATCGCTTCTGTCTTCCATTATTATGTCATAGAGATACAAGGGTTAGTGCTGCAGAGAATGTTGAGCTGTTTTTTTGACATAAGTTCTTGCTAATATTTAGATTCAATCCATCAGTTCCCAAGACGTCACCATGTTATTACAAAGCTGCTCTATAAAAAAAAAAAAAATCAATAACCACATGAGACAATTACGAGGAGGAAGGAAGTGGGGAGAAGGAGGAGCGGTGAGGAGCAAGTGGTTGGGGGGGGAGGGTCACAGTGAAAGCTGTGAACCAGGAAGCAAACCCTGCTGAGTGTGAGCAGCAGGTGACCTCTCGGTGACCTTTGGCCACAGCAGCTTGTCCTGCTCCCAGCAAGAGCAATGATGAGGCGTGTCTGGAAGGAAGAATATAATCCAGCATGATTCTTTTTGGGGAAAGAGGGGTGTGTGTTTATGTGTGTGTGTGTGATGAAGTGTGCTCACTTGGTATATATGTGTAAGGGGAGGGGGAGGTGGTCCCAGAGGGTCATCATTGAGTGTCTTACAGCTTCACTTCATGGTGTGTTTTATGGCTTATAGTGCATTTGCTGTCAGTCCTTTGCCTCCGCTGTTGGGATTTGTCGTTTTTATTCACATGGTCGAATGGGGAGGAGGAGGTGGCACTCAGGACTCCGTCCTGTCTGTAAGGACGACGGATGCCGTTCACTGTCCTGTGTCGCTCGCGTTCGCTCTGAAGCTTGTTGCTCTTTGTATTGCATAACTGGGTTGTTATTGTTTATTTGTAGTTGTTTTGTTAAATTAAAATTTCTGCAAACTCATCACACTTTATCAATCCAATTTAGATTGACAGGGATAGTCCTTATTCTTAGTGTTTCAAAATAAAAGTATTTAGTTTAAAGGCATTCAAATATATTTTGTTTATTATTCTAAACTGTGTTGGTTTGCAGTGTAATTTATATTGTATGGTCATTCCATGTCTGTATGAACTATCAAAACACACAATGACAATACAACATTTAACAAATCAGAAAGAACCAATCAGTGTTCCTCAATTATTCTTCATATCATCTCTCACCATGCAGCGTCAGTGATTTATGCATTTTTGTGAAACACTACCTTAGTGCCAGGTAAACATTTTCTTCAATGTGTTACCCCAGTTATTTTATTGTTATACTCACACATGTATGCATCTATTTATGTATTGTAATTAATATTTACGTCAAACAAATTGACTCACTCACTCACTCACCCCCTTCCCTATCGGATCAGAAACATAGTTTGTAAGAGTGCCGTGTGTCTCTGTGAAGCAATATAAAACAAAACAGCACAGGCAACAATGGAGGAACTCAAGCCTGTAAAAATAGCACTGAAAAACTGGCACAGTGCTAAACAAAAATTCACATGAATACCATCTCTGTATTTCTCACTGTCTCTCTTTCTTTCTTTTTATCTCTCGCTCTCATGTCACCCTCCACATCCCATACTCCCTGGATATTTTTTTTCTTTTACTATTATCAACTTAATTTACATCGCAAATGTCTTGCCTAACAACATGCCTTGCACATATAAGATCAGATGTACTGGCCAGTAATAAAAAAAAAAAAAAGATACATTCATAATATCGTAATAATTATCATCGCAATCATCATAACCATAATCTCACAAATCAAACTTTAGATTATTATCTGAAGTATGATGCCAGACGTGCTCAAATCTTGGTGAATTGGCAACCAGCAACATGATTGGTTGAACGTTTCTGGTTGAAAGATTCTGTAGGCCTAAAGAGTAATTTGCGAACACAAACCCGTCCTGCAGTAGTCAACTGTAAGAAGGGGTCTTCATCCACTCACGCAAATGAGTTTCTCCTCGGTAGAATGTCTCTGTAACTCCGCTCCTATTAACGGTCGGTTTCCGGCCCAGGCTCTGCGCAGTCTCCCTTCAGAACTTCTGCTATAACATGGAAGGGCTGCTGCATCCGACATGATCATAATCATAATAATAAATTCCGTTTTGTGCTTTTCTACACACTGAAAGATACTTTCCCCCCCTAAACTCCACCCAGTCATGCTCCATATACACTTCAACATTCATTTAGATACTTGAACCGGTCCCTGTATTGTTTTGATGGACCCGTCCTATCTGCGTGTGTGTCTCACAGGGGCATCCAGCAGCAGCTGACCAGCTACAGGGAGACGGTGGTCCGGCAGGCGACGGTGGCGGCGGGGGCTGGCACGCACCGCGACGACGTGCCCACCTGCGGCATCTGCCACAAGACCAAGTTCGCGGACGGGTGCGGACACCTGTGCTCCTACTGCCAGACCAAGTTCTGCGCTCGCTGCGGTGGGCGAGTCTCACTGCGCTCCAACACGGTGAGAGAGAGAGAGAGAGAGAGAGAGAGAGAGAGAGAGAGAGAGAGAGAGAGAGAGAGAGAGAGAGAGAGAGAGAGAGAGAGAGAGAGAGAGAGAGAGAGAGAGAGAGAGAGAGAGAGAGAGAGAGAGAGAGAGAGAGAGAGAGAGAGAGAGAGAGAGACATTGAGAATGGATGGTGGGTCGTTGGCTACTTGGCAGAACACGTTATCAATAGCTTAAGATGGCAGAATTGATGCGAGAGAGATTCTCTAGAAAGAGATGTAGTTTGTTTAAGGGGTGTTTCCCATGGAGACACACACACACACATACACATGCATTTTATTGGATATGTTGGCAGTAAGTGTAAACCTGACAACTTGGTCTTGTTCATTGTCATTCTCATACATTTAAATACATGGATCCCATAAACAGATTATTTCTGAAACAAAAAGACATGCATTAAACATGTCATTACTGCTGCATCTGACAGTAGTTACATTACCTACAATGATTCTGCACTCTCGAAAAAACATCATAAAACTTTATTGTAATAGTTGACAATGGGCCGAGAGGTTTGTCCAAATTCTACTATCAGCAGAACACAGCCAGGACACACACACACACACACACACACACACACACACACACACACACACACACACACACACACACACAGTTTTAGGGCCACAAGTGTTAAAACAAAGATGGAATTGATGGACCATGATATAGCCTTTTAAGTATGTGTGTGTGTGTGTAGTCATGTGTACAGTAATACATCTGCTGGTCAGTGTGCACGTTTGTGCAACATCATCTCCCCATGTCTTTGTGCACGTGTTTGTGTGCCGTGCATGTGTGTGTCTTTGTGTGTGTGTCTTTGTGCGTGTGTGTGTTGTACTGACCCAGGTAGTAGCTGGTAAAGGTTAATTGGGAATTAGGTAGAGCTGTGGGCTGTGGGTGGTCTCCTTCCTTGCCCCCCTGTCTCCCAGGGGTGCTGAGCTGCCCTATAGACACACAACAGGGGGCCGTTATCTGTGTGTGTGTGTGTGTGTGTGTGTGCGTGTGTGTGTGTGGGAGGGGGGGGGGGGTGTTTGGAGATGGTATACTGGAGGAAGGGGGGGTCTTCCTCTGCAATGGAAAATGTCTCCTCTGGAGTATGACATTTAATCGTCTTATACGCACACATAAACACACTCAAACACACCAATAACAGCCCACACACGCGCACACACACACACACACACACACACACACACACACACACACACACACACACACACGCATTCCCGGCTTAGGAGCACTGGTAGACTTCTTGTTCTTGCTAGCTGCTCCATCTCCAACTTCTATTATTTCACATATTACATATATAAGTTTGTGTGCATAATTAAAGCGCTGTTGTTTCTCAGGACAGTTTGGGTTGATGTTATAATCTGTTGGACGATAACTTGTTTTAATTTCTACATCTAATGCTGGCCATTTTCTGGAGTCAGTTGGTTCAGAACAGATGATGACTGACAGGCCAGCAAAGTGAGCTCATCAGCGGTTTTTGTTTCTCAACCTGCTGATCTCGTGCGTGTCTTACTGTACATGTTAAATAATTACTGTAAATGTATCCGATTAACTCTCTCTCCCCCCCCCCCCCTTCCGCAATCCCTTCATGATGATCCGAACAATGGAATGGCTGACATAACCACAGGAGGACAAAGTGGTAAGATCTATCTATCTATCTATCTCTGTATCGTTATATTGTATCTCCCTCTTTCTTTCTCTCTCTCTCTCTCTCTCTCTCTCTCTCTCTCTGTCTCTGTCTGTATCTGTGTGTGTGTTTGTGTGTATCATTCTATCGCTCTATCTATCTATCTATCTATCTGTCTATCTGTCTATCTATCTATCTATCTATCTATCTATCTATCTATCTATCTATCTATCTATCTATCTATCTATCTATCTATCTATCTATCTATCTATCTGTCTATCTATCTATCTGTCTATCTGTCTATCTGTCTATCTGTCTATCTATATTGCTTGTGGTTATGACATAAAGTTATACTTGCTGTAGAAAATGATTTGGCAGGTACCCCACCTACCCACGCTCACACACCCCTCCCAATCACTGGGCAGCTGCCAAACCAGCACTTTCACTATACTTTTCTGGATACAACCCCCCCCCCCCCCCCTCCCACAAAATACAATGCTTTGATGTACTGTACATAGCAATCCCACCTTACCTCCAGCACCACCCCTCCCTACTGGACTGTAGTGCAGTTTTTGGCTGAATAAAGCGATCCTGGCTGGATTACAAAGCCCTGCTGCGTTACAGTGGGTTTGGGTTCATGCCATTTCTCTGCGATTGATTAATCCAGCCTGGCAGTGGGGTTGCTTGGCACTCCTAACCAGCCCAACTCAGAGTGTTTCCGGTAGTCATTTAATGAGATCCACTCTGCAAGCTCATTGGCTGTATTCTATGATAATTGGAAGGACTATCCTAGTTATTCACTTGCCTCATTTCCATAACTATACACAACATTACCATGAAGACTTAGGGTTCCTGAAGGTTGAATTGATTTCATGGCTGTTGTCAATTGAATTTCATCTAACGCCGACATCTTGACTTCCTTTGTAATAGCAAGTTGACTGACACTCCTGTGTTGTGAAATAGCACACTCATGCAATATACGTAGTGGAAATGAACAGTATGTTGTCAGTGTGCTAACGAGATTCTGGGCTCATTATCCACAGGGACTATGTAGGAAATCCTGAGTCTGGTGTCGTAGATATTCTTACAAAGGGGAAAAAAGGGAGCGAAAAGGAAATGTTTATGGTCTTGAGTCTTGGGAAAGCAAGCTAAGTGTCTCTTACATTCCTGGTTTAACTGACAAAATAGAAACACATGCACACACACAGCTTCCTGGTTTCACATTGTCATGTCGTTAAACACACAGCAACATTTCAGGGGTCAGGATGTTTTTAAATGAGGTCATAACTCAGCCTCCTAATGTTGCAACAATAACACCACTGCTAATATGAGACTTGTGTTAACTACCTCAGTAGATGGACAGTGGATAGACAGTGGTTTGGACAGTGGATGGACAGGGGTTTAGACAGTGGATGGTCAGTGGATAGACAGTGATTTGGACAGTAGATGGACAGTGTATTTCTAATGTATATGTGCATGTATATGTGTGTAACGTAATGTATGTGTATGTAATATGTAGGGCATTAGAGTGTGTGTGTGTGTGTGTATTTGTATATGTATATATATATATATGTGTTTGTGTGTGTGTGTATGTATGTGATATGTAGGGCATTAGAATGTGTGTGTGTGTATTTACGTGTTTGTGTGTGTGTGTGTAAGTCTGGGAGGAGCGGAGCAGAGGGCCTGAGTGATGTGTCATGGCTGTTAGCGCCACAGCTCCTGATGATTACTATTGATTGCTAGTCTCGCTAGCTGCGTCCATCTCCGTGTACGTCCCTCATTGACTAGTCTTCAGGGGGCTATCTTTCTTCCAGTCTTTGCAGCGCACACAAACACAATGTTGACACACTCGTACAAGTGCACACACGGGAGCTCCCTCCCTCGACGTGAGAACGCGCACAAAACACATACCAATACGCATTTTATCTTTAAGATATTCCTGGAAAGTGTAAGTACTGCCCTGAGGCACGCACAATTATAAACAAAATGTGTGTACTGGGGGGAAATAAATGGCATAAAGTGTAGGTTTCAAATATTCACTTCATTCAAATTAGACAATGTATAGACAATTTGCAATGCATAGTATATATAGTGTATACCTCTCTACTAGTCAACCGATACGGTGCTATCTTCAGACAGCAAGCAGCCGTCTGTGGCCATCAGGCTGAATGTTGTCCATTGATCTTAGTGTATCTGGGGGGACGCCTATCTGTGTGTCAACGTGTCAATTTAGCACAAACAATTGGAGCGTAGTGTGTGCGTGCGTTCTCACCCTAGCAGAACTAAATAGCGCAGGTTGTTTAGTCGCCTCTGATGTGGCAGTATGGAGGAATGCCTATGTTTGTGTGACCATGCATTTTTTCTGCATTTGTCTCCTCCTGTGCCCTAGTCCTTGCATGCGTGGATACATTTCCTTTCCCTAAGTTTCTTCATTTTTTTTGTGCCGAGCTATGCCGATACACTCACTCATTAGCCGCGGCTAACGCTAATCTCCGCTGCGGTGGCGGCGCCCTTTCATCCTTAGTGCTGAGATTTATGGACGCCGTGAGTTATATTACCCCACCTCGCGCCCTCCGCGCCATTCGTCAAGCTGTCGACGGTGTTGAGGTTGACACTACTTCCTGCATCCCCCCCCCCTCTCCGCTCCTCTCCCAGTGGAAAGGGGGGAGGGGCGCTGCTCGTCCATGCTCTCTGAGCGAGGGGTGGGTGGATGGGATAGATGGTGTTGGGGGGCACTCATCATTGTAGTCCATTTGAGTGATCGGTGATGACTGGAAATCTAATGGAGCTGGTCGGCGTGGTACATGAGTAGTTTGTCGAGAGAGAGAGAGAGAGCGAGAGAGAGAAGAGAGAGAGAGAGAGAGAGAGAGAGAGAGAGAGAGAGAGAGAGAGAGAGAGAGAGAGAGAGAGAGAGAGAGAGAGAGAGAGAGAGAGAGAGAGAGATTAATAAAATAAAGAAAACCTTGTTTGGTTCAATTTGATGATGAACAGACGATGTTGTGTTCTGCAGCTTGGGCAAAGATCATCAAAAGTATGACTTAATGTACAGTTTTAAGAACTACAACCAAATATCATAAAATAGGTTATATAGATGTTCATATTGTTTCTAATGCTCTTCCTGCTAATCCCTTAAAACATGAAAACAAACAGTTGTCACCATGACAGCAACAGCATGACACAGAGAACAACGAGACTGGGGGACTGGCCAGCACTCCTCCCCTACTGGGATCCAGTGGGCAGATGTGACTAACAAACAGACCCTGCAGGCCCTTGTAGCAGTTGTTAATTGTCTTTGTAAGGAGGGTGGGAATGAGCTGGTTCCTGTAGCGGACCCTTCTCTCCACACCCCTCCCCATTCCCTAAGGGGCCCCGTTGACTTACACTGGCCCCTATAAGAGGAAGACCCCTATATGTAGCGCTTCACTCGGATGCTGTTTTTTTAATTTGGTCTTAAAAAGGCCATTGACTTGCCAAGGAAAATAGGGATGATGCACTGCTCTGGAAATTAAGCCTGTGTGTTCCATAGCATGTTTGATTGGCTGAAATCACATTGGTGCCAGGTGATGTCACCTGCTAGAACAGCTGTTGGAATGTGAATTCACTTTTTTGACCCAATCAAACAGTGAATGGACATACCGCTTTTTGTGCTGTTCCTAAGGTTTAAGTTGAGGGTTGTGTGCCTTTTTTAAAGTGTGACACGTGATTCGTAAGCAATAAAAAATGTCAGGAGAGTGAGGAGAAACAGGGTCATTGCGAGCTGTAGTCCAGGTGCTTTCCTCTTCCGCTCTCTCCCCCGGTAACCATGGTTACAGAGTGGCCTGCTCACGCTCCAGGAAACAAGCGGCCAGGCCGCCACAGGAACTCCCAAGATTTCATTACTGGATTATTCATTGTTACATCAGAGATGCACACGCAAATATCAATCACATGCACACACACACACACACACACACACACACACACACACGCACACGCACACGCACACACGCACACATGCATGTACGAACACACTACAATACATTGACATGCATGGAGATTCATATACATGCACAACATACTTGCATATT
This sequence comes from Lota lota, assembly GCA_026745465.1. Taxonomy (NCBI): domain Eukaryota; kingdom Metazoa; phylum Chordata; class Actinopteri; order Gadiformes; family Lotidae; genus Lota; species Lota lota. The sequence goes on along the minus strand of JACYXH010000802.1, from coordinate 6,574,679 downwards.
CTCTGTCTCACACACAAGCACACAGTCTCACACACACACACACACAGACACACACACACATGTAGATACACACCAGAATTAAAAGAAAATGCACACAAGGTTTTCTGTCCTACTTTCCATGTGGAAAAGCTATTCTTTCTCCTTCCTGGGCCACACCCCCTTTTCCCCCCTCACAGAGTCATCCCAGGGGTCTCACCGTGGTCATGTGATGCACCATGGCTGCTGTGTGTGGGTGTGGGTGTGGGTGTGTGTGCATGTACGAGAGAACGCATCAGTGTCTTCGCACATGCGCATCTCCCCTGGTGTGCATATGTTTGCATAAGCCTGCCTGTGCATGCACGAGTGGTCATCGATAGACTCGTACGAGCTTTCACAAACTCACGAGCCCAGCGCCAGCCTGCGCGTTGCTCTCCCCACCACACCACCGACTTCTTCATCAGCGTGTGATCTAATAATACAGGGATTATCACAGGATTAGCAGTCTAATAAAACCGCAGATCACCGCAGATTACCACAGCAGCGCTCTCAAACACTGGCCATTTGTTCTACGATGCCTGCTGTTCTCCATTACCAGAACCTCAGATTGGTTCAGATTTGACAAAGTACCAGGATGCCAGCTCGGCGGAGGAATTCACTTTTCTATTTTGGATTTTAGGATAAGCAGTGACTGAAAAGACAGAAGAAACAGCAACAACAAACACCAGATTTCATTGTTGGCAATTTAACCAAATACGATTATTTATTTCCAAATACAGGAGAATAAAACTGATCATAAAAATACTAATAATGGCATATTATGATTCTTAATGATCCCTCATCAATAGTAAACGTACTAACATAATACCCGATGACTTTATACCCAAATGTAAACATTTCTAACCTTATATCTCAACATAATGATCAAACCCAATCACATAACAATTTCTAACAATACACATACAAATCTCAATATCATATCTCTAACTTAATAACTTAACATAAAAGGGACATTTTTACACCTCTATTGGGGTTCTTGCCCATACGTTGTCTAAAATCGGTCTGAAAATCCCTGCGGCAGCTGCTCAGCGGCATTGTGTGAGTGCTCGTGCACGCGTGTGAGAAGTGTGGGTTTAAGTGGCTGTGCGCACGCGCTCTCCTCGCTGGGCTGGTACTGGGGTGTTGGACCGGATAAATATAGCCGTGTTGGTGTAAAGCTGTATTCTCCTCCGCTTTCTGTGGCTTGAATCAAAAGCAATCTGGAGGAGGCTGAAATAGAGTGTGTGTGTGTGTGTGTGCGCGCGCTTGTGTGGTGGGTGGGTGGGGGGAATGGGGGGAGGAATGAGGGGGTTGAAAAGGGAAAGAGAGAGAAAGGAGAAAGAGACATTGAGGGGGTGTGTAGAGTGGAGAAGGGGGTTCCTGGTGCCTTTTTATTAGAAGATCGTTTGGGGATTCCTGGTGGAGGAGAGGGACTGCCCCCCGAGAGAGAGAGAGAGAGAGAGAGAGAGAGAGAGAGAGAGAGAGAGAGAGAGAGAGAGAGAGAGAGAGAGAGAGAGAGAGAGAGAGAGAGAGAGAGAGAGAGAGAGAGAGAGAGAGAGAGAGAGAGAGAGAGAGAGAGAGAGAGAGAGAGAGAGAGAGAGCATTTTCTACGGCAGAGAGATGAGCATCTTTCCATCCAGATGGAAACGCTGCTCTTCCTGTCTCTTGGTTGACAAAAAGAAAAACACGACTCACATTGCAAGCCAATCTGTTTCTCAGTATTACCGCCATAATGTTGATGTTTGAGGGTTTTTTAATACTTTTTTTTTTATTCCTGGACGACTCATTGGCAGCCATGCTGCTCTTCAGGAAGTACGTTGTTATTCCTCTTCCTGCTTGATTGCCACTGCGTTTGAAGCCGCGCTTCAATTGGTTGGCGAAGCGGTCAGCCAAGATGGTTTTGATTTGCCGAGTTAGAGGACATTGGGCATGAGGAAAGGGCTTGTGTTCCCATTGGACACATAATGAGGTCGTTCCAGTTAACAATACCAATACCAATACCAACAATACCAACCAGTCAGTGCTGCAGAAAATAAAATAAAGTTTGGATGTATTGTTTGCTTTGCGAGCCAACAATAATTGAATGTGTTCTCTTTATACTGATATATATGCAGAAGTTCTCACCACCTTGTACCCTACAAGATAACATATCATATCATAGCGTAGCATAGCATAGCATTGTATATCCTTAATGTTATTGTTATTACCATTAATGACTAAGAATATCAATTCCACATCAAGTATTCACAATGTCTTTCTCAGGTCATGTTGATTTCTGACAAACGGATATAGAACCAAAAAAACAAGACCCATCCTCCTCCAAACTTGCTCATCACAATCGAATGCTGATTGTCTGAAGGATAGAAACTATTGCTTTGATATTTTCCCACGTTCCATCGCCACTTATCTGCATGCATCTGCGAGCATCTGCCCAAATTGGGCGGAGAGGCCATGCCTTTCCCAGTCGTCCTCCTCCTATCAGGCCTAACCCGGTTAACCCTGTCCTGACCCGTCTCCCCTGGGCCGCAGGTCATCTGGGTGTGCAATAACTGCCGGAAGCAGCAGGAGCTCCTCACCAAGCCCGGCGAGTGGTTCTCTGGTCCGGACGGGAAGCTGCTCCGCTCTGACCTCAGCGACAAGAAGCTCCGGTCGCGCTCCCAGGCCCCTGCTAGCTCTGCCCAGCCGTCGGATGACCCCGGCCGGCTGTGCGCGCCCGGAACGACGGCGGGATTCGACGCCCGTTCCCTCAGCGAACCGCCACGAGACACGTAAGGCTGCCGCAAGCAAACAAACAAACAATGATTAAAAATAAACAAACAATGGTAGGAATAGGAATGAAACAACCTTAGATTTTCATCATTCTTGTATTATTATTATTGTTGTAAGAAGAAAACTGTTGCCGTATTATGTAAGATGCAAACTACATATTGTTATCAATATGTTTCCATTGATATTTTCCTAGGACACTGGTCTAGCAGTATTAGTCAGGCCCCATTTGCATTAACTTGACTGAATGTCTAATTGAGTGGTTAATGGCTAATTGAGTTCACTTTTCCCTGCATCCTACTAAAGGTACTGTGGGTCTCTCTATGGAGCCATCTGTCTTGGCAGGTACTCCGCAAGCCTTTAGAAATACTCTTTTGGGAAGACACTCGCAGCTCAACAACTGCACTGCAATGTCACATGGATACAACACGGACACCGTGACTCCCATCATATCTCACCCATACCCGTCTCTGTACCCCACACCCTCTCCCCAGGAGGAACGGCAGAGGAGGAGGAGCTGGACGGGGGGAGCGTAGGCCGGGCCAGCCCAGACTCAAGGCCCAGGTGTCCATGGACCGACACCTGCGGGGTGACTCCAGGGAACGTCGCGAGGGCCGGCAGTTGACCAAGGGCCGCTCCCTGGAGCACGACCCCGTTGGGCCCGGTGGTGGAGGGGCCATCAGGAGGATGGAGGAAGGAGGCTACCATCACACGGACCACCCTGCCGGTAGCAACCCATCGCTCTCGCGCCAGCACCTCGGCCAGCAGCAGCAGCAGCAGCAGCAGCATCCCCCCCATACGGGTGTACCCGGGGCCCCTGGGGGCCGTGGCCACCAGCTCCCGGTTAAAGGAGGAGCTGTCAGCGTTGGATTTGAGGCGATGGCCCGTGTGGGCGCCGCGGGCCCCATGGCGCCCAAACAGAGGACGGCGGGCGGGAAAGGGGTGGGGTTGTGTGGGCTGCATGAACACGCACCGCCCTCGCAGCCGGGCAACGGGCCCCCTGAACTCCGAGAGCCCTCGGGGCTGGGGCCCGGCCCGGGCCCAGCGGCGGTGGACGAAGGACCGCCTCCAGCCCGGCGGAGCAAGCGGGAGAAGGCGGAGAGCATGCTGCGCAACGATTCGCTGAGCTCGGACCAGTCGGAATCGCTGCGGCCGCCGCCGCCGCGGCCGTACAAGTCGAAGCGCGGGACGGGCGGGGCCGGTGGCAAGAGGCAGACCAGCGTCAGCAGCTCTGAGGAGGAGGGCGGGACAACGCCAGAGTACAGCAGCTGTGAGGACGCCGAGATAGAGAGCGTCAGCGAGAGAGGTGGGAACCGCTGTCAATCACTCGTCACTGGTCTTTATTGTGTAGCAATCACCACGTGTCTCCGCTCCTAAGTTACCGTGAGTTATAGTTAAGTTAGTCAATATGTTTCAAACTGATTACGGGGCTTAAACCTTTAAAAATCAGCTAAATGTACCAATGACAATATCATAATAGTAATGAATGAACACAATAGTTGCGGAAGATTAGCCTTTTGTGTGTGTGTGTATGTGTGTGAGTATGCGTGCGTGTGTGTGTGTGTGTGTGTGTATGCGTGCGTGTGTGTGTATGCTCCTACACTCCCACTTGGGAGGTGGATATAAGAAGGGAAGGAGGGAGCAGTGTACTTTCAGTGTGTTTTCCCCCTCAGTGTGTGAGAGTCCGAGAGGGAGACAGAGAATGAGATGTAGATAAATAATAAGTTAAACTTAACTCAACAGTACAGTACATACTATTTGGGACCAGTGACCGGTAAGGCATTTCTAGACTTTTATGATTTCAATACGATTATTATGATTAAAATATTGGTTGACATATTATGTTTTTTGAAACTCAACATTATAGAATGTTTTAATGTTGTTATGTGAGAGTGAACTGTATAGTATTATATTGTATCTTAAGTTGCTACAACTCAAGTCGTACTTTTTTTTTTCCTGCTGTTGCTCTGGTGTGTGTGTATATGTGTGTGTGTGTGGGTCTGCATGTGACAGCATACAGCAGTACATCAGTGTGGATGTAAGCAAGTTGTAATGTGCTGGTCTCAGCCCAGTCTTGAACATTCTAGAGAGAGAGAGTGTGTATGTGTATGTGTATGTGTGTGTGCGTATGCGTGTGCGAGATTGAGATAAAAACGAAAGAGAGAGAGTGGGATACAGAGAGGGTGAGAGAGACTATGTTGTGTTGTTGTTTGTGTTGACAGGGCAATTTGACCACCCGTTGACCCTGGGAGACCTCCCTCGCAAGGCGACCCCCAGAACTCTGAATCGCCATGCTATTTACACACTATTCCTGGCGTACCCGAGCTGGAAAACATAATCCAACTGCTATCGCTAAAATAGCCACCCTAGGCTCACAACCGCTTAACCACAAGGGAGAAATCTCGAGTAATCTAGAGTAAATTGATTTCCATACCCCCACCAAAAGTTATATTCATAAAAAAAAAAAGTCCTCTTCAGTTTCCCTACTATGCCCTGATCAGCTGTAATGATCCAGCATATTTCCTCTCCTCAGTCTTCTCTACACATGCAGTATTTGAGCTGCACTCCATTGAAGCTCCTCCGATACCCCGGAGAGTTCTGATCACATTTCAAATGCTAGCCAATGCGATGCCACTGCTGTCCTCAGGAAGATTTAAAGATCAGCTTTTATCCAAACCCTGCATTTTCCAGTCACGGCGTCAACATGATGACAGCATACAGTAGATATATATATATATATATACACATCAAAAGCAACAATGTATTTCAATGCACCATAGATATATATACATATGGTAGCGACTTTGATGAAGTGCAGCAGTTTGTTGAGAGTAGAGAATGGGAGGCCCCAGGATGAAGACAAAGCAATCTGCAATGAGAGTGTTCCTCTGGGGCCGGTGTCTAAACATACCGGCGTGGTCCTTGAGTACGCCACTTCCTTTTTTAGTTAGAGGCAGAGGACCAGGTCAGGGCTAACAAAGACACTGCCTTGCTGGCAACCAGGAGCAAAGCCAGGCATCATTTCTTGTAGACAGATTACACACAAATATTATTACACACACATGCACACACACACACACACAGTTACACACAGAGTCATGTGTGTGTGCAGCTAGGGAACAAGCCAGCCAGGAAATTCCTAATAATGATAATAATTCACCTAATTCAACTGCAGAATTTGAGTATATGGGGTCATGTGGTGTCATCTTGTCATCTTGTGGCGTTGTGGAGTGTATTTTCTCAGAAGAAAATCACGGGGAAGTGCCTAGTGTGTGATTAAGTTATCAATTTATTACGACCACTACAATCATGGCTGCTGTCTATAAAATATTACAGGCTGGCTAGGGTTTGTTGGTATTTTGAACTCTAAAACTGATAACTCAAGGCCCTTGCCAGGACTAACTGGGGATAGTGGCCTTTTGTGGTTTGATATTTTGTTTTATGTTTTTAGAATTAATGAATTAAGGAAAGAAAGTCCAATGAGGGGTTTCAGTTCTGTCTGCTTTTATAAAACTAGCAGAAATTAGAATGAGAAAAACTGTTGTTTGATAACTGATAAGGAACACTACTCATATTTATGTGCACACAATGATTTTTGCTAGTGACCTATTAATATAGCTATATCTTCATATACTCATATTCTAGTATTAAAGAGGAGTTTGAAAGTATTTAAGTATTTAGAAAGCTTGTCCAGTGAAATACAGCATCCGTGTAGGTCAGGGACCAAGACAGCTGCAGAGTAGAAATGTATTTCTAATCCTGTCCCTGGCCTGAATATTCAATAAACACTGTCCCATTAATGTAAACAAATACCTTGTGAAGAGGCCCCCTAAGCAGCGTGTGCTAGGAATCTATTGATGGTGATCTATGGTGTGTGTGTGTGTGTGTGTGTGTGTGTGGATGCAGGTGGGTGTGTAAGTGGTGCATTTGCACATTTGTGTATATTTTTAAGTGCATACGCGTGTGTGTCAGCCTGTGGGTTTGTGTGTGTGTGTGTGTTAAATCGCAAAATGCGCTGTTGTTCCTTCCATCGTCATTCTAGTCGTTTACACCGAAGCTCATCTTCGGCTTTTTCCTTAATGGACAAGCAAAGCTCTCCTGCATCTGCACTTTTCGTCGTTGTTTCTGAAGCAGATCATCAGTGTTGTTTCTGCATATCTCTGAGACTGAGTATAGAGTATGGTAGTGTGTAAACAATAGAAGGCGGATGGTGAGCCTGAATTCTTGGCTCTGTTTCCTGTTGCAGGTGACTGGGAGTGCTACCCTCACGACCCCACCGTATGGCACGTAAGTCACCGGGTCTGGCTTTGTTTGTTTCAAATAGAAAATATATTTTTTAGACTACAAATATTTTCTCCTGCCATTTTGAACGCACTCTGTGTGTGTGTTTGTTTGTGTGTGTGTGTGTATTTGTGTGTCCATATGTAATTAAATCAGTTAATTATTCGGTATCATATCTGCAGAACCTCTGTGTGCATCTCATTCTAGAAGGCGTGCACATTGATGCGCATGTAAATGGGATTTGAAGTTACGCTTGGACATGTGTCTCTGCGCTGACCTGCCCACTGTGCCTGTCCTGTTTTGCATGCTGCGTCTGCACTCCGCGCACCACCACGATGGCGTGACAGCTACAAGAGACTCACTTGTTCCCTTGACCTCCCACAGCATCCCGTAACCTGGGAACCGTCCAAAGAAGGAGACCATCTCATAGGACGCATCACCCTGAGCAAGAGGAGCGCCGCCATGCCAAAAGAGGCCGGAGCTCTACTGGGGTTAAAGGTCAGATCGATGGTGGACAAACATACTGTGTGCACGTAAAGCTAACACCATGCAGACAAAGATGAGGCACATTTTTTCATACTTTCGTTAACTCTTAAAGGAGAAATACATATCCTTGATTACAGAACTTTTAAATGGTTGGTTAATAGTTGTTCTGAGAGCTGATATTTGTGATATTTGTGATATGCATGTATTAAAATTAAGATTGACTGGTTTGTATTGTGTTGGATTTCATGTCATTTATATAAAAAAACATCATCTGTTTATGAATCACACACTGACCAATGAAACATGTCACAATGGTGATGTAAACGTTCACATTGTCAGTTTGATATACACTGAATAGGACATGTAAGCACTAAAAATTCTTAAGTACTGAGTCCTGAGAGTGCTAGAGTGATTTTGTCCAAACTGAATCTGATGAAAGCGTGTGTTAATACACTGTGATGGTCCCTCCTCTTGCTCAGGTGGTGGGTGGCAGAGTGACAGAGTCAGGGAGGCTAGGGGCCTTCATCACCAAAGTCAAGAAGGGTAGCCTGGCTGATGTTGTGGGCCATTTAAGGGCAGGTGAGCTTTAGGACACACACACATGCACACACACACATACACCCAAACTTGCACGCACACACACATGCATACACACACACACACACACACACACAAAATCAAATGTTATGATGGATTATATTATTTTATATAGATATATTTAAATATAGATATAAATGATGTTATATTATAAACTTTAATTGATACAATTTGTATTGCAGTTGGCTCACATTTTCCAAATCCAAACTTCCAGACTGCTTGTTTGTTATTTCTACTCATGCCTGAAATATATACACACAGGCCAACTGTTTGTATTTAATAAGACTATATTAACAATGTAACAGGAACCCTCCCATTCCAAGCTTTTGACTTCCTCTGAAAGATGCAGCCATTTTTATATAGAACCTGACACGGTAACTAACGAACACTTTTGAATCCTCTAACAATGAGAACTGCTAGAGAATATGCAATATAATAAGGCAATCAACTTTCTTGAGGATGTTTTTGGAATGTCATTCTACAACCATTCCTTGGTACCTCAGGGCTTCCTCTCAGAATCGGCCACAATTGCCACAATTAATTTATTATTATATAATATATGTATTTCTCATAAAACACTTATTAGGTCTGAAAGCAAAGACAATTTAAAACTGCTGAATTTCAGGTGATGAAGTTAAACAATGGAATGGCAAGCTGTTGCCGGGGGCAACCATGAAGGAAGTTTACAACATCATCCTTGAGTCTCAAGCTGAGCCCCAAGTGGATCTGGTGGTATCCCGGCCTATTGGGTAAGCTAAGAACAAGACCTCTACGGCACAACATTCACACTATGAGACGTCTTCACATTTCGACGTCATTTCTTATTCAAAGCAGCATTCATTAAAGTCGGACCACTAGAAGGCATTGAGTATTCTCACATACATTCCAGCCACTGTACTATATAGTACGTCTATGGAAAGCCTCAAAATGCCCATGGATCATCTGCAGCAATGCTCCTTGGTGGGCAGAATTAACGTTTGCAACAATGGAATGGTACCATAGCAGAGATGGGTTGGATTTTCTTATAAACTTGGTGTGTTTGGATATAATGCTAGCAAGGGTTATACTGATTGGTATAATCATGACATATATCACGTGTTATGTTATTGGATTATTATATCGAACAACATGTGTCCAAATCTTGATTAGGGAGCAAATATATCACGTTATGAACTTGGCATACCAAACGAGTCAAGAGCATTCTATGTGCTGTGTTGACATTGACCCCTTCATTTAATCTAGGCAATTCGCTGGAAGGCTGTTTGTATACAGACTAGATGCCGTGTGGGCGCATCCAACAGATCCAAAATAGCCACCACAGCACCTGCCAAGTGCCAAGTGAAGTTTCCATTGTGACTTGAGTGCTATTGCCTTTAAAAGTGCAATAGTGCTTGCATTCTCTCACAGTCTGAATGACTGCTTACAGCATCCAGGCCTATCCGCTGTTGAAATTTAAAGGTTAACTTTAATTGGCTTATTTCTCTATTCAAGCATGTAAGCAGGCACTTCTGACTTGAGTAATATCGAATGTATTCCCATGTCACATTATTTTTTTACTGAAGGAATTCAACTATAACACCAAGATTGTAAAATGGACAGTTATTTTTAGAACCAGCTAAATGAGACCATCTTTATATCTCAAATTCACACAATTATATATTAGTTACTGCAATTTCAGATATTACAGATGTGATTTTGTGTAATCACTTTGCATCGCTTTTTGTACATCCTCAATGTGCTCAAAATGCTGGCTACATTGTTGTGACAGTAAAGAGTCAGGGTATTTTCAGGGAACAAGCTGATCTGCATTAGTGGTTTTCAGGTACTGTACTGTAGGAGTCACTGTATGAGTACACTGAATATACAATATCTAGATAAGACAAGTCTCATCAAGTCTCCAAGAGCCATGTAAAGATTCAAAGCTCAAGCTGTATTGCACAGTATTGCAATAATTGCAATAATAATTTTTGCTGAGACACATTTGATTAAGCTATCATTAAAAACCAAACCTTCACTGGCATTTCACATCACGGCATTCTCATTCCACACAATCATATCTTCATTTTCTTCATAAAACACAAAGAAATGTCCCTCCTACAATAATGCAATATCCCAATACAACGTGCTCCTTCAATGGTTAAAAAAATTGAATGTATGAATTTCTCTCCAAACACTTGCGAAGGGTGTGTAGAAAATATCAGTAAGTAAACAAAACAACCTGTTGCATTAATGGATCCTCCCAGTCTTCCCATTCTGAAATGATCTGCACTCCCTGGTACCCCACACCCTTATGTGATGCTGCTGCTTCTGCCATTTTACCCCCCCCCCCCCCACACACACACTCCAAATCCAATCAAACTGAATTGTATTTTGAAACAATGCCAAGCCGTTGCAAATGTCAGCTGTTTTACAAATAGATGCAGATGCTACATTTTCTTCGTTTAAAGAGGGGTTATTATCGTCTTCAACCTAAAATGTACATTAGCCTGCCCACTAGGGGTGCCACTGAGACTCTTATGGGCAACATCTCTATTGCAAGGATGCTAGGCAGTGGTTTTAGGAGATATGGCGACGTCCAACCATTTCAGTTGGAGCAAAAGGAGATATCCTAGCTAGGTACATTGATTTGACAAAATGTCAAGCAGGTACCTAATAAGGAATGCACTTACCTTGATACCTACCTAGTGAGGACCAGAAGTTGTGAAAAACATACCAGTACAATTGGGACAGCCATAAATATGGTTGTGTTGTTGCCCATGTATGTTTGTAGGGCTGGGACACCAGAAAGACCAGCAAAACAGCAGCCACCATGTCTTTAGGATGGCCTGTTTATCAATGGGATTGGTTGTGCTGCAGAACCCAACACATTCACTCCCAAAACACAAATGTTGGACAGTATCTCAGTAGATGGACTCAAGTATCAGTACTTGACTGGAGTTTAATTTCTATCAACTTGACTCTCACTCCAATACGACTGCCAAAATGCAAAAATGCCTTTGAAATCCCAAATAACAACAGGTAAAACACACAGTTAGAACCCCATGATGTCAGTGGAAATTCTTGACCTCTGGTGAGTGCAGTTTACTATAGTGACAGAAGAAAGATCCATTACATATATGCTTACAAGTCCCTACCTATCAGATGTGTTTCTTACTAACAGGTAATACAACGTTACCAGCTTGATACCCCTCTTTAATTGAACAAACTTCTATGCTCATAAGAAAGGATGCAAAATGGCCATTGCACACAGTCTTGGGACAGTATATGTGCTTTTGTAAGCTTTATGATGTTTTGCGCAGTCCATTGGGTCCTTTCATTCCACCATCAAGTCTTTATGTTCAAACATTTACCCAAAGTGTCGGTAAGTTGGCGATATAACCTAGGATAGTAACTTCAAATTTAAAGATGCTCACAGACAGTGTCCTGTCCAAGCCTCGGCCTAAATTCACAGCTCCAAATACATTATCTCAGTGTGGCTTTTACCCCACTGACAGTGTGGTGTCACAGTGGGTCATGCTGCTGCTTCAAAGATAGAGAGACGCGAGTGCCATATCCAGCTCATCACATGCATTCTAGACACTTGTCGACGATAAATTGGCCTTTTCTTCAATTCTTATGACTTGGGTCCCTAACCTTTGAGGGGTTCCCTGCTGACACCAGGCCTCGGGGAAATACTACTAGTGTCAAGAGGGTCAATACTGTGAGCATATTTAAAGATCATGGAAAAATAATCGCCAGTGTTTCCCTTGGGTCCCGGCTGATATTTACGGCAGCTGTGATCATAGGTGGGTTTATGGGCGCCTCTTATGTGGTTGTGGGCGGGTCTTATACAATAATGGGTGTGTCTTATATAATAGTGGGTGTGGCCTATATTGTTGCCGGCATACTCTTGTATGATTCTGGACTGCCACGAATGCCACCATGTTCCTCTGGGAAACACTGGATTCATGACAAGAGCCTGGCTCTCTGCCCCCCCCCCCCCCCCCCCCCTGCTTCACTGTTCATTGACACCCACAATATATTTACCTGGGTTTCAAAATTACAAAAAAGGCTTCAGACTAATTGTAGAAAACATATAGTGAGCATGCTTGCCTGTGGAGTGAACTAATATGACTCGTGCTTTTTCCAATCAGAAGCTGGTATGACTCTGACTGAAATGTTTCTTCATTCTGTTTTCCAGTGATATCCCAAGAATCCCCGACACATCACACCCTCCATTAGGATCTAGTACGTATCTCATGTGGACTGCCTCTCTGTCTGTCCGTACGTCTGTCCTAATGGGTCTCTTTTCTCACTATCATGCGCTGTAGCTTCTTAACTCTTCAGCCTCTCTCTCACTTCCTTTTCCTTTTTCTTCATTTAAGTTAAATCCCTATCTTGCTATAACTATCTTCCTTCCTGATGTTTACTTCTGATGTGTTTTCCCTTCTAAAACTGTTCATCTTTGAAGAAAGCAGAACAGTTTAGCTTTCTTCAAACAGTGGCTTCCTTCAGAGATTAACTAAAACACAAACAAAAGGTTAAAAAGTATTTCAAAGCTTCATTCAACAAACTCTTGGTTTGCAAATCCTCAGGATATCACGATTGCCCTCTTCCTACTCAGACTGTTCTTTCTAGATAAAAGTTGTACGAGTAGGCAATCTCTGGCTTTAATAGGTCGGGGAGGTCAAATTATTTTCTCCATATTATGGCTGTTACAAACAACGTCCACACAGATTGAATGGGCAGCTTGCCCTGGAGATATGACACGGCTAGTCTGCATTTTACCCGTACTAAATCATAAAAATAATTTGGTCATCATAAATTACAGAGAAACTGTTCTGTTGGGTGCCACCCTATTTAACAAAGGGTGAACTACTACAACTGGTACGGAACCAGCGTATCTCCTAATGGATGCATAGACAAATTGACAATTGGCAATTTGTAATTGTTGTAAGACATACTTAGAACCTAACACATACTATAAAATCTCACTAGACTCCCCCACCCGCTGCAATAAAGCAATCAATCAGTCAATCAAATCTGACGATTTATACAAATAAATCAGAATAAATAAATGAATGTTAATTCATAATGGACCACATGAACCAAGGTTACCACAGAACCCCTGCAGGCTGTGTGTCCTTGCCCGGCTCTGGGTTTAGAATCAAACTCCTTCCTCCCTCCTTTGTCTCCTCAATGTGGTTCCGGCAGCAGGTTCCAGCTCCTTCGAGTCCCCGAAGATGGACAGACCGTCCATCTCCGTCCAGTCTCCCTCCAGCGCCTGCCTGCTGCGAAACGCACCGCAGCTCATGCCTGGACAGATCTCTGTACGTCTGTGTGTGTGTGTGTGTGTGTGTGTGTGTGTGTGTGTGTGTGTGTGTGTAGGAGTTTGAGTGTAGGCCTATGTCAGCGTGTTTGTTCTTGGGATACAGTGCATGAGGGGCAGAGTGTGTTCGCGCTTAAATGAGTGATGAGTGTGAGACTATATCATACGAGGTGTGGAATTTGTGTGTATATGTGTGTGGTTGTGGGTGTGAGTGTTAAGCTATGATTTTAAGTGTTTATGTCCTAGTAGGTGTGGGTGTGCGTGCATTTGTGTGTGCCTGTGTTTGTGTGTGTGTGTGTGCCTGTGCCTGTGCGTGTGTGTGTGTGTGTGTGTGTGTGTGTGTGTATGCATGGTGCATCTCTGTCTCTAAACATCTTCCTCTGTGCCGTGCTCCAGGTGAAGCTATGGTATGACAAAGCGGGTCACCAGCTGATCGTCAACGTGCTGCAGGCCGTGGAGCTTCCCCTCCGACCGGACGGGCGACCCAGAAGCCTTTATGTCAAGATGTACTTCCTCCCAGACCGAAGGTAGCCCCCGCAGACCCTCGCATGTCCACTGTGTGAAGAAACAGCGCTCTGATGTACAACTGTATGCAGGATGAATCCAATTAGTCAAATGTCATACCCTACCCTAACAAGCTAGGTTATTCAACATGCTAAGGACACTAGAGGGCTAACTACAATAAGATACTAAGTACCTTACAAGGCTGAGTTCCTTAACAGGTGATTACATGCTAAGTAGGCTTACACCTTAACATTCTAAGCACCCTAACAGGCTGTGTATCTAACATGCTAAATACCCTTACTAAATGCTAAGTAGCTTACATTAACCTGCTAAGTAGGTTCTCATGCTGTACAGTACAAGCATCGTTTTGGAGAATATATCAACTTCAGACGAGAAAACCCCCAAAATGAGTCACCGTGCCACAATTAACTCATTGTTATATGAGCAACCTGATAGTTTGTATTTATTTTATTCGAAGTTGGATATATGAATTGTTTTACTTATTTATCTCATTATTAATTCATTGTTAATAATTGATCCATGCGCTAGGTATAATTCCTGTGCCCCACTGCAAGGCTGACCCTCACCGGTGCCCTAATGGCTCTCCCTCACCACTTTCTTCTTCCTTTTTAAAAGGGACGCTTCCTTGTGGGGATGTTGTGATGAATATCTTTCCACCCATAACTTTTACGATGAGCTCAGGTTACAACAGGACAGCTGAGGTCATAGCCAGGCCTCCCACCGCGCTTGCATACCGCTGTTGCATCGCCATGGTTTCACATCTTGTCTGCCCGCGCATGTTGAGATATGAAATATGCATCCCCAGAAATGACGCCAGCATCGTTTATATGACATTTGTCTATAAACATTCGAAAGGATAAATACTCAATATTATCTTGTGAAAATGTAACTCTATAATTTGTCAACAATGGTTTTTAAATGCACATGGGGTCGTACTGTTGGCAATATGTTCATGTTTTTGGCCAGTGTGGCTGTTCTGCAATTAAACTAATTAATGCATCTCAGTCCATTTATGCAGTTTAAGGTTTCATTCAAGCGGTGGATTTAAAGATAATGATAGTGAAAATAAAATAGAAAATAAACCCTCGCCGCAGCAATGTGTTTCAGTGAAACAATCGGTAAACTGTTGGCAATGGATATCCTGCTGCGATTTATGACTCTGTCTGGATGCTGGCCGGTTAGGACAGCCTACAGAACGTCCTCGGTCAGCTTAATTAGCTAAATTGAGTTTAGGTAGTATTTCCTCATGATACAATGTCTCCGAAATGTTATCAAATATGCACGGACAGCATATGAGTCATGGCTGCATTATTAAGGCACATTCACTATATTTTTGCAGGGATCTATGGAACTCAATTTAAAGTAAGAAGGTTTTATCTATAAAGTTATAGAAAGAAAGGATAGACAGTAGAATAAGAGTACAAGTATTACTTATATATTCTTTATTTGACTATATCTATTACATTTTAGCTGAACATGATTTGAAAATGTCCTCACACGTCTACATGATTGTGTGGTCACAGTTTCTTTGCTTCCGTGCGTTCTCTGTGTCTCTGTGTGTACGGCTGTGTGTTGGGCCCCCGCGTGTCCCCCGACAGCGACAAGAGCAAGCGCCGGACGAAGACAGTGAAGAAGACGGTGGAGCCCAAGTGGAGCCAGACGTTTGTGTACACCCACGTGCACCGTCGAGACTTCCGCAACCACATGCTGGAGCTGACCGTGTGGGACCAACCCCGGATGCCCGACGAGGACAGCACCTTCATGGGGGAGGTGAGAGGGAGAGACAGAGGGACGTATGGAGACACGACACACACAGGCGCACACACTGATACAGCGTTAGAAACGGACATAGACATACGGGTCCACGTACACAGATGCAAGTAGACAGACACACACACATGAACACACACAAACGCACACACATACACACACACACACACACACACACACTACACACTCACACACACACTCACTCACTCACTCACACAAATACACACACATTCATGTATTCATGCATCAGACCGTCCCCCTCACACACACAAACACAAAACTCACCCAACCCAACCCACTCATCCTTCCACTATACACATACGCGCACACACTCACACACACACACACACACACACACACACACACACACAGACAGACAGACAGACAGACAGACAGACAGACAGACAGACAGACAGACAGACAGATGTACAGCAGTCCATACAGACAGCATCACCTCCAGAGCTCCTATCACTGTTCCCCTGGTCCTTCCCCATGGTAGATCCTGATAGAGTTGGAGACGGCGAAGCTGGATGACCAGCCCCACTGGTACCCCCTCCAGACCCACGACGTGTCCTCCATCCCTCTGCCCCGCCCCTCACCCTACCTGCCCCGCAGGAACACAAACCCAGACACCCCGGCCAAGAAGCTGCAGCGTAAGTCTGCCCTGTGAGGTTGTGTGTGTGTATGTGTGTGTTTTCATATATGTACTACGTATGGATCTCTGTATGTATTGGTGAATACACATGGGTGTGTGTGTGTGTGTTTCTGTGTTAAGGCTGACATAACAAGGATAAGCTGTATGTACTGTTGTCTGCTTACTTTAACCATAATGTTTGCTCCTGTGTGTGTGTGTGTGTGTGTGTGTGTGTGTGTGTGTGTGTGTATGTGTCTTTTGTATGTTTGTATGTATCTGTGTGTGTGAGTGTATATGATGTGGTTGTGTGTGTGTCTGTGTCTGTGTGATGTGCGTCTGCATTTGCATCAGAATGTATATGTGCCTTGTGTTTTGTATGCATGTGTCTGCTGGGTGCATGTTTGTGCATGTGTGTGTTTGTGTGTGTGTATGTCCGATGTGTGTGTGTGTGTACGTGTATGTCTGATGTGTGTGTGTGTGTGTGTGTTTGTGTATGTATGTATATGTCCGATGTGTGTGTGTGTGTGTGTGTGTGTGTATGTCCGATGTGTGTGTGTGTGTGTGTGTGTGTGTGTGTGTGTGTGTCTATGTGTGTGTGCAGGATCTCAGCGCGTAACAGAGCCTGAGTTTGATGACAGAACTCCGGTAGTGTGTAAAGGTGGGTGGGGGTCTCGCACGCCGGCCTTACAAACAGGTCTCAGGTTATTTCTGGTGGCAGGTGCATTTTAACTCCAAAAAAAAAAAAAAAAGGTTTCATAATAGACCACCATAAATAATTTCATAATAGACCACCATAAATAATTTCACAATATAGAAACAGTGACTTGCTGTTGACTGTGTATAACTTGACTGCACCTAGATTGCAGTCAGCCTACATAGCATGCTCTTATTAGGTGTTCCTTCCATAAATAGAACAACAGGCCTGGGAAATGAGCTCAATGAGATAAATACTACCATGTATGATGGAAGACCACAAGCTCTTCTTTCGTGTGTGTGTGTGTGTGTGTGTGTTTGTGTGTGTGTGTGTATTTTTTTATGTGTGTGTTCGGCATGTGCGCATGCGTGTGTGTGTTTATCTGTGGGCTTTTTGTTTAATCGTAAGAGATGTTGAAAGAGCAAGAATAAAAGAGAGATAAAGTGTGTGAGAGAGCAAGAGAGATAGAGAATGGAAAAGACTCCACTCTCTCCGCCCGGTTTTCTTCTCCATGTTCTTTCATCTTCCATACATGGCGGGAGTACAGGACAGCAAGGGCCTTTATAACACTTCTCAAAACAAACACAAACTCCCAAACCATCGGCTTTGAGGAGCCTCTTCCCCGTCAGTAGTAGCAGCCAATCACGTTGGGCAGGAGAGATGCACAGGCTCTCTTCAAGGCTGATCGTTCGCTGGGACTATTTATAACCCGTCCTCGGGGATGGAAACCAAACCATTTCAATTAAACGAAACGCCAATTAGACAACTTCGTCTCTTGCTATAGGTAGCTCTGCTGTTGTTTTAACTTGCGTTCTGATTTGTGTCATTTTAACAGACAGTTCATTTAAGAGTGTGGATTGTGATGCTGCATGGGAGACCTTGACATCTGCAGCTTCGAATCTGCTATACATTAAGATTTGGGCATGTGTATTTATATACGTGTCACACATCTAATTTCTGTGTTACATGTGACATATCAGAAGACATAGTACAGTGACTCTTAGCAGCCATTCACGTATCATTAGGTATGTTGGAACAACAGAGAAGCAATAGCACATGCTAAAAATAGTGGCGCCGTGGCTACATCAGTAGGTGATTTGATTGTAATGACCAATACAAACACGTTTAGTTTTCTCTGAAGTGTGATGTGCACTACATAAATGAATGTATTGTGTGTGTGTGGGGGTGCAGCAGAGGGGCGTGGCCGGGAGAGACAGCGGGAGCCCTTGTCCACTCTGGAGGTGCCGGAACAGCGGCAACCGTCCAATCACCATCTACGATCTCGCTCTGTCTCACCGCACCGCGAGGAGCAGGGACGCACGCGCTCCCGGCCCCCCAACATCCCCACCCAGCGGTGAGTATGTCATCACAACCAACCCCAGTCATTGTAGTAGTGACTTCTGGGAAATGTATGCCATTTATAATTATATCCTTGTTGTCCTTCCTGTTACAAACTATAAAAACCAAAAGGAAGACAAAAATAAAACGTAAACAGTTTGGTTTAACAGTAGCATAACCCATTGATCAAAAGTGCTGCAACCAAAAAGTGGCAGAAAAATGGAACCGTCAGTGATGGACAGGGGGAGGCAAAGCGAGGAACAGTGGCTGGAAGACAGCGGACTGGGCCCATATACTAATGAAACGCCGGGGGATATTAACCCCCTGCCACACCGCTCGTTTCATTTCTTCTAATGTTTTATTATTCTTCTGGCCCGTGCTGGCGAAGGCCACCACTGCTGCCAACATTGCTTTTACCTGCTGGGCCAAATTGGCTCACGCACAGCACAAGCCAAGTGGCTGTCTGATGGCTTCCAGGGGTGCCCAGAATCTCTATCGCTCTCTCTCTCTCGCTCTCTCTCTCTCGCTCTCTCTCTTCCTCACCTACCTTTCTCTTAACAATCTCCCCGTCATCTTTATTCCGTCTCGTTATCTGTCTCTCATGGTCTCTTTGGTCCCTCTCTGTACGCGACCTTTGTTGACTCTCCGTCCGTCCGTCTGTCCGTGCCTCTGTCTGCCTGCAGGAGCCTGGACGACGAGATCCCCCACAGTCGGCGCTCTCGCTCCCCGAAGCGGTACCGCGACTCCTCCAGCGGCCACCATCAGAGCCACAACTATCTCCAAGACAGGTCGGTTCCAGAGTAACACGCGCACGCCTGTTTGGGATGTGCGTTCTGGCCGAGGCTGGGTCACTCGCCCAGAAATGGCTTGGTTTGTGTCAGTGGCTCGGTAAAAGTGGGTGTCGTTTATTTGATGCCAGACGACTGGCCGCATTGCCCAGTGTGTTTGTCAGGTGAGGCAACTGGACGGATCATGCATGCGAACGGGTCTGTCTGTACTTTGTGTCTCTTGACAGACGGCGCCAGGGTAACACGAGACCAAGAGTGAAAGAGAGAGAGATCGAGTGGGAAATAATTGACATTTATCACCCTTTCATCATCTTGTAGCTCTTTGTTTCAGCTCACCACGTTGTGTTTGAGTGTCGGACATGGACTGTTCACACATGCTATGTCCATGTGTGGTGTAAGATGACTAACTAACGTAACTGTTCTCTATCATACTCAGTCTATTCAAAGAGTAGAGAAGGAGATTGTAGTAGTTCTAGGCCTTCACACAGTGATCTGTTACCTCTTCTTCTGTATGTCGGCATCTAGATATAGTTGTTATTTGTGTTGTGTGTGTGTGTGCATGCACGCGCGCGTGTGTGACGTGGGCATATGAGCAGAACCGTCTCTCTCTCCCCTGTTCACCTATTCTCTCCCTGTGCCTCCTGTTGTTCACGGATTTTCTCATGTGTCATCCGTTGCCATGGTAACCCCAGTAAGCTCATCATGATCCACCAATCAATGCGGGGCAAAAGTGCTGAGTGCCTACACATCAGGTAACACCAGCCAATCACCACATCTCTTCCTGTTTTGGTTTCTATATTTGGCTTTTGTCATCATTGTATCATGGCTCTGCACAAGGTTTTCTAGTTTCAGGACTTATTATATCTTTGACATGCGTTTTTTCCTTCCATTAATCGTCAATGTTACACACAGAAACAAAACATAGAGTAAGCATTGAGATAAATGTCCTATGGTATGCGTTTCATAAAGGTATTCCATAGCTGTAGTATGTTGTTCTAACCACTAGAGGGCGCCATTGTCTTTTCAAACAATCTTAACTTTCAGACGCACTTAAAACACTCAGTTGACTTTCTGCATTTGTATCTAGATGGTGATAGTTAAAAAAAACGGAATCATAAACATATGCCCTTTCCTCACATTATTGCTTCTCATTTGTCACATGTCTTTGCAAATTATGATAAAAGTGGCATGCGTAGTTCATGAGGAAGGCTCGCCCCATTATATGGAACAGTGTGTAGCACGTGCTTTTGCACTACTTATTTAGACAATTAGCCAGCATTGTTGCCCTGGGAAGAGATGTGGATGTGTGAATATCTTACCCCATTAGCTTATTTATTAAATGGAGTAACCTGAAAACAAACACATTTTCCTAAGAGAAAACTATCATGGATGTGAAGAAAAACACCTAAATGAGAGGTCTCTCCTGAGGGATAAACACAGCTAAGCTGTCAGTGCTTTTAGTTTTTTACATTCTGGAAGCTTTCTATCTTTTTTTAAGTATTTTCCAACCTGCTTCTCCCTTCCTTTCCTTGCCTCATCTGCTGCATGCATGCTAAAAGCAACGACCCAAACCACAGTGCCCCCCATGGGGCTGTCAGGAGGTCCCTATGGCACAGTAACACACACACACACACACACAGATACACACACTGACAAACACACACACACACACACACACACACACACACAAACACACACACACTTAAACACACAGGCTCGCACAGGTCAGTCCTGCACGAGTCAGCCTGCAGCACTACCCCCTGCTATGATGCTGTGAAAGGTTAAAACATTAATAGCTTACACACACACAAACACACACACTTTTCTCCAGGTGAGTATCAACCATAGCATCAGGTGCTTTTTTTAAATTGAGGTTTGGTTTCCAGCTGAAAATTCTCTGCAGTCTTTTTATTATTTTTATATTTTAATTTGTTGTCCAAGCTTCCTTTACTTTCATCCATGAATGTATTTTTATTGGATTGAATATAGTTCCCCAGCCCGCATGTCCCAGGCTAAGGACTAAGTCGCACATCATGTTCTCAGGCCATGTTTCTGTTAGGCACATTAACATATGTACACATTGACATACACACATACACACATACACACGGTTGAATTACAGGCCCACAAAGTAAGACAAGGAGAGTCATTTCTTTAGGAGTCCTTGTCATGGTTACTATGACGATGTGTCAACTTGACAGCCCTTTTTCCTAACTGTGTGTGGGGTGTCAAACCACCTGTCCTTAATGTCTTCATTCTGTTTCGTTTGATCAGAGTACCATTATGATTTTGACAATCTAAAATTATCTCTTTATGTCCTTTTTTTGGTTGTCTCCTTTTTTCCCCTCCTCTTTTGTGACCCCCCTCCTCCCTTTCCCGTTCTCTCAAATATCCCCCCCCCCCCCCCCCCATTATCATCTTCTTCATCCTCATCATCTTCCTCCGCCTCACTCTGCATTGGATGGCATGTTGCTCTCTGGCGCCCCCTAGTGATCTGCAGCCGTCTCTGGACAGAGCTCGGAGCGCTAGCACCAACTGTCTTCCCTCAGACTACCATGCCCCCTCACCAGAGTCTGAAAGGTACCAGTCCACCTCCCTCCTCTCCCCTCCTCTCCTCCCCTCCACCTCTCCACCCTCTTCTCTTTCTCGAACTTACTTGCATCTTCTTCCTACAGACCTCCACTACCTCCACCCAACCTGCCCCCCCCCCCCCCCCCCCTCCCCCCCATCTGTTTAGCTTCTGTTGATTTTCTATTGTACAGTATAGTGGACATATTAATCACTTCTTTGCCCTTTGTCCTTCTTTTCAAACCACACCCCGAAATACCCTGACTGTGCCCGTCACAATCATACTTATCTCCCCAGAACCTTTAAACCCCATGCTTACCCTATGATGCTTCATGCTTTGTGTTACTTAACCGTTAATCTTATACATTTATTTTCCTACCACATCTCAACACCTCATTTTCTCTTAGGTTGTATTGTAGAATAGATGTGCTTTACTCAAAAAGCATGGGGATTAAATGAATGAATTTTCTCCTCTGAACTAATACCAGTACAAGTACAAAAAAGGATGACAATTCCTCACTCTGCTTCTGCATTGTAACTGTCAAGGCGGCTACATTTGTGTAAAAACGTTACCAAATCCAAAGCCTAATGTGGACGAAAAAAAATGTATTAAGAGAACATGGCTTATCACGAGAACTTAGAGCCGCGTCATTACATCTTATGAGTGAGCAATTTTATATTCTTGTGTATAGAAAATCTTTTTCCCAATCACTGCCCCGGAGACGTCCGGCCAGCCCCAGGATTCTAATCCAACATGCGTCCCCCGAAGATGACAGGTACCCCCCCAAAGTGCTGTGTCTCTAGGGTTGAATTCTGGACCCAAGTGTGGCCTGACCTCCAAATAAATAGCACTATTTGCAAAATTTGCACATTAGCACAGTTAGCCAGTTTCGTTCAGCCCAGACCGAAGTAAACAAATTGTCAAATTCAAAGAAAAAAGAATTGAAAAACGTAACCAGTTCCAGCTCTACTAAATGTGGTTGGGTCCATTGGGGTTCAGAACACTGTTGAATCTACTCAACCCTTGTAGTAAACCCACGTCCCTTTTTAGTTGATGCTAGTTGCTGCTTGCCAAAATACTAACCTCTTTAGTAAACGTTGCTGTTTATCTTACACTGACAAAGCTAACGCACCTTTAACGTGAAATTCCACAGTAGTAAAGATCCTAATGAGCTTAAGAAAACAAGCAAAATAAAATTTTCTTTGATATTTTTTTATCGTGCAATGATCCTGAAGCTTATTATGAAGTTTCCTGCAAATGGCCCTACGCAGCATCTCCAACCGTGCACTTTTTATTTTCATTTAGTAGGCTCCTGACTTGAACAAGTTGTTCTCTCTCTTTTTAACAACATCTTATTTGTCATTTTACAGACATCTCATTTATTTGAAGTGTTTGCTTACATGGCTTTAACTCTGGACTGTCTGTTGGTCTGGTTTAAAAAATGATGTCAAGAATCGTGACTACGCGCTGTGTGTGTGCTCCTTACGGCTCTTAGTTTGTGTGGCCACTATAGAGTTCTCCTCTCAGGTAGCTGTAGCTCAATGGATTCTGTTGCCGGCTGCATTGATGCGTGTGCTTGCTGTGGAAGTAGTTCTGTGGTTGTAATTTCTCTTCAGTCTGTATCAAGCATTGAGAGCCGAGGCCCATGGCTTCATGCTAATGTTTTATATACCATATGTATTGTATCTGTGTGTGTGTGTGTGTGTGTGTGTGTGTGTTTGTGTGTGTGTGTGTATGTGTTTTTGATCCACATGTTCATCTCATAAATGTAGAATATGGATGGTGCTCCCTTTCCAAGAGACTTTATTTCACCTCAGTACAGAAAAGAGGTACACACTCAAGAACTTTCACTCTCTCACTCTCTCACACCCTCACTCACTCACACACTCACTCATCCACTCACTCACTCACCTACTTACCCACCCACTCACACAAACAGGTCAAGAAAGGAAGCATGTGTGTGTTTCACAATTCCACCATCCATCCATTAATTAATGAATTATCCATGTAATCGTTAAGTAATTCTTCCATTAATTCAGTGTTTCCCCATTCCAGCTGTAGTAGGTATTATTTCCAGATCAATGTGTTTTTAAGACCAATGACCCCACAGTTGGCATTCAGACCTCAGAGCTGTGTTGAGTTTCTCTTTATTTTGTCATTCTATACATCCATCTTTTCCTGTTGTGTTTTCTTGGCTAAACTGATACTCTCCAGGCACGCTGGGACCCTGGAAACACATGAATGTCACACTCTGGGCAGGATGATGTCTGGCAGTGGCCGTGGTGGCAGGTAAGACATGGAGGCCCGCCATGTCAACCCGCAATGTAGCAGTAATGCGGTTCAACCTGGCCGTCGTGCCGGACCAGTCGGTCCGTCATTCAGTCTGACAGACAAACAGGACGGTTCCAGTTAACTACTCCTCAAGCCCCTTCGAGCTTCTGGTGTGTGCTCATTGGTCAGTCCTCTTGGGAGGAATTTTAGAGCTTGGTTAGAGAGAAAGGTGCAAGTCCTTTGATATCACAAATGGATTGGTTTCAAATTAATGGTTACTTGTAGGCCTTTTTTGTTAGAAATGCTTGTATTCACATAGAAACATAGAAAGATTACAAGTGTTTAACATACCCTGGTGGTTAAGATGTTACATTAGGGATTGTTGAGATTTGTTATCTTATTTGTTGAATTTCAGTTGTTACTTTTGAGATTCTAAAGTTTAGGTCAAGGGTCAGGTTAAGGTTCTGTGCAAATGTCTGTGTGAATATCTTTCCAGATATTCATGGTATTCATGTATATTTGCTTACCCATCCCAAGAAAAAAAAAAGAAAAAAACATCACATCTCATCCAGTTTGTCTATCAGATTGCCTGACAAACACGTGAAGCTTGAGTTCAAAATCATGCATTTCACTATTTCCTGTTTACTGGCCAGGCCGTATTAGTTATGTGTCAGCTGTGTTGTCAAGTCTCTTTGTTAGTCTTGAACTTTGTTGGGTTTATCCTTAAAGGAATGTTATACATCATATAAATACATCTTCACATCTTTCTTTATTGTACCCTTCAAAGAGTGGAATCATGCCAACCTTATTTTAACAAGCTTGACAGAGATCGTATGAGCTGAATTGACAACTCACAACAAAGACACAAATACAACATTCTTGTCAAATGTAATTAGTTTAACTGCTAAGAAACACCATACCGAATAGGTAGCCCGCGAAATACTATATATCCTACATCCTACATACATCCTAGGTGGTACGTTTAAGTGCTGTTTTGACAAATTATTTTAAAAGCACTTACAAGACTGCAAGCTATTTGAATGTTCTTTAATAGGATTTGGTTTTTGTAAAGCTTATTGCTTTCCAACGTATTGTCCTCCCTTCTCTTTTCCCCTTTAATCTCTGCATGCTGCAGCTTTATGCTTTGTGTTTGGGGATTGGGTTTGCATTGTGCGCGCCTTTGTGTGTACTTGTGTGTGTGTATTTGTGAAAGTGTATGGTTTAATGTGTGTACATCCCAATTAAGCCTGTCCCTTCCAGAAACCCCCTCTCTCCAGTCTTTTGGTATGGAGACAGCTGATCCTAAGACCTCCTTGTGAGGCAGGCCCTAAACGTCAGTGGTTCCTAACTTCACACATCAAGTTCCAACATTTCGCAGGGAGATCTATTTTAAGAGAGGTCCACCTCTTAAAATAGCACAGTTGCACCCTTATTTACTGAAGGGTTGTTATTTTCTCTACTTGTTTATTATTTTAATAAACTGGTAATTATTTTGACCCAAAATCATGTATGATAGTCACTCATGTTTGTTTCTGCTGGTTTGTGATGATGTGCCGTTAGCACAAACCAAATTTATAAGATGGGTTCATTTGCATAAATACTGGGAACCTCTATTATAAATGTGAGGCTGGACAAGGTGGCCCTCTTCCTTCTCCATTCTTTGGCAGTGTGTTTGTCTCCTCCCACTGTATATTCTGATGTGTTTGAATATGCTGGTGCTGGTGCTGTTTATGATGGTGTGAGTGTGTTCAAGTGTTGTTGTATAGTTTAATGGTATCATTTACAGTACTGAATGATTCAGAATGAATGACTCCTGTATGTCTTTGTTTAAAGCTGGGGTAGGCAATTTGGAGAAAAAAGCAAGCTAGATTTTGAAAGTATCCAACCAAAAAAATCCCACCATTGCCTTCAGGCCCGGTCATGCCCGATGAGGTACCAGGTACCTACCTACCAGGGAGGTAGGTACCTGGACAGACAGGTAGGCCATCCAATTATTTCATTGGGGCCAAATTAATTGATTGGACAGGTTTATTACAGGCCTGCAACAGCCACAGATCTTTTTTTTTCTTTCAGCAGCTGTACTTAGTTAGGACAATATTAGGACAATATTAAACCAACTTGCTTGCTTTTTCCTGCAACTTCACCCTTGAAAATTTTAAATGAAGTTTTACTTACTTAATTGGCACTCGTCTGGTGTTTTCTGTTCATTTTCTGCCTATGCCAAAGACTTTTTAAGTTTTTATCTGTTTATTTAAAGTTGTCCATCTCTTTATTCTCCTGTCCCCTAGGCTTTTGACCTACAGTATATTGCCACAGAGATGCATAGGATTTTGATGCTGTCTGTGTTTAATTTGAGTGTATTGCAAGTTAAAGGTGAAATGATTATTCCTGTGGATGGCCTGATAAATAAACATGATCTCTTCTCAGAACATTTGCCAGAGGAGACACATCAGCCTCCTTTCTTGGACTGTCAAACATGATGAGATGTGATGTCAGTCTCATGATGTCACCTTTTTAAAATTGTTATAAACCAAATCCCTCCGTAATGGGTGGCGCCATCACACCGATGGTTTCAAATGAATAACTAAACCTTTCCCTTATTATCGTCTTCGCACCTCCAATACCCACTGTCCTCCTCCTCTTCCTCTCTCTGTCGTCCCTCTAGGGGCCACCCCCAGGGCGGTGCGCCTCTGTCGTCCTCCGCAGCACCCACGTCCACCCGCAGGGCGAGGCAGCTCCCACAGGTCCCGGCCAAGATCAGTACGGTGGAGGAAGGTGTGTGGTGGTCCATTGTGTTTCTCGTGTGCATGGGTTTGTGTTTCAGCGGCTGGCTTTGTGTGTTTGTACGCATTTTTAGTTTGTAAACGCCCATGTTTCACAGGGGAAACAACACAGGATTTAGTATTGCTTCATGGACCGGCTCCTTGATTGGTTCATCATTTCAGGAAGGTTTTCCCCCATCAGGCACGAGCTCCGATTAGATCATTTGATCCTTAAAAATTAAATTGTTGACTGATTGAGACGTACTCTCACATAAGAATATGTATGAAAAGAACAATGTCATAACCACGTTTTCTTACCTCAAACTATTTTAATTTGAAAGCTATAACTTGCCAAAAACGTCTCTTTGTTTTCCGTGTGTGTGGAGTTACGCGTTATGAGTCGTCTGTTTCTGCAGCAGTAGCTAGATGCTCAGCGGGCCTCCTCTCTTGTGTTCACCTGCATGAACGTGCACTAGCCCTGGCGTCGGAGGAGCGGCTTCGGCAGCTGCCGATAAGGGTCCATTCCAACCGGACGTCGGCCGCGGGCACCTCCAGCCAGCAAGACCTCTCCAGGAACCTGAAGAACAAACGAGAGGTGGGCCACATGTCACGTATCAGTGGTACCAGCCATGCTCCCCATGTCTTTAGTTCTTCTTCCTGCGCCAATGCCCCTCTTGTGTCCTTTCTGACCTTACAGTCAAAAGCATCATTTACAAAGGTGGTACGCAGACACATGCAGAGAATCAAGGAGATCCAGGTATGAATGGGAGCAGAGTGGGCCGATAAAAACCAAATGAAGTTCAGCTGTATTGACCTTTGTCACGCTTAAGAGTCCCCAAAAGATAACTGCCCCGATCAAAAGTTTTTCAACGACGCCTTGAAATCCCCACAAGGAAAACAAAACAGAATAATTGTCCGGGATGATTATTCCTCATCATGAGCCGAGCCTGCTGAGGAGTATTATCATAACCTGTCTCTTCTGTTCTGCCCTTGGAACACCTGCACAGTTCCCCATTGATCCCCAATTCCTGTTCCATCTCACCTGTTCCTCATCAAATACCTCTGCCGTGTCTCCCAGTCTTTCCTGCTGTTGGCGTATTCTAAACAGCAAACCGGGTTTCTTGATTGACTTGATGTAAGGCTGTAGTGCTGCTGTCTGGCTAACTACCGGTGTCTCCACCGTCCTTCTTCTGTCCGGCTCCCAGCTCTATAAGGACCAGAGGAGGAGCTGTGAGAATGTGTCGCACAAGTCCTCGGACAGCGATGTCAGCGACGTGTCAGCCCTGTCTCGCACCAGCAGTGCCTCTCACATCAGTAGCACCAGCTACATGTCCATACAGTCAGAGAGACCCCGGGGCCGTTTCAGGTAGCCTACACACACACACACATACACACACACACACACACACACACACACACACACACACACAGAAATAACATACGTTGTTATTGTTATGGTGTCATTATGAAGGCATGTTTTCATTCAATATGAAGTCATTTAAAAACATTTGGAATTGGGTTCTTAAAGTAAGATGCTACTCTATCTTTTAAATAAATAATGCATTTTAACAGCTGATCAATAGCAAACAGGAAATGTGTAGCTACTCTTCCATTGATGTTTAAATTCTTACAGATGATTGTTAGCTAATTTGCATCATTCAATTCCCTGCATGACGTGCCATTCATGTTACACAAAAAAGCCATCGGTGTGAAAACATGCGTTACAAATATATAAATACTAACACTTCTAAAAAAACACCGTCCTTTATTTCTTAGGTCATTTTCGTGATTTATATGTTTTGTTTCTCCAACTTTTCTACATTTGTGCACCTCTGCATCCCCTCCTCCCCGTCCTCCCCCCTCCTCCTCCCCCTGCTCCTCCTCCTCCTCCCCCTGCTCCTGCTCCTGCTCCTGCTCCTGCTCCTGCTCCTGCTCCTGCTCCTGCTCCTGCTCCTGCTCCTCCTCCTCCTCCTCCTCCTCCTCCTCCTCCTCCTCCTCCTCCCCCTGCTCCTCCCGATGCGCGGCGTGCAGCCGGGCCATGCGAGCCACGGGCCGCCACATGCTGAAGAGCACCAGCTGCGAGGTCATCGGCATGGAGCACGCCGACGGCAGCCAGTCGGACACGGCGCTGGGCAGCGGCGTCAAGAAGAGGCGCTCCAGCATCAGCCAGCGCGTGGTCGCCATCCTGCCGTCCAGGAGGAGCCGGAGCACCTCGCAGCTCAGTCAGACAGGTCTGGACCGCCACCGGGAGCCCTGCACACCCGCGACACGCGTACCGCACACTGAGAAAAAGGACGCACTCACGTGGAAGAATAGGGAGTCCTCGGCACACAGCTCCGTCGCGTTAAAAGCTCACTGGGCTGCCTCTTCTTTGTGACATGAAGTACAATGATGATTAAAAAGAAAATTGAAATGAAAACAGAATATGCAATGGAATACAATGGAACACAGTATTGCAAAAACACAAATGGTCAAAAGAATAGATCCCCAGACACACACACCTAAATACATTGCAAAACAGGAAATCATTCATAGTGGCAAAAAGGTCGAAATCTGTATGCCACAATCTATATTCAGTGTTGTTGTTGCAGTGTTTTTTTGTGTCGGGTTCACGGTTGTTGTGTTTGAATGTATTGTTACAGAGGCAGCATCAAAGGCGGTGGACAGCCGGAAAGGTAAAGGTTAGTTAGTCTGAAAGCAATATAAACACAACAACTAGGGAGAGACTGAACAATTGACATAGCATACGGACAGACCAACAGAACAAGGTGTATACCATGGTCTTTAATTCGGATATACTCTGTTATATAGCCTACAGACTGACCAACACAATACCAAATATACCTAGCAGATAGACAGACCCACAGAAGACCAAGAGAACAGACTGAAAGACATACATAGCATAATCCAACTGGTAAAACATTGAAACTGGACACTTTAAATTTGACAGCTAGATAGACTCAAGTACACAGAAATAGCATAGAAACCAGAGGATGAGATGGAAAGTCAGAAAACATACAGACAGAAATTGATGACTATCCAATAGCAATTAGAAATTTAAGAATACTAAACACTCGCATGTAGGCAAACAGACAACAGACTCCCAGGAAGACAGATTGTCAGTGACTGACCACGGTTCTGGACAGGAAGATAGATAGACTGGTAGGACAGGGTAGCTAGAACTGCTCCTCACCGCTCCTGCACGCTTCTGCTTCCCCCTGTCCTGCCAATCCCTTCTGCCCAAGCTTGAAAGCTCTGTCCCTGATTTAATATTGTTTTAATAGTCTTTGGCTGATTTATAGTGAGTCTTTTGAGTCCATCAAAAGTCATTTTTCGCAAACGTTTCCCATTTGAGAAGTTGTTGCCGGTCATTGTTCCCAAAAATGGTATATCTGCAGAATGTTTCTGGTCCTGCTAAATAGCCCAGAAGCAAACAACAATGGGGTTTGGTCTTCTTGCTTTGCTAATTTCATATCCAAGACATATTGTTTGCAGTAAGCAAGATCAATTCATTTACTCATTGATACAACCGCGTTTCTTGGATGGACTGAACTGGCTTGTTCATTTGTATAAAACCTCTTGCACTGAACTCATTCTTCACCGCTTTCCATGGAATGTATACACCCTCAAATGAAGTGATTTCCTGTCACTTGTGTGCACCTGCCCTTTTTGCATCAGGCATTTACAGATCCAGAGTGTCTTTGAGGGTGTGCTTGTAACAGTGTCAATGCAGCTCTAGGGTTTGTGGTTTGATTTATTCCCTTTGTCTAGAGTAGAGTCTGTACATACTTTTCCTTATGCTTATGTAGAACGCTTGTTGGATCGCAATCCTTTATTTTCCTTTCGTTAGCAACTGTCAGGTTTATGAGGTTTACCCCTTACAGTATTGACTGGAACACAAAGCAACAGCTCAATCGATAATAATGTTACACTTCCAGACGCAAATATAGTTTTTGCTCTCTAATGTTGTAAATACTCTAAAAATCATGATCGTTTGCTTTAAATGTATCCTGTAATTAACAGGAGTGTCTCACACACCCAATAAAGGCACAGAGCAGAATGCTTGTAACATGTTTTAACTGAAAACCGTGGCGATTGCAATCATGCTTTGCAAATTCCCTCCTGCCTCTTACAAAAACGCAAATCACAATTTGCCACACGATTTAGAATTTGTGGTTTGCAAACTTCTCACGTTAACCTTCTTGATGTGTGTGTGTGTATCTGTGTATGTATGTGTGTGTGTGTGTCTTTGTACCACAGAGGCGCCAGCGAGCAAGAAGTCTGGTAAAGCGGGCAGCAGCAGCATCCAGAGGAGTGTGGAGACGGGCATGGCGGTGGAGCTTCCGCGGGGGGGGGTCTCGACCATGAACCGGCAGGCCAGCAGGGACTCCACGGACGGCAGCATGAACAGCTACAGCTCCGAGGGGAAGTAGGTGTCCGTCTGCCCCACCAACCGCATAGGTCATGGTGTCCATGTACAGCCATATATACTCCATGTGTATCGAGGCATATATATCAACTGTATACTGTCATATTGTTTCAATATTCCCTGTATGTATTAGTGTGTTATAGTTTTGTTGAGAAGTGATGCAGTTCAATTACAGCTTTACAATTCATCAATCCACTTTTTCATCTTCATTTCTAGTAGTAAACAAGTAGACATAAGGAATTTGTCTGTTTATGTGTGTGTGTGTGTGTGTGTGTGTGTGTGTGTGTGCGCGCGCGCGCGCGGCAGTCTGATCTTCTCAGGGATGCGGCT
Source organism: Lota lota (assembly GCA_026745465.1). Lineage (NCBI taxonomy): Eukaryota > Metazoa > Chordata > Actinopteri > Gadiformes > Lotidae > Lota > Lota lota. The sequence goes on along the minus strand of JACYXH010000802.1, from coordinate 6,543,116 downwards.
GGGGGCTGACAGTCAGTTCAGTGACTTCCTGGATGGGTTAGGCCCCGCCCAGCTGGTGGGCCGGCAAACCCTGGCCACGCCCGCCATGGGTGAGTCTCCACACGATGTAGCATACATGGGGACGATATATCTACCAACACTTTCCAACATCGAGCTAAACTGTGTGTGTGTGTGTGTGTGTGTGTGTGTGTGTGTGCGTGTGTGTACCTTCATGCAGGAGATGTCCAGCTCGGTCTGACAGACAAGAAAGGCCAGCTAGAGGTGGAAGTGATCAGGGCCCGTGGCCTTATCCCAAAACCAGGCTCGAAATCCCTCCCAGGTAATACATACTATCTCTCTCAATTCTATTCACTTAAATTCAATTCAATTCAATTTTAGGGCTTTAGTGGCAGGAAAAATACATTCCTTAATATTGCCAAAGCAAAAGAGTTACAAGAACATAAATAACACAATAATATAAGTAGTAATACAAAGTCATAAAGACAAAGACAATAATGCAATGATGATACGACAGTAATACAACGGCAATACACAGTAATAGTACCTGAAAGAACAGTAATAGTACCTGAAAGAACAGTAATAGAACCTGAAAGAACAGTAATAGTACCTGAAAGAACAGTAATAGAACCTGAAAGAACAGTAATAGAACATGGAAGAACAGGGGTTATAACACGTTTCCTCGGTTGTCTCTCTATATATATAACTCTTTCACTGTTTCTCTCTCTCTCTCGCTCTCTCTCTCTCACTCACACTCTCTCTCTCTCTCTCTCTCTCATATATCATCATCACTATCGCTTTATTGCTGTTTAACCTTCCACCCTCTATGAGTTTTTCTTTTTTCCTCCCTCTTTATCATCTGTTCATTGCACACTTATTTTACACCTCAACATCTCTTTATCTCTTTCTTTGTATACCTGTCTCACTCACACACACTCCCCCCACTCTCTCCCCCCAACCCCTCCCTGTTCTTCTGTATATCGGTTCTTCCCCTCCCTTACTCTCTTCCTCTCCACTATCTCCCTCTCCCTCCCTCTCCCCCATCTTCCACTCTATCTCCCCCCCTCTCTTTCTCCATCCCCCCTTCCTCTCTTTCCCTCCATCCCTCCCCTCTCTCTCCCTCTCTGCCTCCCACCTCGCCCCCCCCCCCCCCCCCCCCCCCCCGTCCTGTGCCAGCTCCCTACGTCAAGGTGTACCTGCTAGACAGTGGAGCGTGTAAAGCCAAAAAGAAAACCAAGATTGCACGGAAGACCCTGGAGCCGCTGTATCAGCAGCACCTGCTCTTTGAGGAGAGCCCCCGGGGCAAGGTGCTCCAGGTAACCACACCTGGGCTGTGTGTGTGTGGGTGTGGCTGGAGGGCTGTGTGTGGGTCTGGGTGTGCATGGCTGTGAGTGTGAGTGTTTTATATGTGTGTGTGTGTGTGTGTGTGTGTGTGTGTGTGTGTGTCTGTGTGTGAAGAGGGGGGATTTGTGTGAGTGGGGAGGGGGTTGTACATGCACATGGTACATGGGGTTGTACATGGAAATAATTGCATGTATATCTTACATCGTGATTCGTTTATGGAGAAATTTCCTTCATTTCCCCAGATTTTGCGTCTGGCAATCAAACATTTTGTGTCTGAGATAAATAAAGAACTTTGCAGCGTTTGAATTGTTTTCTTCTTGTTTTCTACCTCCTCTCTCTCCTCTGTCTGTACCCTCCAGGTCATAGTGTGGGGCGACTATGGACGACTGGACCACAAATGCTTCATGGGCGTGGCACAGATCCTATTGGAGGAGCTGGACCTCTCCAGTACCGTGATTGGCTGGTACAAACTGTTCCCCCCTTCCTCGCTGGTGGACCCTACGTTAGCCCCGCTTGCGAGGCTGGCGTCCCAGACGTCACTGGACAGCTCAGGACCGCCTCCCGGCGTTCGATCCTAGTGACCAAAGGGGGGGGGGGCCGCCCCCTCACCCCCTCACCCTCCTCACCCCTTACCCTTCCCCTGCCATCATTACGCCATTGGGGGAAAAAAACAAACAAAAACAAAGAAGTGAATGGACAACGTTTCCTGGGCCACAACAGAGCAGAGTGCATGACTAAAGTACACCCAGGGACAGCGAAACTGGCCTCAGGCCGACCAATGACAAGCCAGATGAGAGAGAGAGAGAGAGAGAGAGAGAGAGAGAGAGAGAGAGAGAGAGAGAGAGAGAGAGAGAGAGAGAGAGAGAGAGAGAGAGAGAGAGAGAGAGAGAGAGAGAGAGAGAGAGAGAGAGAGAGAGAGAGAGAGAGAGAGAGAGAGAGCTACCCAATCAGCGCTTAGCTGGAGTCTGACAATCAATTGTCATAATAATCCTATTTCCTACTTTTGTTTGTTGTTGTTTTTTCGTTTGCGTTTCCTACCTGACATTTGCTCTATGTCTACCGATGTTTCACTTTCTCTTCGTTTTGTTTTGTTTTGTTCCTTCTTTCTTTCTTTCTTCCTCCCGTTCTTTACAGCCTGCCCTTTCCACAGACAAAAGACAGTCTTGACCATGTGACTTCTTGAGCCAATCAGAGAAGAGACGAGGCCACTATGATGAGCATATGAATAGCATGCGACACTCTAGGCAGCCTCCCTACAATAAGAAAAAACACTTGTCTCCTTTGTTTAGACGATGTGGTGGGAAACAGTTTCGCTCTTTATCTAATAAAAAGAGTGAAGAACATAGAGGCCAAATTATTAATGAGCTCATTTATATATTCATTATTCATAATATATTCATTATTTTTTTAAATCATCAATCCGTTTGAATTGTTTTCGGCTCTACACACATCCTGTAGAGTTCAGTAGGATGTCCTAAAGGTGCAGACTCCCTCCACGAAGTGTACTACCTTTTGGTTTCTCAAGCAATGCCCCTAAAAGACAGGCTAATGGTAGTCTGGTGGTTATCCCACCCCACCATACCTGGCTCACAAAACAACATGTACCCAACATGTACTTCGAGCCCCGCCCCCTCCTAGCCAATGCCCCACCCCTTAAACCCACCCATCACCCCTTAACCTCACCCCTTGACCCCAACCCTCAACTCTTGACCTCACAGCTCACCCCTTAACCCCACCCCTACAGGAGGGAGCAGCATGTTTTGGGGGCCCCAGCCCCAAGCTGCATGCACGTTTATTTTACTTTATTTTTTTATTTTATTATTTTGGTTTCCTTCTTTTTGTAAAAGCAAAGATGAGACAAACTACTGATGAATTCTAAAAAATAAGCAAAATAGCAAAAAAGCGAGAAAAAATACAAAAAACTAAAAATGAGACTAGACTATGTGTGTTAGTTCCACATACTTTAGGCCAGCTTGTATGTTGCATGTACTTGTACAGTATGCTCGTACTGAACATGAATACAAAAATAACAAAAAAGAAAGAAAATACAATTCTGACCATCCCCCCCCCCCCCCCCAACACACACACACACACAACTTCCCTGACAGGAGCGGACCAATAGGGGATCAAATCCACCCAGGCCACGCCAACTACTCTGGGTTGAAAATATCCATATTTGGAGGTCTTCAAGAAAAAAGAACAAAATATATATCTATATCTATTTTTGTTTGTCCTTTTATAAAAAAAAAACTTTGAGCGACAGTGCTGTTCAGCTGTACTGAGCACACTCCGGCCCCTGGCGCAACAGGGTGTAGGTGTCTAAACTGTAGTCATTAAGGGCAGCAGGGGCTAGAGACAGAAATAGCGAATTTGTGTATAACAGCAAAATGTATATGAAGTATAATTATGAGTTTGACAGAAATTGTGACGATATATATATATATATAAAAGAATATATATATATATATATATATATATATATATATATATATATATATATATATATATATACAAAGAGTGTATCTGACTGCACACCTGCCACTGACGCACCCACACCCACCCACACATACACACACACACACACACACACACACACACACACACACACGCTCGCACACACAGCTTGTACATAGGAATCTAGATGAGCGACTTAAGCATAGGTTACGAACAAACAAAGCATTGCCGAAAAACACTAACATTCCTGGTCTAGCTGAAAGGGATCTGATACCCATGGATGTGTGTGAGCCGCTGAGCGGCACGCAACCACAAGATGGCGCCAGCAAGCCTTTTCCTACCCCTCCCTCCCCCCACCCACCCACCCCCCAGTTGCAGCCATAAAATGAACAAAGATCAATTGGATTTTTTTATTGTTTCTTTCTTTATGTTTTTTTTTTACTCACAACAGCCCCCTTTCTTCTCTTTATTTGATCATGGTTTGGACTGGACTTCTTAAGCCAATGACAAAATTTTTGCTTGCTGCGGCATTTCCTGGATGTTTTGGTTGAAGCCTTGCGCGGTGTGGCCGACTGCCCTTTTCTTTGTCAGTATTACTGCAGGAATACTGATTGTTTACAGTACATGGCTTCCCACTCCTAACACACGAATCTAGATGAAAGACAAAGTATTCACTGCAACAGTTCTTGTTTGTATAAGAGATGTGGCTCTACTGATGTGATTGTTTTATATTCAAGAGTTCATTTTTATTATTTACAAATAAAAGACTGTGTGGAAGAAAAATAGATTCTCAACTCAGGACTCTTGTCATGTTATTCGGTAGTTGGGCTAAAGAGGAATGCACTTGCTGCTTCTGCTTCAATTGGAGTAGTGGTGTGTCATGTGATCACATACTGTGTGCAGAAGAACACCATGTATCTAACTTGATGCTCATAGGGCTGAAAAGACATCTGAGGACGCTGAAGTCATGTATCCACACATTCTCCTGACTACTTTCCAAAAATAACTTCTATAGTCTATAGAACTTCCAAACCACACCGGAATGGAAGCTTATCATGCACAGAATACTTGAATACTTGAATATGTATGTTCATGTATATCCTTTTTCATATATCTTTTTGTTTTTGCTGACAAGTGCTGTCTTCCATCATCGAGTGAATCACTTTAAATTGTCATTTTTGGTTTGAACACATTCCCCAAGTATAACTAGCATGCTTCTGTCTCTTTGTTTGTTCTGTCACCCAACCCTAACTCTAACTGTAGTTCGCATCCGTGTAGACTAATTGTTATTGTGTGTGTGTGTGTGTGTGTGTGTGTGTGTGTGCGTGCGTGCGTGCGACTTACTGAAGTGTTTATCTTTATCATTCTAGCACCATGGCTGCTAATGTAGAATCATGCTAATGCCCACCGCATCACTTCCCCTCCAGGACAGTACTGGCTTCCCCTCGGTGCCCCGGCCTTCTCCTGCCTCCAACGGTACGTAGACCACACCTCAATTGCCCACGGGTGTATAGTGTATCGATTTGTAGGTGTATTAAGTGTGGGTGCTTATAGTCTCCAGACCTCCATTATCCTGAGCAGGAATAACTGGTGGTCAAATTAAGAATGGATGTGACGGCTTGGGGATTTTTGGTTTTGCTGTTGACGTTTTGGTCTTGTGATTCCAACAAAGGGGCAACTTAAATATAAATGTGTATTTAAACATTGAGAGTAACATGTTTGTGGGGTGTTGGTCTTGTCTGTACAAATGAACAAGTGAACAGACAGTTTGTTCTTCCAACTGCTGAGCTCCATGCCCTTCAGACAATAACACAGAATTGCATAATGGCCTCTTTCATTCATCTTCTCTGGGTCCAACTTCAAAGGACAAATGTGGCTTCATAATACCAACCCGCTGTATGTTGAGACCACAAGTTTGTTCTGAGGTGGACAATCTTGCTGTCTATCTCAGTTGTTGTAGATGTTAAGCAAAAGCATATCTTTCATTTAACTCGAGATGATTTTTCCAGTTACACCATGTGCTGCCTGGCAGAGGGGTTGTAGATAATAAGGAGAGTGATATCGCTGTTTGTTGTAATACTCTTTTTAACCAGATAGTGGCGCCAGCATTGCACAGGGATGAATAACTTTTTACTGTAGGGTTTATATTGGGCATATATTCTTGCAGAGATTTTATAATGTAGTGTATTTTTCAGTCTTGCTTAATGTATAATATATGGTAACGTTAATACCATAACAGCAAATAGTTAAATTATTGATTGCAAAATATATGTAACACAACAACAAACTTGAGTTCCAAGTAAGACATTCATAAGATGCATAGATTCGTATCAAGATCCCACTACCATGTTTTTTACCTTTATGCTTTTTGCCATTTTTACACTTGAACAAACTTACAGATGCAATTGAGTGTTGTGCGTAATTACTTAGCATAGCAATTAAAAAATGTGTCCTCCTTCTTGGTTTATGTCACAACAATGACTTCTAACTGTTTGCATCATTCGACTTCCATGGTGTAAGTTGGAGCCCTACAGTGGCCCTTAAACCTTAGGAAGATAATGAGACCATTTTGAATATTGCAGAATTTAACTTGAACACAATATAAGGAATGCCACAGCATGCTGAAAAGACAGATTTGGACAAAGGTCAAATTTCCAGTTTCCACAACAGAAAATCATGATGCAAGATTCCAGTATGGGAAGGTTTATTATAATATTGTCAATATTGACTCAAAACAAAATTACGTTTGTATCTACATTTAACATTGTTGGAACATTTAATGGTTTATTGACATTCAAAAAGGTATGTGTACAAAGGAAATACATATCTATGTAGATAGGCCTATATACATGAACCCTTTAAATATCACCAATTGAACACTAACCTTTACTATCAGGCACGTGCACAGGGGTGTCTAAAGTGGCCCAAGCCCCTCCCCCTTTACCCACGTGGCTAAACTGCCTCCCTGGCCAATTAATAATAATTGTATTGCTGTAGCTTTTGCCACTGCAGATGCTGTTACTTATACAAATATAATTCTAAATATGTCAGATTAAATTAAACCAGTCATCATTATAACAGCAAATTGGCTCGTTGACTCTTGCTACTGCCCCTCACAATGTCTATGCACGGCCCAGGACACTACACCTATACTAACCCATCGACACTTTTTATTTGCCTGTGCAATTGGTAGTACCAGGGCCATCTAGTGGTAGGGTTAGGAATGGCAAAATATGAATTCCGTAAAGTCACCTCGGCGGTGTTTAGGGTGTGGCAGAAGAGCCCATAGATCATTTTTGAGAAATAGGCAAACATGTAGAGACAGAGTGCAATTTTATGTAAACGGTTTCCAAAAAACGTAATTAATCAAAGGCGTTCCCCCGTCGAGATCAGGTAGTTGATTCAACTTCAGAGACAAAAAGACAAATAATATTTTTCAACAACCCACACAACTAAAGTGAACACTTATTCACTTGTACACTTATTATTATTCAGTACAAGTATCACGTCGTGCCTACTTGTATGGCTGCCTATGCCTACCTTCGTGTGTGTGTGCACTTTTCTCTCCTCTCTCTCTCTCTCTCTCTCTGTCAATCTCTCTCCTCTCTCACTCTCTCTCCTCTCTCCTCTCTCTCTCTCTTTAAACAGCTGTCTTTTATATCATGGCTGTTCCTGAGGTTCCACTAAAATGCTAATTAGGCTTGTAGTATAGCTTCCTCCAGCTACATATTCTCATCCAGCTGCATCTTCTCATGCGTCCTCGTATTTATTATTAACCAGGAACTATGACAAATAAATAGTCGGTGGAGTGGAAATTGCTGTTAGAATGAAATGTGTATGCCGGCCAAGCCTCGCCCATTCGGGACTTTTCCTTTTCACAATCCAACAAACCTACAATTGCTTAAGGTTAGATAGGCCTTATGATAAGTCTTTGCTTCTTGTGAAGTTATCTACGCTATAGGCTATGCCTGTGGGATCCTGTGAACTCAAAGTGAACTCAATTTCACATAAAATCCGTTTAAACCCCGTTGGGCCATATGACCCCTAAAAAAAAACTACATTTAGGCCATCGGACACATCTGGAAATTGTTAATTTTAGCAACGGTGCCCTATGGTCTTTTAATGCTTGCTGTCTTTGTCATCTTTTACATAATATCTGTGGTTACAGCTCAGTCAGAGCGTGCGACGCACCGCAGCGCGTCTTTGGTTCCGGGGCCCCGCGGGCGCTTTCCATGGTTCTGAAATCTTATCTCTTCATCCCGGCCTAATTCTTTTCGTTCACTTCAAAGATCATCCAACGTTATCTCTTTTTTTCAACGTTGCAAAAAAAATCTATCAATTGTTCGCCTCCCTATATCCGTATAGTTACTGTCTCATTCAAAACAATATATATCAGAATAAAGTTTAATTCGCCAAAAGTAGGCCTTTAAAAAAACAAAGTTCGATGGTTCGTTCGACACATCAAAACGATTTGACAGTGCATTAGTCCCCCCACACGTTACGGGCTCGGTGTAAACAGCTGGAACATGAGAGCGTACTGTCAGATCAGATTGTTATCCCCCCCCCCCCCCCCCCCCCCCCCCCCCCCCCCCCCGCACACACACACACACCCCATTTGGTGTTAATCGCTTGAATGGCAGCGCAGTTCGGCTCTGTGGAAACGCTTTGGAGACCATTAGACCAGCTTTGGTCATTACCACGTTATTCCCCAGTTGGAGGCTTCCTATTGCCCCTAAGCACTGTTTAATCAAATTAGATGGGGGGTTCTTCTATTGATATTCATTAAAAATACATGATTTATCACTAAGCTCTTTGAGGTAGCCCATGTCACGTTCATTCTTTACGACGTTTAAAGGCGCTGGGCCTGTCTGATGTTAGGATACAGTGTTACTTTGTATGTGCTATTTTATCTTCTGTAAGATTGCCCTTATGATGCAACGTATTTACCAAATATTTAATTAGATGATGAAATTACTTAATTCACAGGAGCGTATCCAATTTATAGGTCTAGTTTCATCAATATTAAAAAAAAATACTACAAAAGACACAATAAAATAATAATAAATATTATTATTATTGTTCTTATTATTTTAACATGTTTATCTTCATAATTATTTTACATTTGTAAAAAAAATGCCTATACAAATAAATAGCCAATAGCTTGTATCCGGATAATTGCTCAAACATGTTTTACCCTCAAACAATTTCATAAGTTGTTTATTTAAATTTCAAAGATGAAAACATGTGATGTACACTAAAATGTTGAATTAAATGAATGAATGATTTATTTAAATGTGTAGATATGGGACGAATTTGAGTCCACCAGGGAAATAACAAAGTTAAGAAAGGCGTCGTCGTTTATAATGTGGTAAGCCTGCATATTTCTTATCGGGAGGTAAATTGCCTTTAAGGCCATTCGTCTGATTCCTTTGGCTTATTGGAACAACAAATAAATCATAGGCTACATAGTAAAGAGTCAAACATATTCTATGTTAGTGGTGCTTGTGCAATGGTTTATATTTATATATATATATTCTGCACGGTTATGCCTCTCACGAAGAACATGCAACTCCTTCAAACGCTGCATAAACACATTGTAGCCCATACCTGCCAGTGACAATCCAAACAAATAGGCTCAAATACAACGTTATTACTTATTTTCATATTTGTATACATTTTTATTTAAATGTCCTCTCTTTTCAACCCATTATCTCCTCGTGATTTTATAACCTGGGCTTAGTTACCGTCTTCATTTTCCCGAATTGTTTTTGTATTTATAACGGTTTGTTTTGGATCCATTGGCGTCATTTTAATCAACGTAAACATGTCAAACTGTCAACGTCAGTTTTAGCTAAACGAATGCTCGAAGGCCAAATGTGATGACGCCCTATTCTTCTTCATGGTGGAATCCCGACACTAGAGGGCGCCTGAGTCCGTGTTTGCGCGTGACGAGGTGAGAGTCAGCCCTGGAACCGCGATGACTGCGATCCTGAGCGCCGCTCGACCCGCGAGACTTTGGACGTGCATCGAACATCTGGAACTTTTTTCTTCTGTCGGATAATGTCAGCCATGCACGCGATCTACACGCAACTTGCATGGCCTTGTAGGGGAAGGAGAGAAGGAAGGAAGGAAGGAAGGGGGGGGGGGGGGGGTGGAGAGTGAGAGAGAGAGAGAGTGAGGGAGGGAAGGAGGGAGGGAGGGAGGGAAGAACGACAGACAGACGGACAGTCCTCCTAGTTCAGCGGCTTAAGGCCTATGTCCGAGAATGCCCAGATGTGTTATCCACATAAACAGGTTTAGGTGTAAAACAAACTAGGCTTCTACAAGCTTATTTTATGAGCCACTGTAGCTGTAGGCTGCAAAGCTATATACGCTTCTTCTCTTCACACCGATAAATGCTCTATACGCCATCCCATATGCACCGTCTCCGTCCAACCATTTATCTTCATAACAACCGTTTAGTGTAAAATTAACAACGATTTAACTACTACAGCTATAAACATGTCCCTCCATTACGGCTAGATTGATGCTGATTGTGGGTGAGGGTGGGATCTTACAGTAAAAGCGGTGAGGCAGTCAAACAGGCCTGAATTAAACGAAAGCTATAGTTTCCGCTCGCTATGACTACCGAGTTATGTACTTACATTGAAGGAATTGTCGATAAAATAAAGTAGACGAGTATGTGTGAATGCGTGGACTTTTATCGATCCCATTTGTGAAACAGGTAAAGCGAGGAAAATTGGAGCTGGCCAGCAAATAAGAAAATACAGTGTGTGTGTGTGTGTGTGTGTGTGTGCGTGCGTGCGCTCGCGTGCGTGTGTGTGTGCGCACGTGTGCTTTGTGTTGGGACGGGGGGAGGGTGGTGGTGGGGGGGGGGGGGGGGGGGGGGGGGGGGGGGGGGGCTCCTATGTGTTATAATTTGGCCAATATCCGAGTAATCCTACTGAATGTATCTAATACCTGTCATTGCCCGGGCGGCATGGGCGCACATCGCTCAGTGCGATCATAGCAGGCTGCGCTCTGTAAATGTGGCCGTCCACATTAATTGTAATTCTTAGGGTTTTAGGTCTTGCCCACTAGAGCCCGAAATTCCTCTGCAAAGGCAGGGCCTAGATTTACCAGGGATTTAAAAGTAATTCCGTCGCCCCCCCCCCCCCCATCTCTTTTTCTTATTCTCTCTCACACGCATGTTTACACAATCGCGCTCGTGAGGCCTCTGAAATTAGAATTGGAAATTGTGTTAACCATTCATATATCTTTTTTAACCAATAATTACAAATAACTATAACGTACAAATACAATTTCAGCGTTTAGATGCTCAAATATACTTGTGACTCACTGAATACAATTTTAAAAACAGATTTAAAACTATAATTTCTATGATGTGTTGACCATGTAATTATCAGCCTTATACAAATACAAATGGAACAATGGATAAGAAATAAATAAGCCCCAGTCGGCACTTTGTGAAAAGTGGAAAACATAGGTAAACAGAAGCACGGAGAGAGATGGGAGATAGAGAGAGGGAGAGAGAAATAGAGGGGTGGGCAAGGGAAAGAGTGGGGGGGGGGGGGGGGGGGGGGGGAAGCGTTGAGAGCTGATTTATCTCGGGAGCCCCCGGTCATTTCCATATATTGAAATGCGCCCGAGCGCCCAGTCACTCAATTTCCCTGGAGCTGTCGCGCGTGGAGGGAAGGCACGCATGTGACCACTGTGAATGTTATGCCACACTGGCTTCTATTTTCATAGCTCCACAAAAGCTTTAATTTACCCCCATTTTTCTAGGATGAGGTCCCTATATCGTCTGCATCTCTACGTCTAGATCCAAGCGTCACAGACGGAGGAAAGTTGGAATTGTCTTTGGGGATAAAAAATAGATGTATTTTTTTGTGTGGAATTTTATTTAGGTGAATGCTTGTATGCATACATACAAGCATAACACTATTGACAGGTTATGATAAACAATAAACGGCAAGAATCTCAACGGTCTTCTGTCATTATTTTGCAGATGCCTACATACATTCAGACATAATAACACACGCATGCATGCATGCACGCGCGCACACGCACGCACGCACGCACACACACACACACACACACACACACACACACACAGAAAGAGCGTGCCTGGGCTCTCTTGCGTGTAGAGTGCTGCTATAGATGCTACCCCCAATGCTTAAAAGAATACCGGTTGACTGATTTATGACGGAATCGGTCCCGCGCATCTATTTACATATTGAGATCCCCGCGGTCCCCTCGCACACGGGTCCAAGTCGCTCTATTGGCTTTGATCAATGTCTGCCTTGACTGAGCTGAGAGGTAGGGGGCCGAGGCGCGTGGGGGAAGGGGTGGGTGAAGGTGGATGTGGATGTGTCGACGGATATGAAGGGATGGGAATGGAGAAGAATGAAAAACGTAGGCCTACTCTGTCTGAGAGAGAGAGAGAGAGAGAGACAGAGAGAGAAAAAAAGAGAGAGAGAGAGAGAGAGAGAGGAGTGTGTGTGTGTGTGTGTGTGTGTGTGTGTGTGTGTGTGGGGGGGGGGGGGGGGTTAGCTTTAGGAAGTCACATTTGTTATCACAGTCAACGAAGGTCAGCTTAAAATCTGCTATACAGAATTCTGGCGACGACCTTTAAATCCTCAACCGCTGTATTGCCCTGTAGCGTAACATTTTGACCAAAATATGCACGGACAAAAGTCAATAGTGTTTACAAGGCTGAGAAGAATCGATTCAATTGAATGAGATCTTGTGTTCCTGTATCAAGTTCACTGCTTGCGTCGGCCGCCTGTCTCCTTCCGGAGATACACACAGTGCTAAGGACGTTTGCCAAAAGGCTCAAATCTTCTTTGTTCTAAACAAGACATTTCACGTCTCATATTATGTCGATTATTGATATAATAAGCCCAACAATGTGGCGAGCTATTACAGATCTACCAAGCGTGTGTTCACACAAACGAACACACACCAAATGCAACTCACACAATATAAAAGTAACGTGTTTCATCCGTTCTAATGGTTTTTCTTTATGCAGGCTTCTGAGCAGAAAGAAAGGAGGAAGGAAAGAGAAACGTCGCACCTGTGCACGTGTTGCCAGCTTCTTTAAAGCCTCGACCTGCGCACTGTCCCTAAAAGGATTAGGGAGACACTTAAGGTGAAGAAAAAAAGTCCATCCTGCCTCGGTCGACTGAACGTTACGGGGATATGGGCATGCTTTGGATAACGTGTCTAACGCAATAGGTCTTTACGCATAGGCCTATGTGTCCATAGAAGTTTAAACACTTTTCAGACTTTAATTTTTTTAGTTTTTAACGAAATCCAGGTTAACGCATGCCTACTTCATCAGGCTACAGAATAAGAAGCCGCGCGTCATTATACGGACCTGAGTCTTTAATTACCTTTCCTGTTCTGTTTTGGAAAATAAGCCTATGTGAATGGCATTGACATTAATCTATAAAGATAGCAAATGTTGACTTGCGGTTTAAAGGTTATGTACCTCGTCCTGTTTTATTGGCAAATGAGCAGTAATTACAACGGCGTCGTTATTTGAAGTTAGCCTATAATATGTATACGTATATATTCCGCAAATACGTACATTTACATTTAGAAAATTAATCACGAATTTGTTTCAAATCTCCATTCAGTGGCAATTCATACATCAATCACTAAAATAATACATGAGACATATGGGCATTCGTTTTTTTTTTTTACATTGTCCGGTGGAAGACAGGGGTTCTGCAACCTCTTAAAACAACTCAACTTTGACAATCAACCTCAACAGTCAGATTCGCCATGGCTGTATTGGCCATGCTTCCAGTTAAACTTGAGGCACACACACACACACACACACACACACACACACACACACACACACACACACACACACACACACACACATACGAACACGCGCGCGCAGCCGGATAGCTCACTCGCGGACGAGTCGCAACCTGCAAAATATTTCACTCACTGGTCATGCATTTTTCCCTCTTGACGTTGAACCTTCTCCACTTGCTCTCCGTCTCATTTCTCTACCCCCCTCCCTCCTTTCTCTCTTTCTCTCTCTCTCTCTCTCTCTCACACACACACTATCTCTCTTTTTCTCTCACCCACCCTTGTTCTGTCCAATGCCCCCCTTTTATTAAGTGCGTGTCCTCCGCGTGGTCCGTGCGCGCGTTTCGTTGTCCCGTGGTTCACTTCATTTCATACGTTCGCTCGAGTCGTCGCCGTCACATCTTTTCACAGGCGGCTGCTTCCAGACGGACAGACATGCTGCTCTCCGTCTCCCTTTGCTATACTGTCTCTTCCTCTCCTCCATGTACTGCACGCCCCGTGCCGCTGTTGTCGCCGCGCTGCTTTTCATTGAGCGATGTCTGTCTTCTTCTGAAAACGGTGTCGTATTTAAGTCTGCACGCCGGGCTGCGTGCCCGCCGTTTAGCCCCCCCCCACCCCCCCCCCCCCCCCCCGTCTTATATTACCAAACCCCCCTATTTCGAGAGTATTTACAATCTCTTCCCTCCCTCCGTCGCTCCCGTCCTCCCGCCCTCCTCCTGATCGTCGTCGCCCCACACACATCCTCCCTCCCCCCCACCATTCTCGTAGCTCGAACCTGAGGCACATCTGAAAGTTATTACATGGGCTCGTATGGGCCCACTCCCACGGTCTGCGTAGTGTGGAGCTCGTCATGGAGTTTCGATTTCACACAAAGACTCGCGCACAGTCAGACACACATGTACGCGTGCACACACACACACACGCGCGCAAGCCCGCAGCCTTAAAGATAGACGTTAGGTAGAAGTTTGCACTCTGTAGTACCCAATGTCCCCACTTCCGCACCCCATCCCACCCCCGCGAGCACCCACATCAACACTCGACACTCCTCTATAGCCTGAATGTATACGTTGCACTTTGAAGAGACCGCTTGTATATATAGGTTATAGGGAAATACTGCCAAACATGTGCTGCTTACTATAGTGTGATAGCCTGTAAGGGGCAGAGGTTGAATAATAACGCAACTCGATGGGGGCTGTACTTGTCCTCGTACTCTCGTTGCCACATAGAACCCGTCTGTCCTGTTCGTTGCAACCGGATCGTTCCAACTCGCCCCGCAGCATGCATGCATTTAGACCTATCTCTCTCACTCTCTGCTCCTGCCCACTTCCCTACCTGACAGCAGCGCGCGGAAGAACGTGCTTCCACACGCCCGAATGCAAAAACGACAACAACATTCATCACACACACACACACACACACACACACACACACACACACACACACACACACACACACACACACACACACACACACACACACACACACACACACACACTCGCGCACGTACAGGTGTGCGAGCACTGTGTACGGACACTGAAGTGACCACTATATGCGTCGGTGTGCTCTCTTTCTCTCTCTCCTCTCTCACGCAGTCTTACTATCCCACACTCCGAGCCCCTCATACCGCTGTATGTGCAGTATTTGTCCGGACCATTATTTTACCACACACACACACACACACACACACACACACACACACACACACACACACACACACACAGTCACACATAGGCACGCACGCACGCACGAACACACACGAACACACACAGTCACACACATAGGCACGCACGCACGAACACACACACACACACACACACAGTCACACACATAGACACGCACGCACGAACACACACACACAGTCACACATAGGCAGGCACGCACGAACACACACACACACAGTTCCCCAACCCTAACGCCACACACAGTGCATATTGCTTCCATTAAACAACTCTGCCTCTCTCTCTCCCTCCCGCCCCCCCCTCTCTCTCTCTCTCTCTCTCTCTCTCTCTCTCTCTCTCTCTCTCTCTCTCTCTCTCTCTCTCTCTCTCTCTCTCTCTCTCTCTCTCTCTCTCTCTCTCTCTCTCTCGCACACACACTCCCCTTCCCCAAGTGCTTCTTGTCCGGCCCCCCTGATCTCTGTGTCCATTGGCTTCCCCGGGTCTATTTTTCATGTCCAGCCCCTAATGACCGTCCATTGGCGTTGTTATTCCGCTTCCCTCCTCCCACTCGGGCGCTTCGCCCTGCCCATGTTTTGTATGTCGGTGTCCATCCATCGCCTGACGTTCAAGTTCGCAGGGACGTCACGTCCGCACTTGAACTTGCAGCTCAGGGGGGCTTTTGCCATTTTTTCATCTCTCCCCTCTTCCTCTCTCCCTATCTCTCTTTCTCGCTGTCGGTTTCAAAAAAGCCATGACGGCGATCCCGCAATCCGTCTTCGCCGCGCCATCTTTGTATTATTTCTAATTTATTTTGATTGTCAAAGGCATTGATGAAGACATTTTTCCACTGGAGTCTCCTTTCTAACCCGGCTCTCCCGATGTGATCCGCGCTGAACGCCACCACCAACCATCATGTCTCGCCGCAAGCAAGGCAAACCCCAGCACTTGAGCAAACGGGATTTTTCGCGTAAGTAATAAACAGCAAATGTTTCTTTTTCGGCCTATTCCTCCTGTCCTTCTGCCCGATTGGATGCTGGCGTCCATTCAGGAAAAAAAAAAAAATTACCGGACCGCAATTGAATGGGGGCAACCTGAGCTTTGGACACTGGACGTATCGCGCGGACCCGCGGTCAACTGGACTTCACCGTTTGTGAAGCGACGGGAGAAAGTGAAACACGTCCGTGCGTAAAGAGACGGGCTGAGATACCAGAAGCCGATAGAGAGACGAAAGTTGTTTCGGCAATTTTTGCTGTTTTGCTCTGAAATCGGAGAAGTTTGAGCCTCGAGAATGCCATGTTACATGCACACGGGGGCTGAGTTGCCCCCGCGCTCCCGGTCACGCAGAAAAGCGTGTTGGGCATATAGGCTTGTAGGCACTCCGTCCGCGTTGCTTGCTAGACAAATCAACCGGGACATTGCCCACCTAGATGCAGTTTACTCGCATGGTTGTCGTGTTTCCCACGTCTCTTACTGTTTTTGGATTATTCTTCAGAAAAAAAAGAAAGAAAGTGGATGTTGATTGGGAAATATCTCGTGTTTACAAGTGTCGCGTGTGCGCTTCGACCCGCATAACCAGCAGTTTCTCAATAAGAGTTAACCACGTCGATTTAGTTAACATTATTAGGATCCACATCTGCTTGTTCTTATTTAAACTATTTGGTGGTTTGTTCTTGTTTTTCTTTCTAGTTTGGTTAAACACAAGGCTTTCTGAAAAAGAACCCAGAGGTTCTGCATTGTCGATATAGTCAAGACTACACGACCCAGCAACAGGACCGTAGTCTATTTTCCCATCAAATTCAGAAGTTTTCATAAAACAACCTAAGATTTGGGCTATAATGTTATCCTTGTACTGGTAAGGTAAGACTATAGCCATACTACGCGGATGTGTTTCCATGCTGTATTACGCGTTCATAGCGATACGATCCATTTACTCGTGACTCCGCTATAGAAGGTGCCATTGCGCGTCGGTTCCATTATGATCTCGTTCTTATTCCACTGTCTTCATTATAAGGCGATGCATGCGTTATACTTCTGTTGTGTGAGGAGAAAAGCAATATCACAGTAGGTAGGTGAAGGGGTTTAAAAGGAAAACTGTCACCATGGCCAAACAATGTTGTCAATCACAACGTAACACGCCGATATACACGAAGTATAAGCCTACTTTTCAGAGTCTGCGAATTTCATTGCCATATAAACTCAGTTATATTTGTCAATGTTCAACATCGCCTGGTGCCAGAGTAGCCCGTGAAACGTATCTTTTTCTCTTGCGTTGGACGTGTGTAAAGGGTAGAGTAGTGCACAGCCCCAACAGAGGCATATCATACCTATGCCCCAGTACTGTCGCTAGGAGGCAGGCCACGATCAGAAAACACGACTAAACTTGAACCTGATCAATTCCACCGACACCCCTATCTACATATTGGACGATATGTTTAGAATCCAGGGAGCACCGTGCAGAAGCGGGGAATCCGCGCTCGCTTCTCCAGCAACAGCACCGTTCTTTTTTTGTAACGTTATATTTTCTCAGAGGATCTAGTACTAAAGATATGCCTACATTGTCGATCATTCTTAATGATTCAACACAGAAGCACTAAGATTCTACTATAAATAATTTTTGGTGGGGAATATATTTTTGTTTGTTTTACAAATACAATTTAAATACTCAATTAATTGCATTATCCGGAGATCTTCATCTTCATCTTTTGTGTGTGTGGAATGTCTTCCTCCTTTCTTATGTGGAAGATTATTATTTATTCAAGACCTACATATTATATTCCTCTAACAATTATTCTCAGCTCTTTTCAACGTGTTGGATATAACATCACAGGAATTTACTAAATTGTGAATGGATAGCTAGACAAATTGGCTCCTAAATGTATTGTTTATTTGTATTAAGCTACTCCATTTGTATTATTTTGTGTAAGATGAATGAATCAAAATGTTCTTTCATGGGTTTAAAGGCTATAGCCTATAATATATTTAAACAATAATTTACATTGTTTTGACCTTCAATTGATTTATACATTCCAACTGTATTTTCTACAATTGTATTTCATAGAAGGTAGGCAAAAATAGTATATTTACCTAAATTTATTGTGAACCTACAATTTGATTCCCCTCGCTGAAAGTGAGGAACAAAAACTACCCACAACATTGTAAATAAATCGAATTGAACAGGCCTATAACTGTGGTGACATGCATGTTTTATAACGCAACTGTCCGACTGAGGGGAGTGTATTGGTTATCCTTATCAGTTATTACGCTAATGCGGTGTTCATTCATGTGTGCTTCCCTTGTCGGCTTTAAATTGATCTCACACACTTTTTAATGACAAACCGACGTCGTCAGTTTTTTTCTTCTTTTACGAATGTCTTTTCTAGAAGAACGCACATACGATAATGATGTTAATACCCCGTCCGTTTTTATCTTCGTCCCATACCACTCAACACATCCTCGTCCACCCGGCTATCGACCTGGAGTGAAAGTTGAGCGATGAGCGACTTATGAAGATTTCATTAGATTGTATTCAGCCCGTGGCAATTGTGTAATTACAACCCATTGCAGTGGATAATTCAGGTAATAAAAGCTAGCAGAAGGAGTTTAACTCAGTACCTCTAAATTCAGACTCTTCCTTCAGATGATAATTATTTGTCCTGCCTCTGACTCCCTTTTGTCACGAATTTTCTTTCCAACTTTTGTCTGAAGTCTCTTCCTCCTCTTTCTGTCTCTCTCATTCTCTCTCCCCTCTATTTCACTCTTCTCTCACTCTCATGCACACAAGTCTAAACCCTTGTACACACACACACACACACACACACACACACACACACACACACACACACACACACACACACACACACACACACACACACACACACACACACACACACACACATAAATGGGAACCTATCCCTGTTATCAGACATCTGTACCAATCACCCAGACAGCGAAAATTAAAATCTATTTTTTGATCCTCAGTGGTTTTAGGTTCATTAAAATGTGAAATTGGCGGCTGACTAAAGAAGGTCAACATGCATTAGCTGGCTAGCAGGGAGTGCAGTCTCCTCACCTTGGAGTGAAACAGAATTAAGCGAAAGGGGCAAAAAGAGAGACAGCGAGTTTGATGTTCTTCCACTCGTCATGCACTCTGGCTCTTCGTCCCTCTCATGTTCACATACATGCGTGTTTGCGCGCACGCACGCACACACACACACACACACACACACACACACACACACACACACACACACACACACACACACACACACACACACACACACACACACACACACACACACACACACACACCTAGTGCTGACAATCTCTCTTGACAAAGGATCTTCCAAAAAACTAAAACTGGGGCTGGGGCGTCATAGTCAGACAGTTTTACCATGCTGTATGTGTGTATGTGTGTGTGTATGGGGGGGAGGGGTGGGGGGTTGGATCTGGGTAAGTGGAACGACCGTGGGATCATTTATTTCACGCCATAGAAAAATGATGTGGGGCTGTAGTAACTAAAGAGCTGTAAGACACTCGACCAGGGCGGACGGAGTCAGTCAGACATATTTCCTCTGCTCCCCCCCCCTTCCCCCTTCTGAGAGCTCCGCTGTACGCTGCCTGGCTAAGCATCGAGGCAGCGTACAGCTATGCAGACTCTATGGGTGTATTCTCCATGGGTGTATTCTATGGCTGTGTTCTCTGACAGTCTGTTCGTGACATCAAGTCTCTTCTGCTCTGATTAGTGGAAACGAAAACCCCTTAAAGACGTGGGGGGGGGGGGGGGGGGGGTTGAGAGACAGATATCTTGTGATTCCATCCACATGTCATTACGTTCCCTGTGTATGCTATGTTTTGCACGCTTGGTAATTATCCAGAGTATAACCCCGCAACACACACACATACACACACACACACACACACACACACACACACACACACACACACACACATACACTCTTTCATTGCTGAGGAAAATTGTAACATTTGAGAAAGCCAAAATTCCAGTTCACTGTTATTCCGCACTATACATTTCAGTCATTGTTGTTATCTGAATCAGCCTTGGGGTTGTGATCTTCGCTTTCTTTCTGTGCGTGTGTGTCACATGTGTGTCTGTCATTATAGGAAAGGAAGACAACATCTGCCCCGCTTGTTTGCATTTTTCTCAATTTGATTCTAGTCCTGTAAGTACAGAGGCTGCAAGTACAGAGAGAGTACAAAGAGAGACAGAGAGACACAGAGAGAGACAGAGAGAGAGAGAGAGAGAGTACAACGCAAGACAGATAGAGACAGAGAGACAGAGGGAGTACAAAGACACAGAGAGATGGAGAGACAGAGAGACAGAGAGAGAGACACAGAGAGACAGAGAGAGACACACAGAGAGACAGAGGGAGAGAGAGAACATAGGGACAGAGGTTTACTATCAATCGGGCTATGTACGCCATCCGCCCAACACAGCCCTCTCCCTAACCCCCTGTCCACCCCCCTCCCTTTTCTCCATAGACACCAATACTGAAGTGTAAAATGACACAAATAAACACACAAACAAACAGACAAACACACACACACATCAAAAAAGATCCCCTCAAATCATTGCCTTTTAATTCACTTCTGTTCCTTTCTCTCTCTTTCTCGCCTCCCCCCCCCCCCCCCCCCCCCCCATCTTCTCCACCTTTTCTTCCCTCTCCGTCTGCAGCCGAGCCTCTCTCCATCGCCCTCACTGCCTCCGCACTCCCCCCGTCGGAGAACCTCTCGGAACACAGCTCGGACCACTCTGCGCCCAACAGCGCCTGCAGCGGCGTCAACGGCCACCACCACCTCCACCACC
>JACYXH010000802.1:6512011-6517011 GCA_026745465.1 Lota lota | reverse complement strand
ATATATAGTTGTAAATGTAAACAGATACACATCCTTGTTTTCTTTTCCATTGCACATTATGTGACAATGCATAATAATGACTTTGCAACTCTCATTCGTGCTGAGGAATGAAAATGACCTGAAACATATTTCTGAAATCTTTAATTTTTTTAATCAAATGCACATACTATACAATAAGTGGTTATTGCTTTCTAAAACGATCTGGTAAATGCTTATGCATTAGAAGATAAGCTAGAACTCAGAACGATGCATTCGTTCAAAACATTCAGGCCTAACGGTTTGAACAAGGTGACGTCATTTTGTTTTTGTGGAAATTTTGACAGAGAAAAGAGAAAACAATTCTGGTAAAAAATCGGGGAAACTGCATTGTTGTTCATGTTAAAACAACAACACTAGCACCCATATGGAAAAGCGTGTGTGCATGTGTATGTGTGTGTGTGTGTGTGTGTGTGTGTGTGTGTGTGTCTGAGGTGGGGCCAGGGCGTCCGGCTGCTACTGCATGTGTTCTCTGTGGGGGGAGTATCACATATTGATTTGGCTTTTATTGCGTTTGTGTCCTTATGAGTTTTCACATGTGCACCACATTCACTTGGAAGAAGGCTGCTGTATAATCACTTATTGGTGTGTGTGTGTGTGTGTGTGTGTATGTGTCTGTGCGTTATGTGTGTGTGTGTGTGTAGGTGTGCATGTCCACACAAACATACACACAATCAGACTACTCAAGCTGAGCCATTATCGATGGTGTGTGTGTGTGTGTGTGTGTGTGTGTGTGTGTGTTTGAGTGTGTGTGTGACTGTGTGTTTGAGCTCTCTTATTATGTTGAGGGCAGTGACTGTCCATAAAACTGTTTATACACTACAAAGCTTATTTATATAGTGCACTGGATTACAGACTGCCTCTTTACACACACACACACACACACACACACACACACACACACACACACACACACACACACACACACACACACACACACGTGCACAGAGACCTCAACTGTTGTAGATCTTCTCATTTCTGAACCCAGACAGTATGGCTAACCTTTTTGTGTGTGTTTTGCATTCTGCACAACTGTATATTTTTCAGGATGAGCTGGCCACAGCTAGGGATGTGGTGAGCCAATATATGTGTGTGTGTGTGTGTGTGTGTTTGTGTGTGTGAAGAGGTAATGTATATTCACTGAGGTTCTTTTATGTTCCTTAAAACTACTACAAAAACTGCCTTGCAACACTAAACCAAACACACTTACAACATAACACACACACACACACACACACACACAAAGACACACACACACACACACACACACAAACATATCAGCCTTGTAATTGTACTTGTTGATGTGTGTCTCACATACAGTTACGTATGTGTGTGTATATGAGTGGGCGTAATGTTCGATTTCTTGCAGTAGCGATATGTTTCTATTTCAGAGCTTGAGAAAGAGTGAACCACTCTCTCTCTCTCTCTTTTTCTCTCTCTCTCTCTTTCTCTCTCTCTCTTTTTCTCTCTCTGTCTCTCTTTCTCTCTCTCTCTCTCTCTCTCTCTTTCACACACACACGTTGTGTGGGAGACGTGTGTGTAAGTGTGTATCAGACAATAAGCCTTCTATCAGGCATAATATGTGGAAGAATGTGCCATTTAACACTCCGTTAAAATTCACAAATGCGCTGCTGCGTGTGTACATGCACACACATGCTCATACTCTTGCCTGTAAACATATTTTGCCCCGATCACCACTACAAAGCCTCCCTACACACACACACACACATGCACACCCTTCGCACCGCACCAACAACCCCCACCCCACCCCTGACAAAATGGCCCCCGCTCCCGGACTGAATCTTCCCGATAATTTGCGTGGGCTCATTTGAATTTTAAGCACTGGTTTAATCTTCAAAGCTCAAACTGCTTTATGAATATGCATGGTCTGGAGCAGACTTTAGTACATTACCTAGTTGTAAATTCTAATGACCATTAGGTCCTCACAGTAATTGCCAATTGTTTTGCATTTTTGATTGGCCTATTACCATGCACATTCAGCAACGCTTGTCAGGAGTGAGCGTCTCAAGGAGTGTGTGTATGTGTGCGCGTGTATGTGTGTGTGTGTGTTAATTTGCTTCAGCTCCAGCTCTTAAAATTGCGAAGCTTTGCTCAATCTGCACACAACACACACACACACACACACACATACACACACAGACACACACACACAAACACACAAACACATACACACACACAGACGTTCTTTAATACAAAGAAACAGATGTTCTACACCTTTGTCCATTCCCTACCTTCCTATTGATACTTCATCTTTAATGCTGATATTTAACCAAACCTCACCAGTGTCTTTCATCTAGGAGCATGTGTGCACGCTTACAAAATAATATATAGAAACCAAACATACAGTTTTTCTATTTAAAACAATTACATCAATATCTGCAACTAGACCGGTGGTGTTAAAAAAAAAAAACCTTCCACATGCATCACTCTACATGGCAAATTGGCACAGGTATTGACAAACACACCCTTTTAGACACAAGGCGCAAGATGCAAGAATGGAGCGAATCTTGCACTTCTTCATTTTTGTTCCCCTGTTGTTGTTGAGATGCTCAAACAGACTTGCTAATTTGAAACGCCAAAGAAGTTCCTGCAACACCACAGAATCTCTAACACACCAGCCAAAACCTGAGTGCAAAGATGTCACACTACCGCCACTACACTATGTGTGTGTGTGGGTCCCGCAACAACCACAAACACACACACGCTATACCTCCGCCTGCTCACTTCAAAGTTGTTAACATTCAGCTGGGAAACTGTATCCAGAGCAGAGCTGAATTATTAAAGTGTATGAACTTTTTAGACAGCCAGATGAAGTGATATGGCACTATCTATGAGATGCCCCTCCTCCAACTCTTAATGTATGTGTCTGTAGTCTGTGTGTTTGTGTGTGTGTGTGTGTGTGTGTGTGTGTGTGTGTGTGTGTGTGTGTGTGGTGAGGTGTGCATGAGTATAGTTCATGTGTATTTCTGGATCTAATTTGATGTTTTTTGCATGCTGGCCAGTGTATCAACTGGCATGCGCACACCTGTGTTTGTGTGTGTGTGTGTGTACTTCTACACACAGACACACACACACACACAAGCTCCTGTCCTCCGCCCAGTTGCTTGGTCTTTGGCCAAATGCATGAATAATTGATTCCCGCGCACGCTATCATCTTCTTGATGTAATTGCCCGGGTACCATATGATGATGAAATCCAGTGGATAGGGCCCATCCGCCCCACCCCCACCCCCACCCAAAATACAGAACTCACTAAATGGTTTTGAAGCATTCTTTTTCAGTGCCTTAATTCGTAGGTTTGTGTGTGTGTGTGTGTGTGTGTGTGTGTGTGTGTGTGTGTGTGTGAGAGAGAGAGAGAGAGAGAGAGAGAGAGAGAGAGAGAGAGAGAGAGAGAGAGAGAGAGAGAGAGAGAGAGAGAGAGAGAGAGAGAGAGAGAGAGAGAGAGAGAGAGAGAGAGAGAGAGAGAGAGAGAGGTAGGGGTGGGGGAGGTGACCAGAGGCAGTCTGAGGAACAGGGAGAACAAAAGGTCTGTATTACTTCCACGAAGCAGTCCTTGTGACAACATCAAGCTGCAGCCACTGTTGTCCTACGCAAGGTCAATGTCGCGCTCGGACAAAAACAACAAAAAACTGTTCGATACCAGATGCCGTTAAATAAACTGAGTTGTGGACTGAAAAACAACAAAATGACAATTCCTTGAACCCTCACCTCGTTCACAAATACTAGTTTGTCTTGTGTGTGTGGGTGTGTGTGTGTGTGTGTTACGTTGAGGAGGAATGTGTTTGGACTGGCTCGGGGCTGTTAGTTAGCACTACTGAACCCTCTCACCTTTCCTCCTATCTCCCATACACAAACACACATGATGCTTTCTGTAATTTGATGATAAATGTCTTTTTTGTAAAAGTGTGTGTGTGTGTGCTTCTCTTTGTATTGCTCTGCACCAGAGGATGGATGTGTTGCATGGGTACAGTCACACACACACACACACACACACACACACACACGCACAAACACACACACACACACACACACACACGCACAAACACACACACACACACAATGTGTGTGTGTGTGTGTGTTTACCATTGTCATACAAAGGAAGTGTGGGTCCAATCTGCTTTCCCCATACAGAGAGAGGTGTTGAGAGATGCACACTGTTGTGGAAAAGTGCGGCATGAGAGAGAGAGAGAGAGATTCAGGAAGAGAGAGAGATTCAGAAAGAGCGAGAGAGAGGGACAGAGAGAGAATAGTCAGTGAGAGACAGAGAGGAGGGGAGAGGGCATAGGGGTAGACTGCCCTAGGGGGATAGGGGATGAGAAAGGGAGATAGAGAGTCATAGCATTAGACAGATTAGAGAGAGAATAGAGAGACAGAGAGTGAGTGAGTGTGTGTGTGTGAGAAAGAGAGAGAGAGCGAGCGAGAGAGAGAGAGAGAGAGAGAGAGAGAGAGAGAGAGAGAGAGAGAGAGAGAGAGAGAGAGAGAGAGGTAGACTTGAGTCGTTGCACTGGCTGTCCATTAACAGATGAACTTGGCAGACGTCCAACTGTTTGATGAGAGGAGTGTCATAAGGCCCTGTGTGTGTCTGTTTGTGTGTGTGTATGTGTGTGTGTGAGTATGTGTCAAACACATGCACGCACGCACTCACACACACACACACACACACACACACACACACACACACACACAATTGCATGCACTGCATGCACAATGACCAACATTTTCTTTGCTTTTTCAGGCTTAAAATGTTTTCACCATTGACAAGTACTCATACGGTATATATCACCTCTTTATCTTTTAACACACTCTTCTATTTTAACACAGTATCATCCCGGTGTGTGTTTGTGGATGTGTGCATGTCTATTGGTCTTCTTCTTGTGCCCACAATGACTTGGCCAGTTTACAGAGGTCAGCACTTCCTGCTGTGTGGTCACCACAAACACAACC
>JACYXH010000802.1:6502011-6507011 GCA_026745465.1 Lota lota | reverse complement strand
AAGTGAGGATTCAATCGTAGTGCATAAATCCTTTTCAGAAATAGCAGGAAATAACGCCCCCCCCCCCCCTTTTTTATTTTTTTTCACGGCTGCTGGACAAAGCGGGGACATTTTGGGTCTGCTCATTTGAATGATGTGTCAAAGACACGGGCGAAAAGGATGACTGCTCACACCTGGTGCCGCCAGAAATATCACGCCAACGTACCACATCCTCTGGCACATGTGTGATGTGTGAAGTGGACACACACACACACACACACACACACACGCCGATGCACGCGCACACACACACACACACACACAGGCATAAGTGCATGCAAAAAATTGCTGCTCAGCCCCCCCTGATGCAAACAGGAAGAGAAACAGACCCGACCACTGAGATGGAACTGTTCTCATTCCTGTCTCTGAACGGACGGCTACTTTGATGCTACGTCTGAGAGTCTGTTTGCCTGTGATTATGTGTGCTCTTTTTCTCTAGCTCTCTCTCTCTCTCTCTCTCTCTGCCCGTGAGAGTGTCCGTTCTGGTGCCTAGTTAGTCATAGTGGTTTGTGTGCGTCTCCGATCGTCTCGTCTATATATACCCGCCGACCATGAGAACGCTTCTTGCTGGGTTTTCCTCTGCGGCCATCTCCGGGCCTGTGATGACACATATCCCCCCCCCACCCCCCCCCACCCCCTCCCCCCCCACCCATCCCTTGCTGTTACTGTTATCACACTGCTTCTGGGAAGAAGCAGACTTGTATGGGAGCAGCAGCCAGCGCCCATTTGTTAAGAGCTGTGCTGCTGCTGCGGCGGTGGTGGAAGGTGGTAAGGGTAAGAGTGGGGGGGGGGGGGGGGGGGGGGGGACAGGACTCTGGTGAGATGCGTGTCAGCGCCGCGGCCCCTGCTGTCAAGGCCCACTGGCGTTATTTATCGAGACAAGAGGGAGGGAGGTCTGCCGTCCGTGCACATGTGTCTGTGTGCACGACTGCATGTGCGGCTGTGCATGAGGGTGCGTGTGTGTTTGGTTCTGTTTGTGTGTGTGTGTATGTGTTTGTGTGTGTGTGTTTGAATGGTTGAAGGGGCTGTAGGTTACACCCATCCCTTATCAGTCAGAGAGAGAGAGAGATAAAATGTGGAACAGTATAGAGTACAGCATACAGTACACTATTTGGTAGAAACTACAACAAAGTAACAAGTAAAACAAAAAGGAGGTCGAGTCCGGTCGGCTTTCTTATTCCCTTCAACACAAAAACTACCCAGGCCGTTGTTTCGCGGGAGAAAACTTGATGCCACCATTGCGACCCTAAACCCTGCTACACATGCAGAAAACCTCCCTTGACAGGCCCTGGTAGTAAATAATTATCACACATTAAAATGGAAGATGGAGCGTTTACCTGCTTTTTTATTACAGAAAATGTAACTTTTTTTTTTTTTTTTAAAGATTCCAAAGAGCATTTGATTGGTGATGGTTCACTAGTATCTCCACTAGACTTCCCGTAATGAAGACACTGGTTTGGCATCGCCTGCTGTTACAGCAGACACCAAACAACAGGGATACTTCATCAGCAGTGCTATTGTGGCGATTTGTAATATCACCACTGAACTTGCGATAAATGTATGGTCTGCTCTCACAGGATAACAGCAACACGTTTAGTCAGCTGATCCGTGGTCTGTTCCACTGTCACGCCTGTACAAGCCACACACAATCTGATTAAAGGCCAGATAGAGGCTCTTCTTTCACCCTCTGTGTCTCTCCATCTCTCCCTGGATCTCTGGAGCTCACCATCTCTTCATACTGTCCCCACTGTTCACTGTCAGGGAATACATACACCCCATGTTGGCCAGGCAATGACCGGGTCAATATGGGCCTCTCTTTCTCTCTCTTACTCACTCTCTGTCTCTCTCTTGGGCTCAGTCTCAGTCTCAGTCTCAGTCTCTGTCTCTGTCTCTGTCTCTGTCTCTGTCTCTGTCTCTGTCTCTGTCTCTGTCTCTGTCTCTGTCTCTGTCTCTCTTTCACACTCACTGTCCCTGTCTCTCTATCTTTCAACCACTTTCATCTTAAGATCTCTCTTTTTGGTTCTCTTTATATTTTTTCTAACGTTCCCCAACCTTTCCAGGCACTTGTTTGTTTTAGATGAATTTCAAACTTGATATGTATTTATTAATAGCTTTAACCTGCATAACCCATATTGTTATACTCATATTTTTGGCAGCGGTTATGGCAAGACACACACACACACACACACACACACACACACACAGAAGCAGATAGACGGAGACAAACACAGAGTTAAGTTTCTAGTTGATTTACAAGTCTCAGCTGCAGCGGGAGTGGAAGATCGAGAGAGAGAGAGAGAGACAGAGAGAGAGAGAGAGAGAGAGAGAGAGAGAGAGAGAGAGAGAGAGAGAGAGAGAGAGAGAGAGAGAGAGAGATGTACAGGGAGAAAGACCAAAAGACAGGCAGGGGGGATGAGAAATCGGGATGGGGGGATTTGTTGAGAGGGAGCCAAGTTGAGAAAAGGCAAACCATTAACAGATATCTCTTCTGACACTAGAATACATCTACACGCACATTTAGAATACAAAACATTTTTACAGGTTTGTCATTCAAATCTGCGTGAGTCATCATCTGGGAGTTGGCCAGTTTCTCTCTAGCTGCTCCTGAATAGGTTTTGTAAAAAAAAAAAAATAGTTGCTATGAATATGAGCAACGGTAGCCGATCTGTGAGAATGGAGAGACAAAGGGGGAAAGATTCACTTCTGTCTTGGTCTTTCTTTGGCATGTGTGCCTGTGCGAGCATGGGGTGTGGACGGTCCGATGAGTGATGTTCAAATGTTTTGCTTCTTTCTTTCTCTCGGCTCCTTTCTGCTCTTTGTTCGTTTTCTCTCTTGCTCACCCCCAGCTCTAAACCTAAATCTCCGGTATTTTGTCCGTTTTTCATAGTCTGGTAGTGCATTATTTAGTTTTTCTTTTAGAAAAGGTAAGGGTGGCTGGGGGATAGTTCATAATAAGGCTCAGGGTAAGGAGGTTAAGATTGGGAGGAAGGATTTGCACAAGCAGGCGTCATTTTCCCTCCTAGACATGTCTAGACCGGAGCTGGATGTCCCTCTGTGAGAGAAAAAAGAAATTTGCACTCAACATTTCATTACGTATTACGTAATAGAGATAATCATATTAATACTAATAGCATTATGAATAATGATGATATTATTAATATATTCTTCTTCTTCTTCTTCTTATTATTATTATTATTATGTAGCGGCAATTTGCACACATTCAACAGCTGTACAAACAAACCAAATTACTTCTACGTTATATGAAGTGCGAGCGAAACACTTAACTATGTAATAATACAATACATATCAAAAGCAAACTACAAGTACACAAAAAAAGTCGGGAATTGGAAGAAGATTTGAAATACATCTTACCAAAACTTTATCCATACATTGCAAGCGAGAATGAGAGCAAAGTTGTCCGACGTGAGTAACCTCAGATAGCCCCTTTGATGGAGAACATTCAGATACTCTTGCCTCTCCTCAAGGGAGACCGGAAAGAGTGGTTTCTCAATTAGACCTGTTTGGCATTCCCCTCGCGACCTGTGGCTGTATTTACGCGAACGCCCATTTTATCCATGGCTTCTAATGGCACATATAAAAAAAAAATAAAAAAGAGAGAGAGAGGGAGAGAGAGCTTCACATCCCCCATCAAAATTCCCTCTACTAATAGCTCTTCTGGGCTGTTTGGGAGATGTTTAGGGTTTCATCATCAGCCCAACGTGCCCATCGTGTATGTGTGTGTGTGTGTGTGTGTGTGTGTGTGTGTGTGTGTATGTGTGTGTGTGTAAGCATTATGGGTCCTGAGGCGCTGCCCAGCATTGTAGATGGTGGTGGGATAGTGGAGCCGAGGTGGGATTGCGGGGGAAGGGGTGGTGGCTGTCCACCCGTGCCCATGAGAGAGTGGGGCAACAATAGGGCGGGGTTGGTATAGGAGTGTGTCTCTGGGGGTTAGTGTGTGTGTGGGTGTGTAAGTGGGGTGGGGGTGCACAGCACTTAGGCCCTGGCTTGGCCTGATGGGAACCTCCAAATTACTAATGGAGCATCGTTTTGGACGCATCCTCCACTGGCTCAGACAATTACCCCACAACAAATTATTACGTGAACACACACACACACACACAAACACACATGCACACATGCATACATGCACACATGCATACATGCACACATGCATACATGCACACACACGCACACGCACATGCACACACACACACACACACACACACACACACACAAACACACGCAGGCACTCACAAACACACACACACAAACACACAGAGGCACAAATACAGAGTGTAAGAAAAAGTTTTAAAACTTTGAAAACCTTCGTACTTTATACCTGCGTCTATAAAATGTGTATCCATGATACAAACATTCTGTACAGAAATGCATACAAGCTAAGAGAGCCCTAATGACAAACTGTAACAAACTGTTCACATCGCCTTGATTAGAAGGACTCCAGAATGTATATGTGTGTGTGTGTGTGTGTGTGTGTGTGTGTGTGTGCACGTCTTGCTTGAACTGATGCCAGACGATGTCACTTCTAAACACCCGACATCTCATTACATCAAAAGGCCATCGACCGTTTCCCCTCTACGCTTAATTTGAAGCTCAGAATTCAATGTTCCATACACGATAACTCGAGACAGAAAAATGGCAGCGACTTCTTTGACATGGTATCCCAAAGTTTCCTCTTTGTGCACGATTTGACATCCAAATTATCCACATTCCTCTTTCTCCTTCCCCTCTCCCTTCTCTCTAGCCTCTCTCTCTTGTTCTTTTCTTCCCCTCTCCCCGTCTGTCCCTCTTTGTTCTTCTGTCCCCTACTCTCTTCCTTTCTTCCCATCTTACTTGTAAAATATGAATCAAGATAAAGGTGTTGGGGGGGGGAACGACCTGGTGAACAGTAAGTAGTAGAAGAGTGTGTGGATCGGTCATGTATTAGGCTAAGCGGACAGACT
>JACYXH010000802.1:6479511-6497011 GCA_026745465.1 Lota lota | reverse complement strand
GATCTACCACATCCCCCCATTCCAAATAACACTAAGCGTCTCTGTAGCAATGCTGGTATCGTTAACTATCTATCTGTCTCTCTGTCTCTGTCTCTCTCCCTCTCTTTCTTTGTCTGTCTGTCTCTCTGTCCGTCCGTCTGCCGTCATTCCCTACTCTCCATAGCGGTTCTTTCTTCATATTTCATACTCTCCTTCTCTCCGCCTCTCCCCCTGCCATCTTCTGAAGGGCGTAAGGGGAGTGTGATACAGCCAGACAGGGCGTGTGAGGGGAGTGTATTACAGCGAGACGGAGACGCGGGACCACTCGCTCCCACTCTGAAATCCATTAACCTTATCGTCTCAATCAGCGGCACGCCGTGAGGAAGGATAGGTCCTAAACAGAGCTCCTCACGACGTGATCTTCTCTCCTGCCCACAATTTTTACTTTGCTACCGTTACCCTCCCTCTGTCCATCTCTTTCCTTTTCCACGTCGTTACATAATGCATGTTGGAGTGGAAACACAAGTGTATACTTCATCTGCTCGTGCTTCCTGTTCACCTGCTTCTTCCCTGGATGAAGCTCTGCTGCTGCTACCGCTGCTGCTGCTGCTACTGCTGCCCCTCTTGTAAACACTTGTATGCCTGGCCAAACCCCCCCCCCCCCCCCCCCCCCCCCCACACACACACACATACACGCACATGCACACACATGCACACACACACACACACACACACACAACCCCCTTCTCTGCTTATTGTGGGATTCAGCAAATCTCCGACATGAGCTGAAGTAAAAGCTGCCATCAGTATTTTCATTTAGTCATTTTCCTCACTCACCAATGGGAGTCGTGTGATTCTTGCGTCCTGTCAACTGTTGTTGACTGTCTGCCATTTTCGTATGTCTATTTATCGAAGACACATGTATCATGTATCGCTATTAAATTTGTGTGAAAATGCAGCCTTTTGCTATTCTAAATTCCTGTATTTGTGCTTGTACTTTTCAAGTTTCTCAACTAATTGTTAA
The DNA here is from genome assembly GCA_026745465.1 of Lota lota. NCBI lineage: Eukaryota > Metazoa > Chordata > Actinopteri > Gadiformes > Lotidae > Lota > Lota lota. The sequence goes on along the minus strand of JACYXH010000802.1, from coordinate 6,496,008 downwards.
CAAATGGCATGATATTCCTTACATTCTGAAGCCTAATGTGTTTATTTATCATGGTACTTGTACCGCACAGACAGCACTGCAGCATGTCCTTTTAGTTCTGCCTACTTTATACTAGCTATTTGAAGTGCAGGTTGCTTCCACTAGACAGAAGGACAAAACGCCATGCTGGGCCTGATAATGCAAATGATATGCACAGGGTCAGACCCTATGCAGGTGGCCACAATTAGATGTAATTTGTGCCCGTTTTAATGATCCGTGATTGAGAAGCCAGCTCAGCCTTTCCGCAAAGTGTTGGCTGCTTGGTATACATGTGTGCGTGTATGCTTATAAGTGTGTGTGTGTGTGTATGTGTGTGCGTGCATGCTTAGAAGTGTGTGTGTATGTGTGCATGCTTATAAGTGTGTGTGTGTGTGTGTGTGTGTGTGTGTGTGTGTGTGTGTGCAAGTGTGTGAGACACCGACAGAAGGGGGTGGGGGATGAGAAGAGAACATTCCTATCTCTGAGACAATATTGCAGATAAACGTTGCCCCTGTGTGTGTGTGTGTGTGTGTGTGTGTGTCTCTCTCTCTCTCTCTCTCTCTCTCTCTCTCTCTCTCTCTCTCTCTCTCTCTCTCTCTCTCTCTATGCCCCTCTCCCACACACACAGACGCGCAGATGGACAAATAGCGAGAGTGTGAAAGAGCAGATAAGGACCTACTTTATCGCTGCAGCAGTGACAAGACAAACTTTCTGATGCACTCTATGGCTTGGCCCCTCTTGCACACACACACACACACACACACACACACACACACACACACACACACACACACACACACACACACACACACACACACACACACACTCAAACACAAAGAGTAAAAAGGTTAGGGGGTCGTGGCCTTCTGATTGTCTGCTGAATAGGAGGGTCCTCTGCTAGGGGCAGACAGTAACCCATCACCACCGCTCAACTAACAAGATTAAGACCCCATCCAAATTAACACACAGCATTCTTTTCTCTCTCTCACCCTCCCTCTCTCTCTCTCTCTCTCTCTCTCTCTCTCTCTCTCTCTCTCTCTCAATCTCTTATCATTCTCTCTCTCTCTCTCTCCCTCTCTCTGTTTCTCCCTCCCTCTCTCAGCATACTCTTGCTGTCTCTTTATGTCCCTCTTCACTTGTTGTCCTTAATCTTTCTATTGTCACATATGTCTGCCTGGGGCCTCACACACCAGACCTATGCGGTGTATGGGACTGTCTATGATGCCATGTTGGTCTGGTCTAGTCTGGTCATCATGGTGTAGGTGTAAAGATGCTTAGTGAAGAGTTTCCTCATGCACGGTTTAGAAAGATACACTTTAGATACATGCCATTTATTACCAGGTAGGGCTTGGGCATCTTTCTCAGAGATGCCTACAGGCAGACTGTGGACATTAGCAGAACCTTTCGGCTGGGAGACCAAACCCCTGAACTACCGCCAATACTTCCATTTGAGTTTAAAGTCCTCATATGCATGGTTTCGGGCTTCATATGCAAGGGTAAGGTCCTCAAAGTTCGAAGTTCAAGTTAATAAATGGCCTGAGGGGAAATCTGTTTTGCTGCAGGACAGGAAAGAACATACCAACATAACAAACGTAGCATGCAACATATTCTCTTGGTAGACAGTTTTCCTAAATGAAAAAAGTTTCGGAGTAATTAGCCGTGTTTTCTGGCTCTTCAAGTTAAACACTGCAGAAAATTAGAAGTACATTTCAAATTGCAGGACCAAAATTGCCAATTAGCACTTTGTCTTTTTTCTCCCCCAAGGGATACATAAAATCGATGGATGGACGTTATTTGAACAGATCTGTGTCCTACTGTCATAATGTGTGTGCGTGTCTCTCTCTCTCTCTCTCTCTCTCCCTCTCTCTCTCCCTTACCCACTGTCTCACTCTAATACAGTGTTTTTTTGCTGAGTGCTTTGTGGTAGCTGTTGTTGTTTCAGTTTTGTGTTGTTGTTTTTTAATCTGGCCTTTGCGACTCTTTCCTGTTCGGCAATTAGTCCCACATTTCAGCGTGGCGATGTTTAAAAGCTCCCGTTTAAACTAAGACCCCCCCGCTTGTTGACTGAGTGACCACTGAACCATTAGCGCAAAGTAGATTTGTACTGTAGAATCTGTGAAAATTACCATCAGAATTATGACATTCATTCATCAATCATTTCGCTAATAGAACACTGATACCATTTCCACCAGTCAATACAGAAACACAAATCCCATTTCACAACATGTGTGGCAGTAGGGTTGGGGTATGTGTGTGTGTGTGTGTGTGTGTGTGTGTGTGTGTGCATGATGTGTGTGTGTGTGTGTGTGTATGTGTGTACACAATATGCATTCAAAGGCAATTCACAAACAGTGAGGTCCACGCCTAGTTTGACTAGTTTGCCTGATGTCTGTGTGTATGTGTGTGCGGGTGGGGTTTATGTATCGGGTGTGTGATGGCTAGCAAGAGTGTGTGGCAGCCATGTGCCCGCACCCTGGCTGAACCCCGCTCTCCCTCTAGTTTCTTATCAAAAGGTGTCCAGTGAGAACGACAAAGGAACGATTATCTAAAAATCTTGTAAATGAGCTGATATGCCCAGCCGCCCAGCTGTCCAAAACCTCCTCCTATCCCCCTCCCCCCCTCCCCCCCGTTCCCACCACAACACACACACACACACACACACACACACACACACACACACACACACACACACACACACACATAAACACATGGCACACACACACACACACACACACACACACACACACATAAACACATGGCACACACACACACACACACACACACCTTCCCACCCCACTCCTGTTTCCTTAATACGATTATGGAGCCATTGAGGAGCCCACCCCAGGTCACGGTTGTCCAGCCAGTACAAAGGCAATTATAGTTTTAAAGTGGCTTCTTCTCCCGGTTCCCAAGCCATCCTGCGCTTTAAACACTTGTTTCCTGAATATGTTATCGAAGACATTTTTATTTTTGCCCCGCTCTATGACAGATTTATTATTCTCTTGTGCACTCCCGTGCGTTCTTGTGTGTGTGTGTGTGTGTGTGTGTGTGTGAGTGTGTGAGTGTGTGCGTGTGTGCGTGTATGTGTGTATATGTGCCATCAATAACAGTTCTTAGGTCAATATCATTACAGCTGTCAAGATCTTTCAGTCAGTACAGTGTCCTCCAGCAACTACACCTAGCTAATAATGTTATCAAATATGCTGTATTTCCGAATTACTTGTCATTGTTGGTGGGAGTAGTAGTTATTGGTCCAAAATGTCCAAAATCGACCCCCTTTTCAATTGGGAATACAAGTAAAGAAAGGAGAGCCGTCTTTCCTTCACAGTAGCCAGTTTAAACGCTATGCCTTTGTCAAGTGTTTCCCTAACATGAATTCCCCTCCTTGCTTCCTCAGGTAAGGAGGAGCCGACCACCTACACCTGCACCACCTGCAAGCAGTGTTACGGCAGTGCCTGGTTCCTGCTGCAGCACGCCCAGAACACGCACGGCTTCTGCATCTACCTTGAGAGCGAACACGGCAGCCCCCTCACCCCACGCATGGGCCGACCGTCCTCCCTGGGCGGAGGCGCCGACTGCCCCTCCCAGCCCCCCCTCCACGGCCTCCACCTGCCCCCCGATGCCAGCCCCTTCAACCTCCTACGCATCCCTGGATCCGGCTCCGGCGGCCGAGATAGCACGGGTGGAGGAGGAAGCAACAGCGGCCCAATGGGAGGTGTGGGGCTCGGGGGCCATCATCAGCGCTTCCCTCCGACGCCGCCCCTCTTCAGCCCGCCTCCACGAAACCACCTGGACCACCACCTGAGTCCCGAGGAGCTGGCGCTTGCAGCCCACCACCCGAGTGCCTTTGACAGGGTGCTGCGCCTCAACCCTCCCCTGGGCCTGGACCCTCCTCCAGCCATGGACTTCTCGCGACGGCTGCGAGAGCTGGCAGGCAACAACTCAGGGTCCACCCCCCCACTGTCTCCCAGCCGACCCAGTCCCATGCAGCGGCTGCTCCAGCCATTCCAGACGGGAGGGCAAGCTGGAGCTCTCGGGGGTACCGGAGGTAGCAAACCTCCTTACCTCTCCACTCCACCTCCTCTGCCTGGCTCCATGCAGTCCCCCTCAGGCTCTCAGACAACCCCCACCACTCCCCTCCCATCGGTGGGTGTACCGCCCTCCTCCACCACTCCGATAAAGACCAAGTCATGTGAGTTCTGTGGCAAGGCCTTCAAGTTCCAGAGCAATCTCATCGTCCATCGTCGCAGCCACACAGGAGAAAAACCCTACAAATGCCACCTGTGCGACCATGCCTGTACACAGGCTAGCAAGCTGAAACGCCACATGAAGACACACATGCACAAGTCGTCTTCGCCCAACACAGGGAAATCAGAGGATGGGCTTTCTGTGGCCTCCTCCCCCGAGCCTGGCACCAGTGAGCATCTGGGCAGCGCCAGTAACGCCCTGAAGTCCGTGGTGGCCAAGCTTAAGAGCGAGAACCGCTTGCTCCACCAGAACGGGGACGAAGAGGAAGAGGAAGAGGAGGAGGAGGAAGAGGAAGAAGAGGAGGAGGAGGAAGAAGAAGAAGAGGAGGAGGAGGTTGAGGAAGAGGAGCAGAATGGAGAGAGGGTGGTACAGCAAAATAACAACAACAATAACAACAACAGCTACCACTTCAGCCTGAACTTGGAGGCGGCCCGCCATCACGAAAACAACGGCAGTGTCGGTGGTCGGTTGGGAGGGGGGGCGGACGAGGGGTCCATCCCACGCTCCCTGCCTGAGGTGATGCAGGGGATGGGACTGGCAGCCAGCATGCATCACTTCAGTGAAGCCCTAAATGCGCACAAGCGTAATGCCATGGCCCAGGAGAATCACATTCACCATCACCTTGCCCGTGACCATCGTAACCGCAGGATGTGCGATGAGGACTCGGCCGTGGAATCAGGCCGGGCCGAAGAGGGCTGCATCTCAGCAATCAATGGACGGGGGACATCCCCCAATGAGGCTGCCTCCGTAGGACTCTCAAAGAAACTGCTTTTGGGAAGCCACAGTCCACTCAGTCCCTTCACCAAACGTATCAAATTGGAAAAGGAGTTTGACCTGCCCACACCTACCATCCCTAATACGGAGAACGTCTACTCCCAGTGGCTGGCTGGCTATGCAGGCCTCCAGACAGCTCAAGGACCCCTTTCTGAACTTTGGGGATTCCAGACAATCGCCATTCGCCTCTTCCTCTGAGCACTCTTCAGAGAACGGCAGCCTTCGCTTCTCGACCCCTCCGGGGGAGTTGGACGGCGGGGTGTCGGGCCGCAGCGGTACAGGGAGCGGGGGCAGCACTCCCCACCTGGGGGGTCCCGGCCGACCCAGCTCCAAGGACGGCCGCAGGAGCGATACATGCGAATACTGCGGCAAGGTGTTCAAAAACTGCAGCAACCTGACGGTGCATCGGCGCAGCCACACGGGTGAGCGACCCTATAAGTGTGAATTGTGCAACTATGCGTGCGCTCAGAGCTCTAAGCTGACACGCCACATGAAGACCCACGGACAGGTGGGCAAAGACGTGTACAAGTGTGACATTTGTCAGATGCCCTTCAGTGTCTACAGCACCTTGGAGAAACACATGAAAAAATGGCACAGTGACCGACCCATGAGTACCGAAATTAAGTCAGAATAGTAGGGCTATAATGTGGGACTAATGCCTCTCCCCAAGATATCTCCGCTACCAGTCTGGTTTACCCTCTACCATAGTCTCTTGTAGATTTGCCCTCAACCCCAAGCACTAACTCATCTCTTTTGCCAGTCTGGTGGAAGCTTAAGACCACCAGCACACCCCGTTTCCATTACCCATTGAATGCATGATTTGTATCGGGGCAATACTATTGCATTGACGCAACACTTTGAGCCTTTCTCTTGTGCAATAATTTACATGTTGTGTACAATTTTTTCCTGTTTGAGTTCGCCTTTTTCCATTTTTAAGAATTAGTCAGCATGCATAGTATGTTTTTGCTAATCAAAAAAGATAAAAAGAAAAAGAAAACAAATTTGTCCCTGGTTAGTTAGTAGTTGAGTAAATGTGTTGCTGTTTTCTCTTGTTCTGTTTTCTTTCTTTTTGTTTTTTAAAAGGAGAAAAGACAAGAAAGATACAACCATGCTGCATACATTCTGTAACACATATCATGTACAGTTTTGTGTTGTAACATGGACAGTTAACAGTCTTTGACTTGACCCTCTTATGTAAAACCTGGAAATGCACTTAATCTGATCTTTCTAAAAGATGCCATGTCCACACAGGGTTTAAGAAAAAAAAAGAGATTGGCTTGATTATTAAACCACTAGCAAAGACAGCCTTAAAAGTCTTTAAAATAAAGTCAAGGATGGGCTGTAAGCTAAATTTGTACTATCATTTGGTTAAAAAAAAGGAGTGCCTTTCATACAACAAGACTGCATTATTGGCCATACTATTTTCTGTGCTAAACATGAGGTCACACCAGGTACTGCTAGAGGGAGTTAGCCACCCAAGAAAGGTTCTTGCATCAAGCACCTGACTGCTCAAACAGAGTGTGACAAACTAGAGTAAGATCAGAAAAGTATTGTTATTAATCATTTAGCTACCTATACATGTTCTATAGTATCTTTAATATGTGGAATTCATGGCAAGCATGGTACAAGCAGTATTGTGTATATCTGAATTATTTGTAATTTTGTTCTTGGTATTTAGGTACTATGGGGGAAAAAGGTACTCTTGTCACGTACAATCCTGAACTTGAGGGATGCAGCGCATGGCTCAGAAGCGTTGTATCGCGTTAGCACAAAAACGCACAGCGCTGCTTTGGATATGTCAGTGTGTGGAACAATGCATAAAGTTGAATATGAGCTCCAATTGCGTTAGACTACATTAGGGGGCATTGGTTTACTACAAGCTAGACAGACAGAAAGATACACCAAACTGGAAGCTACACGTTAGGAGGAACTGAGGCAATCGTGTTCACTTTATTGTTTTTTAAAACAGGGTGTTTGTAACAAGGAAAGAAAGAAAGAAAAAAAGAAAGAACTGCAAAAAGAAAATGGCCGCTGTGTTCTCTAGGGCTTTCGGGGCTACATAACATTGAATAAAGTTTGATACATCGGAATGCATAGGCTAAGACAGGGCACATTTTTCTTTGTTTGCTGTTGTTATGAATGCAAGAGACATATTTTATTTCCTTCCTTGAGTTGCAGACTTTCACCCCAAAAAAGATGTATAGAATAGCAGTTGATACTCGGACAGGAATTTGTACCAACATGACTCTTACATTATTTAATTTAAATGCTGGTACGTAGATCTAATCTAAATTCTGGGACATTTCAAAAGACTCAAAAGTGCACTTTTCCCAAGTTTACAGGTTTATGCTCAAGGGAAAATGCTGAAGTGCTGTTGGTGGACGTGGCTCCCATTGTCAACAAACTGTAAAGACATATAATCAGTCATCAGACTCTCCAGCTTCCTGACCTATGCCCTATGTATCCACACTTTGTTCACATTTAACCTTTTGCCATGCTGTTAGAGCAACCTATAGTGTTAGCACTCTAAAAGGGCAAACATAAAAGTAACCAATTGGTTTGCCAGCCAGTTCTATGAAATACAGGGTTTACATTTGGTCAAAAATAGACCACAATTCTAAAGGACTAGCATTATTGCTTGATCCAAAATCTAACTCTGCTGCCAATTCACCTTGTTGTTAAGACCATTTATTGTTGCATTGTCATTATCCAACCATGGATAGGGAATCTATAGATATTGGGGCCAGATGGCAAAAGTTATTTAATTTTGTAAAATATAATGATTTGTTTTGGTCTTTTTTTCTTTTCTTTTTTTTAATAACACTTTGTTTCCTCATGGTAACCATGGTAACCTGTGTTCATGTGTGGAGTCATCTCACAATGTTCAAGACTCTGATCACAGTATATTCAAAATGGTACAAAAAAATGAAGATAAAAAAGATATCTGTGGTGTTTTTGTATTTTTTTGTTTTGCCTTGGCTCTTCACAGCTCTTCAGGTTGAAATACAATTTGCATTGGGGAAAGGATTGAGATAATATATGACTATATAATAAAGAACTTTAAAATATAGGAAAATGCACACATGTCAATTCCTATGCTTAAACACATTTATGGTCTACTTTCTCTGTATTTCTAGAATTGTATTTGAATTCAATGTTCACTTAGAGTAGGCACTATAGTATTTATATTGAGGCTTGTATTTTTAACTGTTGCTCGTTCTCTCTGAAGGTATTTACCTTTTTTGGTAGTGGAAAAAAATCCCCAAGCTGCCACGGTATATTTTTTTAATTTGGCAGGATAATATAGTGAGAATTATTTGTATGATGTTTAAAGAAATAAACAAGGGGGGGTGGGGGGGGGGGGGGGTAATGACAATTTAAAACAGCAGCTCAAACGTCCTGGGCCATAAAATGGCCGATGCACTACTTCCTGTCTGCGGTGGTGGTTGTACATATCTTCTTTATTGTGTTCAGTTTTGTTTTCTTAATTGTGTCTATTTTTATTTAAATTTGTTATTATTTTGGGTTGGACCTCCCCTAGCTCCTCGATCCTAACTACCTTTTGCTGCCATATTGTATTGCAGTAATACAAGCTGACGTCGGCCTGTTCTGTTGTGTGCTACTGTCTCTCTCATTTTCTCCCTCCTGACTACATTCCAACGTTTAAAAGAAAATAGAGAGGGAGACAAAAAATGACTTCATGCGCAGTACATGGATTATGAAAAAACGACAGAGAAGCATTTCAATAAATGCATTTGAAAAAAAAAGTCATCCCTGAAAAAAAGTTTTTGTTGCAGTTTTTCTTTTTCATTGCCAAATACTAAATGGTGCTTTATTTCTAGATTGGGAATGCTTTAATATGCAAAGCATATTTAAAATACAAAACAAAAAAAACGGACAACCTTGGTTGGTGGGGGAGCTCACTCGAGATGAGGCTTTTTTTGTAAATGGCAATGCGGAATATTTTGTTATCAGCCTTTTTCTATTCCTGTTCCAAGAGCGGTTTGTTGTTACTTGAACTTGAACCTATCTTCTACCATGGGAGTGACTATTTATTGTTATGTAAGCCCTGTTCTAAACAGAACAGATCCTTCTCTTTTTAGTTTGATTATTATATAATTTGTAACATTTCTGTTAATTATTTTATCTTTATTATTATTGTGGCCAGAGGCCACTGAAACACCTAGCTTCTTTTTCTGAGGGGAGGGTCTCTGTTTGGTTGTATTGGGAAAAACGACTGTCAGTATTTTCTGGCAGATGTCTGCATAATCCTGTTCACACACCCATTTTGTCCCTTTATCGGAAATGAATTAATAAAAAAAAAACTCAAAGCGTACCTCCGCTTGTGGCGTGTCTTGTGCTTCCGTGGTAATATTTTAGGCTTGCCTCGGAGGCAGCGCTCGCCTGTAAGAGGCAACTGTGTGGGATTGCGAGTGTGTGTGAGTGTGTGTGTGTGACCACATTGAAGGATTTCTTATGGATAATTTGTAAGGATACAATTCTCATTTATTTTCTTCGTTTTGTATAGGACTACACATTCCATATACATTATGACTCAATACCAGGACCATTCTAATTAAATGGAAGCTCTTCAAAATGCATAATTGCGTGCAAATCTTCATTTTGACCCTAGAGAATTGTATGTGTGCATGTGTGTGCGTTTCTGTGTGTGTTGCTGTGTCCGTGTACCATGTGTGTGTTTGTTCCTGTTTGAAGGACTGGAGTGAGTGTTTCTGTGCTACATGCCATGAGAGCTATGCTATCTCCACACGTGAACCATGTGTTCTTTAAAGGGGGGGGGGGGGGCGGCGGGTGGTCATAGCGTCACGGGGGAGATAGTCTTGGACCCGTTGAACCCTCGTCTTACCAGAGACTTGCCCCTCCCTAGCCTCTGGCCCTGTACTGTACTCTTTTGTACTGCATGTTTTTTCAGTGTACCTGCAAACTCGCCTGTGTGTGTTCGTGTGTGGGTGTGTGTGCATGGACGGTTTGTTTAGCTGCGAGCGGGTCAGGTTGGGTAGGGTGCTTAGGTACAGGGTGAGGTGCGATGGGTAGCTCCAGTGTGTGTGTGTGTGTGTGTGTGTGTGTGTGTGTGTTCAGGTACTTAGAGGGTCACATGATGCGAGTGCAGGTTTCCGTGTGCGTGTTCTGATGACTTACCTGTTGCTCCGGGGCGACTCATCGCGTTTGTGTGTGAGTGTGTTTGTGTGCACAGTTATCTTGGCATTGTGTTTAAAGAGTTCCTCGCCTTGGCCAGGGCTGGCCCCCAGGGCTCTCAGGGGCCCAGGGAGAATATCATACCTCGGCAGATGAATGAAATAGATGAGGATGAACAGTAGAAGAATAGCATCAACAAACGCCACTTTGAAGTAACATTGGAAATAACGTAACATAAACTGCTAAAATTAGTTACCTTTGGGGGTCTCTTGAAGCAATAAAAAACTGCTTGTTGGGCATTGCATACAGTCTATTACAATGTAGCTTTGGCATTGACATTTTCTGACCAATATCATCCTGAACGCACAACGTGTTATGATGTCGTTTGCAGGGCCCTAAGCAGTGGCTGTGTGAAATGTGTTTGCATGTTTCTGTGTGTGTGTGTGTGTGTGTGTGTGTGTGTGCGTGTGTGCGTGTATGCGTGTATATGTGCCATCAATAACAGTTCTTAGGTCAATATCATTACAGCTGTCAAGATCTTTCAGTCAGTACAGTGTCCTCCAGCAACTACACCTAGCTAATAATGTTCTCTATGATCATACACACAGACACACACACACACGCAAAACCCAGAGAAAGACTAAATTAATCCCCTCAGACCTAAAAAAACTGTTTGATTTGTTTTTCAAATGATTATAATAAAATATAATAATTATCCCTTCACATGAAGATTCTGTTAGTTCACAGCATTTTAAAACCTTTTGTCAACGTTCTTCAGCAGGAGGTTTGTTTCAATGTCGCAAATAGTGATCCTACCTTTTTTTATCCTAATATCAATCACACCCCTCAGAGGTGGGGTTGGGTGGGGGGGGGGGGGGGGGGTGCGTCTATTTCGGCTTCTCTTTCATGTTGATGTTCTTCTAGCAAAGAATGGGAAAAAAGCGCTAGGACAGAACTCACAATAAACACAAGACAAATCCCAGGTTTAATCAAACAAGGACCCACACTCAACACAAAGCTCAGCACCACGTCTTTCATCTCCGTTTGCGGTGAGCGCCATCTCTGTGTGACACACAGTGACGACGCGAGGAGCAACTCTATTTCTGTACCTTTTGGAGTTGCAATGAAGTGACACCTTCGTATTAGTTTGTTACAGTTTTGGATGGCTTGTCCTTCTGTGCTGTAGTTTGGCAATAGTGTTCACGCCATCTTGCTGTCTTCCTATAGTGGTCGCCTCCTGTGATCAGTAGCTCTGGTAGCCTGCTGTCCAATGTGCGGATGTGGACATATATAACGAATCAATACCTTATCTGAACATATTTGTTCCTATTTTCATCCATCTGTTTCTTTTTCTCTCTCTCTCTCTCTTTCTCTCTCTCTCTCTCTCTCTCTCTCTCTCTCTCTCTCTCTCTCTCTCTCTCTCTCTCTCTCTCTGTCTTTCCTTGCGTTGAACAGCCTGGAGGAATTGGCTCAGTTTTTTTTCTTTCTCCTGCCTTACCATGGTGTCTCTGCTGCTCCGTTCTATGTGAAAGCGTACTGTGTTCGTCACTGTTGGACATTCTACACAGCCGTGACCTGCGGCCCTCATAAATTCCCTATGGTTTGTCTTTGGCCTCCATGTTTCCTTTTTTTGTGCTTCTTCTGAGTGTCAAGGGAAACATATATTCACTGTGATGTGCATACCAGCGGGTCAGAATAATAGCTCAAGCTAGATCCAAGCTTTACAGCGTGAGCACAAGTGTGTGTGTGTGTTTATGTGCATTCCCCATGCATTCCCCATCTACCCATGCATCTCCTTAATTGATTCTACGCCACCCCTATTCATACTCGATGTACTTCAGTGTCCATATCCCGCGCCGCGCTATGCTAGACCACATAAGTAAATTACCCTGACCCGCTCTCGCGAATGCCACGCAAAAAGAGTGGACTCGTCTCTACAAATTGAACGTATCGAGCGGCCTGGCGTGCGCTCCTGACCGCTGCGGTCTATAGAAAAGGCAGGCAAAGTAAATGCCTCTTATTGTAATGGGGGAAATCATTGAGCGCTGCGCGTACTTGCACTTGTAATTGCCGCAAGGCCAATCCGACCAAAAACATAAAGGAAAACCGGTCTCCAAGTCATCGCAGGTGAAATGAGCGGACGTCCGGCATCATTGACCACAATGCACTTAGTGCCCTAGCGCAGTAGCCGCTTGTGGGTGTTAAAGCGCAAGCTTCAGAATACGTTTATAGGAAATCGTTAGGAGGTGAAGACGCGCCTCTGACCTGATGTTAGCGAACAGGCGTCCATATGTTTTGATTTCTCCTGAGTTAAAAGGTTTTTTAACCGCCTGGTTAGGAAGCAATACGTGAGGTTCTCTAGACTCTGGGTCCTACTGGGCTAGGAACCCAGCAGAGGCTTCTTTCTAGGGAGAGTCCAGATTGATTGAGTATCTTTTAACCTGAAAATAATGAAGTAGGGGGCAGGGTAGTCTCGTGGTGAGGGTTCCCATCCCAAATGTTCTTTGTTCAAACCCTGATGTCCGTTGTGTACCTCCATGCGGCCTTGAGCAAGATGCCTTGGAGTCATGATGTCAGATTACTGCAATGGAGTGAAGCAAGAGGCCCACCTCTCTTAACTTCACAAACACGCAGACACACACGCGCACTCCCACTCAGTTGGAAAATCCGATGCCTTGTCATGAGTTAGTGAGCTGTGGTGAAAAATTGGAGATGGGGCAATCGACATCTGTCAAAAAAACACATACTTAAATGAGTTTGTTAAGACATGTGTTTGACTGGCTATGTTTATGTGTGTCATGTGTGGATGAACAACTTTATTTGTTTATCATTATAATTTAGTTTTTTTTATTGTTTGTTTACTTTCAGGCAGCTGGAAGGGGGAAGAACACATTGCACGTACAAACAAGGACTGTCTTGCTGTCCCTCTGTGTGTGTTGCCTGGACATGATGTTCTATGCTACAGCCGTGTGTGTGTGTGTGTGTGTGTGCGTGTGTGTGTGTGTGTGGGCGTGCACGTGTGTGTGTGTGTGTGTGGACAGTTGTACTCCCATATAATGGTTCTGGATCCTGCAGGGTCATCACCGTGAGCTGCGACCCCAGACGGAAGCCTTGTGGCCTGGGCTGGACCGTTGGAAAATCCCCTGGGGCTGAGCAGGATATAAAAAGGATGTCCAGGGAACACGGTGGATTACCAACGTGAGCGAGAGAGCTGACCTGCATGAGAGAGAGAGAGAGAGAGAGAGAGAGAGAGAGAGAGAGAGAGAGAGAGAGAGAGAGAGAGAGAGAGAGTGTCCTAGAAGTGGTTACACGAGGCAGTGCTGCGTCTCTCGGGCATGTCATGACACACAGGCACATGCACACACGCATGTACACACACACACACACACACAGTCTCACGCACGCACACACACACACACACACACATATACACACATGCACACGCACGCACACACACGCACACATGCACACACTCACACACTCACACAGGGTTACATGGATTAATTGTTGTTGTACAGATGAGGGAGCTGGGTCACCTTCGGGTAAAGAAAAGAAGCAAAAAAAATGATACGGAGAAGACGAGTATGATGCAGACGACCACAGGATGAACTCTTGTGGATAGGCTGTGTGTGTGTGTGTGTGTGTGTGTGTGTGTGTGTGTGTGTGTGTGAGAGTGCATATATGTGTGTGTGTGTGTGTTTTCCTGTGTGTTTGTGTGTGTGTGTGTATGTGTGACACATACACACTGAATGTCTGCTCCAAGCTTTACCATGACCACACCACACACACACACACACACACACACACACACACACATACACAAACACACACATTCACTACCATCCTCTCCCTCTCTCCTGCCCTACAGTTGCCCAAGACTCCAGCAGGACAAGTGAAGACAACTGAAAAATAAGAACACAAACTACAAAAAAGATCCAGAAAAGATGTCCATCTACAAATAAACTATACACATTTGTATATATATAATTGCAAGGACAAATGACCAATTACAAGATCAGTTTATGATAGTCTTGATCAATGAAAGGGCTTCTGCTCTGGACTCTCAGGTGGAGAGTATACCTGATGAGGTGGCTTTTTTCTCTTTCTAGGTCACGAGAGAGAGAGAGAGAGAGAGAGAGAGAGAGAGAGAGAGAGAGAGAGAGAGAAAGAGACAGAGAGAGAGACAGAGAGAGACAGAGAGAGAGAGAGAGAGAGAGAGAGAGAGAGAGAGAGAGAGAGAGAGAGAGAGAGAGACAGAGACAGAGACAGAGACAGAGACAGAGAGAGGGAGAGGAAGAGATACAGATGGGCATGGAGGGATGAAGAGACAGAAAGAGAGAGAGGGGTGGAGAAAGAGTGAGGAAAATAAGTATACAGCAAGGTATGTAACCTCTTGTCCCACTCCCTCTCAAGCGCATTGAGTTCCAAATGATCACACACACACACACACACACACACACACACACACACACACACACACACACACACACACACACACAAACACACAGTTGGCCTTCTGCCATTGATCACTCTGTGCTCCCAGATAGCGTCTCAGTGACACACAACACGCCCTGCACCCTCAAGTTCGGGCTATGTGTTTGACCTGTTCTACTGGCCTGGCTGCTCCTTCTACACACACACATGCGCACACACGCACACACGGGCACACACACACACACACACACCACACACACACCACACACAAACACGCCGCAGGTGAGCTGGGAGATGAGTGACACTAAGCAGGATGACAGGGAGGCCAGTGTTTAAGCAAAAACTAGCTAAACACACACACATATAAAAACAGGGATCTGTATTGTATTAAAGAGGTACACTACATAAAGGATTCATGCTGTGTGTGTGTGTGTGTGTGTTTCAACAGAGATTATTACAGCCACTATTAAACCACCATTAGGTCTTTAGCACTTTGATGCGTTTCATCTGGGTTGATTGGCCAAAGAACTCATGCGTTAAAATGTATACGATTATCCCACAACTGATAAAACAAAAAATAGAATACATAAATATCTCTCGCACACTCTCCCACACCCACATAAACACAGATACGCAGAGACATTTTGTTTATTTTGAAATAACCAAAATCAAGAACCAAATCCAAAAATGGCCCCACCAACTATGTTCATGTTGCAGAAAACACTTGATGTGGTTAGTCCATGTGCTAATAAATACACACACATGGATAAGCTCAAGCTTACTACCCCTCCCCCTCTCTCTCTCTCTCTCTTTCTCTCTCTCTCTTTCTCTCTTCTCTCTCTCTCAATCTCTCCCCCTGTCTATTCTATCACTATCCTCTGTTTCCTCCCTCCACTACTCTCTAACAAAACCCACTGGAAACCATTTATGCACCGTCTTCTCCAAAAGACAGCCACACAGTACACGCTGTGGTCCAACTGTGTTGTTAAATGGACACTTCCATGAATTCCTACCGTGATCAGTCAATACCATGCAAAGTGTAGGACATCAAGGGGCAGCCATGACCATCTGTTTGTGAGGTGGAAGAGACTAGCGTGTAGATCCTCCAACTGCCTCTAGGAGGTTTGTTGTAGGTGGACATAGTGGTCGTGCATTAACCAATGGATGACACCACGGATCGTATACACATCATTATATAACAGTCTATGATTTGCACATTTGCACATTTGCACACACATCACATTTGATCTCCCTTGTCACTTGGGCATGGTGGGACACTTATGAAAAGAAATAACAGGGTAACAACAGTAAACTGGTGGACATCCAGGAAGACGATCCAAGGCAGTAACCACTACCCCATGACAAACCAACCAGCCAATCAAGTAGGCTGATTTGTATGGCCATCTTCCTGTGTTTATTGGAACGTCTATATCTGCAGGTGTTAAGAATAACAATGTCATTTGTGATGGAAACAGTGAATACAGCGTCAGAGGGACAACAAAGCTGTATGTGTGTGTGTGTATGTGTGTGTGCAAATGTGTGCCTGCATGCGCCTGAGAATGTGTGTGTGTGTGTGTGCGTCCATGCATGTGTGTGTGTGTTTTGTGTGTGTGTGTGTGTGTGTCCATGCATGTGTGTGTGTATGTGTTTTTCCATGCATGTATATGTGTGTGTGTGTGTGTGTGTGTGTGTGTGTGTGTGTGTGTTTGCAGATCAGTGACTGTGGTCCCAGGGTCCTGGGGGTGAGGGGGGGGATGGTTCAGAATGTCACTTTCTCTAATAATGGGAATCAGTGAAAAGGTCAACCGTTGTCTGGACCCCAAACCAACATGCACTGTATGTATCTGTGTGTGTGTGTGTGTATGT